>OZ038485.1:85562179-85599679 GCA_964036315.1 Acanthosepion esculentum
GGCCGTTGTACGCTTCGGCCTTGATCAGGTGGTTGGAATTTCGAACTGAACCCTTTATTTCCTCCATCGGTGTAGATTGCTCTAATTCCACGTGACATGTCTCTTCCGGATGTCTCATCCGCTGTCATGCCTCTTATCCTCAAGGACACATGGATAAAAGCTTTGGTTGGATCCAGTGACTTGACGAGTTGAATTAAAGGGAGATAGCTGAGACATCCGGAACAGAATATGAGAATAATGATAAGGACTATATTCTGAACAATGTAAACAATATAAATACATTTTATAGTAGAAATGCCAGCAATACGTTTTATAGAAATATGACAAACAATACATTTTATCTGTAACTGAAAACAGAATTGCGTTCAATATTTAGTCGAAGCTATAAAATCATATTCAAAATATGTAGATTTCGGCATTAAATGAGCCATAGGGGCGTTGAGATGCTGCTAAACTAAATCGACCAAACAACGATTAGCGAGGATTCCAATTCTCTTTTTTCTTCTTTCTTCCTTTGCTTAAACATTTAAAGGTTATTTCATCTGCAGTTCTTTTAGTTGGCGTTCGGAAATCCCTGGAGTTTTTTATTGTCTTGTTTCCTGTCCGTATCTTAGATTCTCAAGTAGCTCATATTGATATGTCAAACATCAAAATAACTTATTTTTGTCATACGGAATAGTGTGCTAAACATAAATTATTATATGTTCCTGTAACATATACCATTTTTAAACACTAAGAAAACATATTATTTATATATATATTACTATCAATATCCCTACTAAGCTTAGATATTACAAACCGAAACCCATATGACATATAAATGTAAGTATACACTGAAAAATTAACCAACATCGGTTGATCATTTTGAAAGCACTGAATGGACATAGTTTTTGTTTTATTAACATACCGGATTCCTTGTCTCTTTCATGCTGAAGACAACGCTAATCATTTAAATAACAAAATTTATATTTATAAAGTATGTATAATTCTTTCCTCTTATAAATTTTACATATATATATATATATATATATATATATATATATATATATATATATATATAGTCGAACCTAATGAGGCAGCTGACCCTGACGATCTGCCTAAGTGAAACCTTGGTAGGTTTGTCTAGCTCATTAGGTTCTACTAGGTCTGCTCTACGTTTGTATTGAGCTCTTTAGTTAGTTGTTTACTCGTATCGGGTTTTTTTCTTTGGACTTTGAACCTGTATCTGTGCGATTATTTTCGACAGACTTTCATGTTCCTGGCTCTTTCTGTTTTAAAACCTTTTTTTCCTTTCGAGATTGATTTAACTATTGGTAAATCAAGAATTCGAAGGTTTTTCGAGACGAGTATAGTTAGCTATATTTATATATATATATATATATATATATATATATATATATATATATATATATATATATATATATATATATATATACATACAAGTATAGGATTGGTATATACGGAATAAATTCCAATATCCAACAATTATTATTCTTAAAAGAGAGCTCAATACAGAGTAGAGCAGATATAATTATTTATTTAAATATTATAACATAAATATGTTATAAAATCACTAAAAAAAATAGCCATTTTGTTTCAACACTTTTGGTGTCTTATCAAGTGATGATGTTGAATGTAGAATTAATGGTTTTAAAAGTTTCAAATTAATTAACGATCCATCGCTAGGGGCAAACGCTGTTACATAAGCTAGAATGACCAATCAAAATACAACATATATGTAACAGCGTTTGCTCCTAGCGAAGGATCGTTAATTAATTTGAAACTTTTAAAACCATTTATTCTACATTCAACATCATCACTTGATAAGACACCAGAAGTTTTGAAACAAAATGGCTATTTTTGTAGTGATTTTATAACATATTTATGTTATAATATTTAAATAAATAATTATATATATATATATATATATATATATATATATATATATATATATATATATATATATATATATCGAGAGAGAGGAAGAGAGAGATAGAGACGAAATTAGTAGATCAGCTATTTCCGCTATGTTGGTTTCAAACTATCTGTATCTTCAGGCGATTTCGGTCAATTCAGAGAAAATGGTGCACACCAGACAGAAAGTGCATTGGTATAGCGAAAGATGCCTCCCAAAAGTCAAAAAATCTCATTTCAATCGTATCGTCCGATCATCATCAGGTAGTAAATGATGATCGGACGATACGATAGAAAGCCCTGGCAAGTAGAAAAATAAGACCACTCAACACCAGAATTTATAAACAAGGATCGTACCATTCAGTAACGGATATGATGTTGATTATATTTTATTATTAAATGTTGTTTGCGAGAGTGATTCTTGCCATAATCAGCTTCATTAATTGTTATTCGTATGAATGATTTATGTTTTATAAATTGAACACGTACCACATAATATATATATATATATATATATATATATATATATATATATATATATATATATATAGATAGATAGATAGAGAAAGGGAGATATCTACGCCAATATATTCGGACATATTGTCATCTGAATTTTGCTTTTAAGAAATGGATCAGTCCAAGAAATCTTCAGCATTTCTTTGTCTAAAATTTATTTAGGTAGCAGTATTTCATTCATAGTTGATTAAAAATGAAAACAATGAGTTTTTGAACATTAGTATTTTTTCATTATGAGATTACGCATATCTTCGCACAGTGAATATAAATATTTGTCAAGCATTTCTGGTCCAGCCGTTTCAACCAAATATATAAACCATTCTTTATATCAGGGGAAAAAACGTTATTTCATTTTACAAATATTTGAGACTCTGGGTTTGTTGAATCCGCTTCATAATACGCCGAATACGTCACATAAGAAACTTGCCCTTCATCTAAACTTACCTATGAGTTGTTGAGATTTATTATAAATTAATACAATTCATGATAAATCGTTTGTATATTTTTGTAAAAATAATGAGAAAAATAAATAAATTGTAAATATCCATAAATTTTTAGTAGGTTCCGCAGTGAGTATGGGGTATTTTTGTAAATGTAGGATTGGGCGAAGTTGGGATTGGGATGTGTTCTTGTGATGAATAAGTGAAATTAAATGAATGAAAGGGTCGCGAATCATATTAGTTAAGTTTAGGATAGTCAATGACGACCAACCGCACCCCACTTACCGACCGGACTTGAGCCAAAATTTTGCTTAAAAATACACTAAATATACTCATTTACGAAAAAGAAGATCCTAATCAGTTCGGGTTTTTTTTTCTTAATTTTAATATAACGGATTCTAAAAATGCTAGAATATGGTATCTTTTGAGAATATTTTGGTTCCGCATGTTTTTGACAAATAGCTTTTTCTCTGTTAATTGGTTCTCAATGATTCTCTGGCGACAATCTAAATGTTTAGAAGAGAGGATGGTCTTCGTAAAATCCCACAGGCTTCACTCGTTGGAAGGCATATTTAATTCGTGATCTGAGAGCGCGCTTTTATACAGCTGACTCTTTAGATGTTTCTGAACGTGTTTAGCATCATGTATGACATCCTTATAAAAGTCTCGATCTGATTCGAATTTGTAGGATAACGTTTTAGTTTTATAACAACATGAGGTATTTGGCGAAACTACACCTAGCGAAGCATATTCTACTTTCTGTGTCTTTATCACCTATACTATATTTGTTATAGTAATTAGCTAACCGTAGCTTAGATGTAGCCGATACTATATATATCGACTGGTTTTCAGAGAGCAAGCAGACGCGGCGTTAGAATCTTGCTTAATTTTTGCATTTCGAAAATAGTTTTAGTACATTTCGATTTGTGGGGAAACAGCTGCGTTTGTTTGTCATCCAAAACCACAAAAAGGGTTTCACTCCAAATTCCGAGAAGTGTACTTAGAGCCTACTTTGTACGTTATTTAAGTTGGCACTTCAATTTAATTTTCGGAGTCCACGAACAGCTACTGCAGGAACACAGGTCACCCCCGTCCAGAAAGAAAAAAACACGCAGAAGAAAGTTGAAAGCAACCAGACAAGAATCAAAATGAACATCAAAGTCGCTCCCACATGAAAGAAAAGTCTTCGGCTAGTGTGCGCGATCTATTCTTCAGTGTTAACACGAACTTTGCTTGGAAAATTGTACCAAATTATTATTTGAAAACTATTTAGCGAATATTTTCTTTTCTTCATTTTATATAGTTTTCTTTGCTGGGGACGTTATGCTGCATTATACTTTTTATTGTAAAAAGGCATCTTTCATTTTTATTAATAATTTACTATATACATGTTATTCGCCATCATTCAGCACACAGTGACCTTCATCTGTATAATTCATTCATTTTTATGTGTTAATGAATTTATCGTCTGTTTTTAAAGTCGGTTTCTGTCGTCCCTATCTTTTTTGTATGTCCATATACACTTAACATTGCCTCCAACATTAATTTTAACTATCTTTTCGTATGTTTTTTTAACAAATAAAAATCCTATAGTGTTTAATATTTACTAATACCAAAGATAAACTTTTTTATTAAGAAAAACTTGGTAACCATAAATCCACGATATTCTCGCTTCTGATTTAACGAGATCAGGGTAGACACGGTTGATGGAAGAATTAACCAATTCGACAGACCATTCATTACTACCATCATTTTCGATCTGCAGCAGAGATTTCACAATTGCGTCTAATCTACGCTTAGCTAAGCTTACTAAAAGAAAGGCGCCATTTCCCGTGGATAAATGCCAATCGAGCTCACCGAACCGACAAATTACGATTTTAATGGGATCGATATTTACTGTCTTTCTTTCACTTGTGATATTGTGCTGATCTAATCTGAATCAATGAAGGGTACTATACTGGAGAGTCCTAGTTAACAAGTCGAAAACTGCAGTGAGATTGCCCTTCAATGGGAGTCTCACATGTATGATCTAGTTAGCACACTTAACAAAACTAACAATTTTGGTCTCATAGCTCTGGTAAAGCTTACGGCTATATCACAGTGAATCACGTCTTCCCGTATGATCACCAATCTTGGTCAGTACCTAGATGGGTGACCACAAGGAACTTCCAAGAGCTGTAAAATTGGATATGCGGGTGATGTAATGTAATGGCTCGAAATTGTTAATCGTGGGGGGGTCACTTCTGATTCCAGTTGATTTAGTTATATAACGCACAAATAACTATGGCAAAGATATGAATCCATCTCTTCTCCCCGTAGCTATGGGTTAAGTAGTAATACTTATATCGCTAAATTATTATTAGCTCTCCCCACCCACTCCAAAATTTGTTACAATCTAAAAATTTATTTTCTGACCTTAAATCAAAATTTTTATCAAAGGGTTGATAATCCATCAGAAAAAGAATTAGTCATAGGTCTGAATGATTTACACAAAATAAAGCATGTGATGTGCAGGTAATACAATGGTTAGCGGCATGGAAGGAGAAATCGGCGAGTCGATCTCGAATTCCAGTCGAGTTCGTTATATTTACTTTCACGCAAAACAACCTTGGGAAAGATATGAATTCATCCAGCTATGCGTTAAATAGCAGGGAAGACTAGACTATCTAGCCTTGGTTGTCATATCGTCAAAGAAATAAACAACACTGACTTTGACTTTAAAACAAAATACGATAGGTTTCAACAGTTACGGATAAATTTAGATTATCCAGAATGCCAATACAGTATCATATATATATATATATATATATATATATATTACCCCCATATCAGCCAAACAATAAATACTTAATGGTTGCCAGAAGTTGCTTAGCCGACACGTTGTGTCTATATTAACATCCATATCAACCAATGAACAAAATACCATAGGCTTCGACAGATACGGATAATACTTGATTTTTCCGAAAGCTAACACACTGTCATATAACACAAACGGTCCACTCTCCTTCCCTTTGAACAGCAACTATGTATCTAAGAAGATAAATTTCAAAATAGACTTTGAATATTTCTCAGGAGGCACGGTAGAGTAATGGTTAGCGGCTCGTATCGGAGACCCGAGTTCAAATCCCAATCGAATCCGTTACATTCACTTACTTGCTAATAACCTTGGGAAAGGTATGAATCCTCCTCTTCTTCTTCTTCCAACTATGAATCCTCTTCTCCCTCCAACTAAATATGTAGCAGGACAGACAGACAGTTCTATAGCCTTGGATGGCAATTAGTCTACCGCAGAAAGAAATGGCAACCTACTGCGGAAAAAAATCTGCCTGATCAGTCATGATCGAAAGATACTTGAACGTCTAAGCGTGTATCACGCATGGCACATAACTAACTGTTACTGATATTTATTTATCAATAACAGTCAGTACCAATTACTAAATGTAGCCACCATAATGTAATAGTAATTGTAATATATTAGTCGTTCCATTGAAAGAAACATTTGACATTCAGCGGCCAGTACTACTGTAATAAACACTTGATGATTGCCAGAGGTTACTTGGCCGAAACATTGTGTCTATATCAACCAATGATAAGAATATTGACAATGTCGATGTTAGCAGTTTCCTTATAAGTGAACTTTTGATATTCATTGACCGTACAGCCAGTGCTGTGGAAATTTATAAATTATTTGTCTTAATTTTTTTTCAACAAAAATAGGTTTCTCAAGTCCAGTAGCTGTTATCACTCTTTCCAGTATGGATGGGGGTTTTCTTTCTAACGTGCACAATATTAAAAGTGCAATGACAATTACACATCTCAGAAATGAAATACTAAATTATATCCAGAATTTTGTTGACACTAGCGAGTATCAGACCCAAAGAAAGGGCTATGTTATCAAATGATATGATAGTATGACAAACGCCAGGTGTTTTTTCTGCAGTTCTCATTTTGCAGACGATAATCTTTAGAGGAATTAGACAGTCAGGTAAATCTTAATAAATATTTCCTTATTAAATTATTAAATAAAAATATGTACTATATATAATTTTGTTGGAATTTGTAAGTTAGACATGTAATTCTTAATTTATAGTTTTGTTTAGATTGTTTTCTATACATAGACAATTAATATGAATTTAATTAGATAATTAATCCTAGTTTGATTAATTCATAGTTTTGTTTTTTTACGGCTTATCAACCTACTGGACGTTATTTAAAGACGAAACATATTTTGGGTTCTAAATATAATTCCTTTTTCCAGTGAATATAGTATTAACAGTTTTTAGTAGATAATAGTGTTATTTAATCCATAGTTGAGGGGATAAAAGAGCAGGATAATACTTTCCCAAGTAAATATAATGAACCAAATTAGAATTAGAATTCGGCTCCCCAAGTTCTGTTTCCGAGCTGTTTACCATTATACCACTTGCACCTACAAGCTTACAGTATCTGGTATAGCCATCTAGGTACTGGCCAAGATCGGCGTTGCTTAACTTCGGTGATCGGACGAGAACAGACATGTCCGTAAGCCTTAATCTTAGTTATCCCGTCTTTGCTAAATAAATTCATGTGTTTTGCAACTTACCAGTTAGTCAACATTGTTTAATTCAGAACGGATTCAATACAACTTTAAAAAATATTTTATCCCAATTTTTTTTTTATCTGCATCCTTTCAAAATAACGACCGAACTTACATTACCGTCAACTAAATTAAACTTAATTCTATACTAGTCTTATGTACGCAAAAGTTATGAGAATTTATAAATAATAAAATTATTTTATCTTTATTCGATGCCTTATTTTGACATATTCTTTCTTCATGTGCGCAAGCTATCAGTGTAATCTGTTTATATTTTGCGCGCAAAGTTTCTTTTCTTTTAAAAATCACCGTTCTTTATGATTCTTCACTCCATGTAAGATTTCGAATACGTCACAGTACGCGTGCCAGAAAAAGAAAACAAAACATATAAGTCCCGCTTAAGTTTTAGTTACGGATTAATCAGATGATATCAGTTGCAGTTGAGACAGAAAGCGAAATTAAAGTTAAACCTTTAATAAAGAATTGTTTTTTTTTTAAACCTTCCACTCTTTTCGATATTTAAATTCAACTTTAAATGTGTTATTTATTTAATTTTTAATCTCGTGTAAATACAGTAGTTACTACCTGTTACTTCAGGTTGTTTATGATTCGCCGAGATCGAAAAACGGACGGACGGACAAACACACGTACACTGCGTTTTATTTATATAAATTATAATAACTACTACTACTACTACTGATACATGCTTATATGTGGTTCCAACGTAAACATAAATTCTCGTGTCGCAGATTTCTTTTTTCTTTTACAATGTTTTTCACCCTATATAAGCCTGAAAGCCAATCGATGTAGAGGCTTAGCGAATAAGAGGTACAGTTTATGTGGATATGTGAGGAAGATAACAGTTACCATTAGACTTTAAACACGTTAACATTGTAGTAATCGGAGAAGCATGGTTTTGGGAGTCGGTTGCACAGAGCAATAGTTCGGGGGAAGAAGCTGTTCCTGTGGAACTTACATATCACCAAAGGTAATGAGGTTGGTTCGCTACAATATCCGTGGCAGGGCAGGTCTTAACCATGAAGCTTAAAACTGGTGGTACTAAAGAGAAGTTCGTCTGAAAACTTTCCAGGAAAATAGTGTTAGTGCACCGCAAGACATGCGTGGTTTCGTTTGTAAGAAATAGGTTGTAAAGTAGAAAATATTTCGTCACCCACAAGACACGAAGAAGCTTTTGGACTCTATCGAGACTTGGAAGTGAAGACTGGGCAACTCTTGCCAATATATGACAGTAGTACACCGTATTCAGCATGACCTGGCTGTTATAAAGTTAGACGATAGCAGGAGGTGTCAGGTCCTTACTGGAGCCGTACAGGGACCTGGCTACTTTTCAGGCATGTTTATTATGTAAAAGTTCCATTTGAGGTCTGAGTTAAGTTTGTACCAATAGACGCTCGGGGCACAGGACTTTCCTGAGCGAACATCTGTCCATTATGATTGATGATAGTTCTAGGCCTGATGGGCGATGATAGAATGCCACTAGTTTTGCTTTTCGACGCATTGAATGCACAAAAGAAGGGAAGCTGTTTCAACACACACAAACACAAAAAAAACAAGCTGACATTTGGATCGTTAAAGGACTGACGATATTTCATATTTTATTACGGTGTTTGTAATTATGACATGTTGTTCATGAATAATTTAGAACCTAACAAAAAAATTGGTCAATTTTAAAGGAGTCTTCGTTTTTCGTTTTGGCAAAATCTTATCCATCTACTAAACTGGTGACTTTCGATAATGGCTTTGCTTAACAAGATCCGCAATTATTGGAACATAGTGTGCATTTCCATCGAGAAAATTGATTTTTTTTTCAAGGAATAATAGAAAGATATCGAAGCCAGAGGTTCCGGAAAAATACCCGAGAGGGATGCAACCAGAAAGGGCAACCATTCACTCTCTGTGTCATATATCCTAGAGTAAGGCTCATAACCTTTTGGCTAGTAATGGAGCAGGAGAATGAGCGAGAAATGTGGGGAAAACTGCGAGAAAAAAGGATAAAGAATGGAGAATGTATTGGATTTTATTGTGCATTGAATTTGAAGCGTACGCAACATGATATGATGAATTATTTTTTTATCATTTCACTCCAAGCAAGCTGATAATGCCATTAAGATACAATGGGTTATCGGGAGTGAAAGAGAAGGCAGTAGTTAAGAGAACGTACATTAAAAGAACAGGATTCAGGAAAGATGGCGATTGACGTTGCATTTACAAGAGTGAAGGTGAGACTCAAGAAAAATGGAAATGAGTACGACAACAGAGAAATGATGGAAAAGAAACTATTGACATAGAATTTACAGTTGCATCTAGATATTTCAATAGTAAAACGATAAGAGAAATTTGTCAACCTCGTGTTAGGCTAAAATTATGGCAGTCAAGGTGCCAAGTGGGGTGGGGACGAGAGCGCAGCAGAAGAATTCCTATGAAAATATTTATAGAAAAGATTTTAGGGAAGTTACATTACAACGGGGGGAAAATGACTCAAGTTGAGATGCCCGCTTAGGACCGATTAGATTTCTAACCCTTCTTTGTATTTTGTCGAGAATCCCGAGATATATAGCAGACCAGATATCACATCGTCACATCGGGGTCGTTTCCTGTGGAGCCCTCCCCTTGGTTAAGTTAGACAAGCTTTGTGTACCTAGTTAATGTAAGTGTTGTTCCTGGCCTGCTCCCGGCTGCATCTTTAGTTATGATCCAAGTTGAGATTCCCAATATCCCCAGGTTGCTTTGGCCCCCTTTTTTCATCTTGACTGCGTCAGCTTTTTTTATTTCCCATGACCATATATATTTTCTCCTTCCCCATACCCTTAGCGAGAGAACCTCTTCATTTTGTCCAACAGGCAGAATACGGCGGTCTCTAATTTTGAGGGTTGGACGGGCCCTACTAACAAAAGTTATATTTAGATCACTTTGTGTTTATATTTTGTTTGTTTTCCCTCCCCTCACATTTTAGTCATCTATAAATTTTCAATTATAAATTTTATAATCATCAAATTTTTATGGCATGGGGCGCGTTTTGTACATCTCCCTTGAGAGGATGCGGTATTATGGTGTATGGAGGATTGATTGGTGATGGACGAGTTTTTATGGTGAATGTGAAAATTGTAAGGAGTGAATGGGCCATGAATCGGATTAGCTAGGTATAAGATAGTTAGTGATGAACAGCCTCAACCCCCTATTTTCGGCCACGTGCTACAAATGTATTTTAATATACAATAAATATACAGATATGACAGCAATATTCATTACTCGGACGAATGGTAGATTTATAATTGTACCGGATGGATTCTGACCAAAAGAAAATTGTCTGGCATGATACCGTAGGCCAAATTTCCTTTGTAGCAGACTCATCAAATGATTCATTATAATCTCTCCATTTCATGTTAGTGGAAAACCTGTAACCGACAAGGCGAAATGAGTTGCTTTTCTAAAGGTTAGCATCAACCATTAAACATTCGTTACCTCAGTTAACACCTGATTGAAATCCATTTCGAGATCCTCTGCCAGTTTTAGTTTGTTGTACCTAAAGGACTTATTAATAAAACAGGAGTAAAAAAAATCTTTTCGGGATTGCTCTCCACAATTCCCTATCCTTCGTAAATTTTGTATTTTTAGCTATCTCAAGTAATTCCTGTTCTGCCATCTATTTTTATAATAAATCTTTATTTATACTATAATTTGTGCTATGAGTGTCAAATTACGTAAGCCCTTTTCCTAGTTATCTACCATAGAAATTCAAATTATCACATTCTGAAGTTAAATAAAGTGTCTCTTTTGCTTCTATTTTCTCTAAAACTTCGTCTTGTTCAGTTCATTGCATTCTCAGCATCCTTCTGTAGAACCATATTTAACTTGCTTAATGTCCTTTCTTAATCCGTGAAACTGTCTAGCATTCACTGTCATGATACACGTATCATTAACTGTGTTTATAATTGTGTTTTCGTATGATTGTGAATGTGAAATTGACCTGAGGCTGAATGGGGCGGGGAGTCAGTGGCACGTTTTTGCACAAAAACTTCATTTGAATAGAAAAGCAGCCCCGAGACGACAGAGAGAAATTGCATTCTATTGTCACTGAACAATAGATTCAGTGTATTCATAGACGATCTGTTTACAAGTGGAATCCAGCAAATCACTTAAAATAGGTGACGAGAAAATGAGGCTTCTTTTTGAAATGGCAGCAAATTATAGAAGAATACGGAAGAAAGAAAGATTAATAAAGTTTTTTTTCATTAAGTTATATTTCGGGAAGTTGGTATATAATAGAAGGTTTTATTTTGAGAATGAGCTATATATATATATATATATTATAGGGATAGTTTTACTTACTGCCAGTGCCCGCGTGCCGATACAGATATCGAAACGAAGGTATAATAGATATTTAACAGCCAGAGAAAAAAATATATATACGCATATTCAAACAAAGACTTTAGTGTATTTCTGGATACATATCCACACACAAACAAAAATATATACCCACACACACAAATAAGCGTTTGTCTACTTCAAAAACGCACACACACTTTAAAGAAATTAATTAAAGAATTAATACATTTTATTTATTATTGATATATTTTTAATCTGTTATACGTGATATACGCTTAGGCAGTCATGTATGTTTCGATACATGTCTGACGAGGCATATTTTCCCCGCATTAGGTTGCCATTTCTTTCTGCGTTAGACCAGTTGCCATCTAAGGCTACAGAACACGGTCTGTCCTGCTATTTGCCCATAGCAAATAAGAAAAGGATTCATACCTTTCTCAAGGGGATTGCAAAGGATTCGACTGGAATATCGAACTCAGCTCTACGAGTCTTCAATCTGAGCCGCTATCCATTGCTCCACCTTGCCGCCTAATAACAGGGCTCGTCAGGGATATTTTTATTACTTTAACGTTATTCTTAGTGGACACCCATATTTGAGTAGACCCCCAGATTATATTAAACTGTATTTTATTTCGTCATTTCATACGTAAATGCTATTGTATGTCCGACATTTTTTAGTTTATCAACAAGATTAGGTAAAGCAGTATCAGGGTGATATATTAGTTGAGCATCATGATATATTGGAAGTGTTTTTATTGTTTAGGTAAAATATTTTGGAGTTTTCAAAAATTTTAAAGAAAATACAGTTAGTTATCTCAAATTTTTGTTTAGTGTGTATGTGAAGTCGCATCAAAACATTGTTATACATCTTCCATATATACATATATATATATATGTATGTGTGTGTGTGTGTGTGTGTGTGTGTGTGTGTGTGTGTGTGTGTGTGTGTGTGTGTATGGTGGTACTCACTAGGAAAAACCTCGGATTACTCAACTTGTAGTAGAATAAATTTGTACCCGAGGAAAAATGGGGAAACAAAAAAAAGAAAGAACCAAGAACATTAAACCAAGGCGAAAACAATAGTCAAGTGTTTAAGCTCTAAGTCCAAAGAAAATAAAATCTGAAACGTGTAAAAAGACAACTACGTAAAGTGCTTAATACACTAAGTAGACTAACCCCTAAGATAATGCTAAGGAGCCAGTCAAATCTACCTAGGTTTCTCCTAAACGGATCTTCATGCTTTACCCTGAAGATCCGTTTATATATATATATATATATATATATATATATATATATATATATATATATATATAAATTATTTGTTTGTGTGTTGCAGCGAAACAGTTTGTCTGTGGATGGTTATATATATATATATATATATATATATATATATATATATATATATATATATATTATAAATTAATAGATTTAAAATATGGTTTTACCGCTATACAGTGATAACCATGAGTAACTCCAAAATTCGCTTGATGAGGAAATGGAACTAATGTCTTTGGTTTAATAACAAAATTAAATTCAGGGGCTTTAGCTTCCATTTCTGAAACATGGTTATCACTGTGTAGCGGTAAAACCATATTTTAAATCTATTAATTTATAATATTAATGCTCTGTAAATTTAAATTTACATAGAGCACTATTGTGTAAAAATAAAAATATCTATAAGAACACCGGATTTTATATCTTACTGTTCTTTCCTTTTTATTTATATATACATATATATATATATATATATATATATATATATATATATATATATATATATATATATAAATAAGCGCACTCCAAGTTTCTTTTTTAACTATGCCAAAAAGAAATAAAATAAGAAGGGGAGGGTGTGTGAGAAAATTTACTTTATATGGACTCATTTATATATATATATAGAGAGAGAGAGAGAGAGACAGAGAGAGAGATAGAGACAGACAGACAGACAGACAGATAGACAGACAGAGAGAGAGAAGCGTTTTCAAATGTATATATATTTTTTCTTGTATATATTTTGTTCCTTCAAGACGTAGGCGATCTAATATCTCTATCATGAGACGTTCTTGGCAATGTTTCTCTTATTTTCTCTCCCCATCCCTATTTTCCATCCATTTACGCAAGCTGAATAATTAGGTTAGTCGCTTGTTTCTTCCGTCATCACTATGTCCTGAGAGTGTTAAATTTTCCAGACCTCATTTTCTCATTAGGTATCCCAGAAATTTCACCTGTTTCTGATTCTCCTTTTTCAGTTTGCATTTCCTTCTAACTTTCCCGTTGTACACATATTCGGGCCATGGTTTTCTCAGCATCCTTCAGTTAAAGAAGATCATTGTTGCCTAGAAAATCCCCTCCATTTGTGAAGATATTGTCTAGCATTCACTGCCTTTCAGGGTTATAGATATCACTTGTTAGTCCAGCGTCTTTTCCTTTGTTTCTAACGAACTATTCCTGTTTCTTGATACTTTGCTTAGCTTCTGGAAATCAACTTTTACTATTCCAATGCGACTTTAGACAGCTGAGCAAAATGTTATGTTATATGTTAAAACACTTCCAGATATTTAAACTTCTGTGCTTTTCTTTAGTTTTACATCTCAAATTCGCAGCTTTAACTTGAAGTCTTTTCATGGCTGACAAATATACACTCAATTTTCTTAAAATTAATGCTTAGTCCTTACTTTTCCTTACATATAATTTACTACCTTTTATAGGAGATCGTTTAGTTTTTCTGTACCTGTCATCAACACAGTCTCATATGAGTACATATATATATATATATATATATATATATATATATATATATATATATATATGTATGTATGTATGTATGTATGTATATGACCGGTATAGAGAAAATTACTTTTCTCTTTTCTTTTCTTTTCTTTTTACACTTGGTACTAAAAATATTTTAAAGAGAAGAACAAAAATCTAAAAATTATCATTGAAGATGTTCCATAGAATAAAACCATTCTAGACAAGGGAGAATGAAATGGTTTACAGTTGAAGATGCCCGTAGCAGCTGTCACAATCATGCGAACCTTTGCTTAACATTTCATCTGGAGTGTTGGCGGCATGATGGAAATTATTGATTACTTGCCATTGGTCAGGAACGGTAAACTGGAACGCGAAATGGAAAGAAAGCTGACCGGATCTGCGGCCAGCCTACCGCTCACTTTGGGGAAACGATGATGGGATGGATAATATTACAATCGGGTTAAAGTTGGTAATTAAAATTGTATTGACGCAGCAGATGTCACTATTTTAGAAACATACGAATGTAATAATTGTTTATCGGGAGTTATTATTATATATATATATATATATATATATATATATATATATATATATATATATATATATATATATTATGTGGTACGTGTTCAATTTATATAACATAAATCATTCATACGAATAACAATTAATGAAGCTGATTATGGCAAGAATCACTCTCGCAAACAACATTTAATAATAAAATATAATCAACATCATATCCGTTACTGAATGGTACGAACCTTGTTTATAAATTCTGGTGTTGAGTGGTCTTATTTTTTCTACTAGCCAGGGCTTTCAATCGTATCGTCCGATCATCATTTACTACCTGATGATGATCGGACGATACGATTGAAAGCCCTGGCTAGTAGAAAAAATAAGACCACTCAACACCAGAATTTATAAACAAGGTTCGTACCATTCAGTAACGGATATGATGTTGATTATATTTTATTATTAAATGTTGTTTGCGAGAGTGATTCTTGCCATAATCAGCTTCATTAATTGTTATTCGTATGAATGATTTATGTTATATATTATATATATATATATATATATATATATATATATATATATATATATTTATATATTTATATACATATATATTTATATATATATATAATATATATATATATGAAATATATATATATATAATATATATATATATAATATATATATATATATGAAATATATATATATATATATATATATATATATATATATATATATATATATATATATGAACTTTAAACATTAGGAGTTCAGACAGAATACGCGAACTTGGTTTCGATCTCACGGTCTCGCAGGCTAGTTCTATCAAATGACTATCCAACGCTTTATTTTAAAAAAACACAAAGAACGCTACATTATTATTTTTCAAAAATAAATTAATAAATATATAAATAATCAAACGTACGACGGTCAAACGAATAACGTTGATTGTAATAGAAAGGTGGGGGTTAAGGAGGAGGAAGAAAAAAAATAAGAGAAAGGGTGAAGAGAACAAGAGAAGAGACGAAAGCAAGTGTATTGTAAATTTAAGGAAGGGTGTCTTGTAAATATACGGAAGAATGGGAGAGAAATCAAACTTTGATGTCGTCTGTGAACAGTCAATGTCAATTTATCTGAAAATAAACAATGTTGTTATTAATAAGAAGAGCTGAAATTTCGTCTGCAATATTTCAACGCATTGGCATTACTTCTTTATATTCAGTCTATGAACGTTTCAGTCCATGCCTCGTATTATAAACACATTTCCAGTTTTACACATGTGTCATCCGACTTGGTTAACACAGTTCGAAATTCACAATGCAGGTGCAAACGAATGTAAAGTCCATCGAACACTCAGTCTAATGTGTCATATAAGAAAACTTATCAACGGAGAGCACAGCAAAATTAGACCGGAAATAGGCAAATAAAACCGCTGTTCCGTTTAAACTTCGGAACAAGGAATAAGATATTTATGCTATGAATAATATGAGAAAGGGCAATACAGATGCAAAAAGATGTATACCCATATCTTATAGATTATGCAAAAGCGTTTGATATTGAAAAAGTAAGAAGCAGACGCCACTGGATCTCTTTGTAGACTTGCCGATTGATCGTCTGGACCTGTGCCAAGAACACGCTGTGGACGATGACTCTCACACCGAAGAAGAAATGCAGTCCTATTCCTTTTCAGACAGACCACTATTCGCTATTATTTTCAATTTCTTGTTGCCATTTATCAAGCAGCTCTTCCATACATTTTGAGTAAAATATCGCAGGTGTTGATGTAAAACAATTTTCGAACGAAACCATTTAATACGTTTTCATTAAAAAAGATTTGCAGCTCAAGGCATTTTGCAGTGATCGAAAAAGGTAATAATAGGTCGGATGAATATGGTGGGGCGGAAGAATAAACCGGCTGAGATCTTCGGTTTTTTTTTTATCATTTTACCCCAAGCAAGTCAATAAAGAGAGTAAGACACAATGGATTACTGTTTGTAAAATAATATACGATAAAGAAAAAAAATTATTATGCTGAGATAGTTTGATTCGCATTTTTAGGGTTTATCAACCTGTTAGCGGTTATTTAAAGGCATGAAATATTTTTAAATTGTAAGAATAGTTTTAAGATGATAACAATATATTCATACAAGTACTACTAATTAACCCCTAGCTGGCGGGAAGAAGAGTTGGGCTCACATCTTTCCCAAGGATATTTGTGCGTAAGTGAATATAATGAATCCAACTGATCCGAGTTCTAGTTTCAGTCAAGTCCGGACCGTTATCCATTACACTACCTGCACATATAAACTTACTGCAGCTGGTATTTCCAATCGGACACCCATCTAGGCACTGGACAGTTTCGACATTGCTTAACTCCGCTGAACCTACGAAAGCCGGTGTTTCAACGTGATATGGCCTTCAGCGTTTTTTAAGGAGAGTGAACAATACAAGAACAAGAGTAAAGACAGAAGTCAGATTTTTCCCTCTGCTGTTCTTGCTGTTTGGGTCGACATGGATGAGGAAAACATTTTTGCTCTTGACGCGCGCCCGTTGCTTTTCACCCAAACATTTATGGACATGTTGCTGCTGCTGGACGTATAAAATGGGCATTTAATGTTTTATTGCATTTTTAAGATCTCTAAATTAATTATACGCCGGCGGCCCTCAAATACGCACAATATTGGCTTTCTGTCTATCTGAATTTATGGGATGGGGCGTTATCATTATTTAGATTATTTACAAGCGGATTATTTTCCTCATCTTTGTTGATATTATCCAGGCTTCATAAGATGGATTCCGATCCTGGTAACTGAACCCTTTTGTTGGTTCCAATATATTTGGGATGGATGCAAAATACCCTCAAATTTATAGACAAACCGTACAAATGCATGATGGGATTTTTTTTTACTAAATAAGGTAGGCCACGTCTCGGTCTCATCCGTCACATTGTACTTTCTTGTTTTGGAGTTAGAACGCTGCGATCAATTGTCTGTCTCCCTTTTGCGTATTAATATCATTTTGACTTTGTGAACTGTTTGTCTCATAACTGTTGCTTTGCCTACTTTTGTCTTGCTTATATTGTTTGCTTAGATTTTTTTTTTACCCTTTTGTTATTGTGCACTGCAAATTTTGCCAACCTGTTTGTTGGTCATTTCTGCCAATTACATTTACCGTGGCCACTTACTCTAAACTGTTATTTAATCTACAGGTGTAGATTGTTCTTGTTCTGCTGATCATGGATATCTCGTCCAGTTGATATTTAGTACTGCTAGTTTATTGCTCACGCCGTTTTCACTGTCTCCAAGTACAGACTACTCCAGCCAGAGCATGAACTCGCAATTACTCCATCAGGAAATTCCCGCTTTAATTCAACAGGTTATTGACCCGGTGTATGCTCTCTGTTGCATGTCGATTGTCCTGAATTTGCTTCATCCGACTGTAAGTAATATGAGGAATTTTCTTCATGTTAGTTTTCGTTAGCAATTAATATAAAATAATATGCTGGATTTACTTTTCCTTAAATTCCGTTCACCAATTTTGTCCTCCATATTTGCTCTGATACAAGATCGATAAAAGTCTTAGCTGTTTTTTTAATTTTTCTTATTTGGTCAACCGTCTTTTATATTTCGGTAATATCATTTTACAGTATCATATATTTTTTCTACCTACTTTTTCTGTTATTTTCTTTAAATATATCCGTCAACAGCACACTAATAAAGTCTTGTTACCAGGATTTCTTCCTCCTTTTTTTCGTTACCTAAATTTTGGTGTACAAGGCGACCTGGTGCACAAGTCGATGTCAAGATTTAGGCCGATACCTAGCATATAGACCGACCCCCAAACTTACGGTAGGCTACCAATGGCTAAAAACTTAGACGGACCGATAAATGAAGTTAGGTTACTATATACGATAACCTGTACCAAGGCGACATAAAGTCGCACCACTTATTGAGACACTGGACGTAATATCTGTCTATATGCGAATAAAGTGTCGTTGCCGACACTGCAGTAAGCAAACACAGGTGATTCCTTTTCTAATATGTAGCCCACGTGATGGTAAAGGAAGTATGTATATGGGAATTCTAACGTTGTGTACTGACTGAACCTTAACTCTCAGAATATAGGAGAGCCTCTCAACGTAATGGTGTCGAATAGCCAGACGTGTCTTGGCCGTATTCGAGTTGACGCACTTGTACTTCTCCCTTACTCGCTGAAATATTCGTTCATTCCTAACTTGTTATGCTTACTGAACATTTACTCTCAGAACATGGAGAGTCTCTCATATCGTCATGTATTCCATGTGACCAGAACTGTCTTGGCCGCATTCGAGTTGACGCTCGCAGGTCTTCTCGCTTAAATAATCCTTCATTCCTAACGTGATACACTTACGGAAACTTTACTCTCAAAACATGCAGAGTCTCACATATCGTCGAATATTCGATATGGCCTGACCTGCCTTGGCCGCATTCGAGTTGATACGCGCAGGTCTTCTCGCTTAAATAATCCTTCATTCCCAACGTGGTATGCTTACAGAACCTTTACTCCCAGAACATGGAGAGTCTCTCATATCATCCTGTATTCGATATGGCCAGATCTGTCTTGGCCATATTCGAGTTGACGTGCGCAGGTCATCTAACTTACTCGCTTAAATAATCCTTCATTCCTAACGTGGTATGGTTACGGAATATTCACTCTCAGAACATGGAGAGTTTCTCATATCGTCATCTATTTGATATGGCCAGATCTGTCTTGGCCGTATTCGGGTTGATGCGCGCAGGTGTTCTGGCTTAAATAATCCTTCATTCCTAATGCGGTATGCTTACGGAATCTTTACTCTCAGAACATTTATGGTCTGGGGCCCCTTTGTGTTGCCTCAGGGTTCTTGATAAGATCCAGAGACGGATATGCAATGTGATTGGCCCTGATCTGTCATCTCGTCTGCAGTCGCTCTCTCACAGACGCGATGTTGCATCGCTCTGCCTTTTTTACAAGTACTTCCACGGTAATTGCTCTGAGGAGTTGCTTTCGCTTGTCCCGAAGCCTCGTGAATTTAAGCGTCCTACGAGGCTGGCATCCCGTTCCCACCCCTTCACCGTTGAAACTGTTAGATGTAGACGTCTTTTCTACTCCAATAGCTTCATGTCTCGCACATCTCGCCTATGGAACTCCCTTCCATATTACCGTTTCCCTGACAAATACAATCTCCAACGGTTTAAGTGTAGCGTCAATCGTCATCTCCAATTGCCTTGATCTATCCACTTCCATACATCTTTCATTCCTATCTGCTCTCGCTCTATATCTCCCGTAACCCCCCTGCCTCGATCGACCCTCCGTCCTTCTCTTTCTCCACATCCCTTCCTTTACCACTCCTATCTGCTCTTCCTCCAACCCTTCTGTAACCCCATGCTTGATAGTGGCCACCGGCCTTGCTTGGGATGATACGCTTAAAAAAAAAAAAAAAAAAAAACATGAAGAGTCCCTGATATACTCATGTATTCGATATGACCAGACCTGTCTTGGCCGTATTCGAGTTGACACGCGCAGTTCTTCTCACTTAAATAATCCTTCATTCCAACCGTGGTATGCTTACGGAACCTTTACTCTCAGAACATGGAGAGTCTCTCATGTCGTCGTGTATTCGATATGGCCAGACCTGTTTTGGCCGTATTCGTGTTGACGCGCGCAGGTCTTATTGCTTAAATAATCCTTCATTATAACCGTGGTATGCTTACGGAACCTTTACTCTTAGAATTTGGAGTCGAAATGCTCTTTTAGTTTGAATTATTGATACTTGGGTTTGGTACAAAGATTTTACTATTTGTCTTCGTTTTGCTCTTGTATATTTTTATATGGTTAATTTCCAAACCCTGCTTTGTAAAATCTCAATTAAAAAAATAAAAAGATCAATAAACAACAAAAAGATTTTAAACTTTCAGACCCTTTTGTGTTTTTTAAACAGAGGCTGATGAATTTAAAAATTGGTTGGAGTGACATCAAAGAGATCCAAACCTGTCGAGAGATATTCTTTGATATTCTCCCTTGCTTGCTTAAATTCCCCTGTGCGCAACATTTTTGAAAGCGGAAGGTATTACTGTCAGCAGGAACTGAACTAAAATCCATAATCTTGAATTTGTTCTCTTAAAATTTTTTTGGCGAAAATCTCGAAGAGAATTGTGATTGCCCAGGGCTTTTCTTTTCAAAGGATACTGAACTATCGATATAAACAAAACGACGGTTAAAATGTCACAAATGTTTCCCAGACATTTATTCTCTCTTTTGTTTAACTTTGATAGCATTATATTCTTTTTATCTCAGACACACCAATGCAATTTTATCCAGTTGCCTTCTGATCTGAACATGTGTTTTCTTTATGCTTTTCATCTTCGCAAATCATTTCATTTTTTTCTTTTGCTCTCACCTGTGCTGACATTTTTCGCCTTCTGTATTCATAGCATTCCTAAAGTTCATTCGTGACGAAACAGAATATGCCTGTTTTCAGCTAGTGATTTCGGTTAATTGCATCGTACACGTCCACCTGCCGTCAAAGCCAACTGCAAGTTGTAGTTCGAATTTCTGTTTAAATCTGCTATCTATCGTAGTTATCAACTGTATTTAACACAGTGGTAAAAAACACAAAAACAAACAATATTCACAAACACAGCATTCAAAACATTATGGCTTGACTCGTCTCGAGTCAATAGACATTATTTTCTTTTTTAAGATAGGCGACACACTGCTGAAAACGAAAGCTCTCATTGCTTCCCAACAGTAGTAACTCACTATAGAAATAATTCCTGTTCTGTTATTATTCTGTCTCTTTAACATGTTTTATTTTAACGTTTTTATTCTCATGTTCTTTCAAACTCAGTAATCTATTGCATCTCAGTGGCTTTATTGTCCTTTTCTCTATTACATTCAATAATATATATATATGTATATATATATATATATATATATATATATATATATATATATATATAGAGAGAGAGAGAGAGAGAGAGAGAGAGAGAGAGAGATATAGAGAGAGTTTTTGTTAATTTCCGTTAATTCCCGTCGAATTAAATTTTGACCGCGTGACCATTAGGATGTAGGTCATCCCAGCGGTGGACTGAACCATATGATATTTCTTTTCCTGTTGGTCTTTTTTGTGTTCTGTGGTGAGTATGTGGGTGTTGTTGGGAAGCCGCTATCTTTTAGGGCTGTTTCGTAGTCTTTCTTAGCTTTGTTAAATATAGATTCATCGGAAGAATTGTCGGAAAGCCTGCGGTTAATCGATTTTGGTATCTGTTTGATTATAGAAGGCGGGTGGTTGGAGTATATGTGTATGTACTGTGGTTTATCATTCGGTTTTCTGTATGGTTTGTGTGTGCCTTTTCTCAGGTTGAAGGTAACATCTAGAAAATCTACTTCGTTTAGGTTAGTTTTTATATCTATCTCGAATCCGTTATTTTTGAAAATTTTAATTATTGCTTTTCTAGTTTTATCTGTGTTTTGTTTGTTGCAGTTTCTTAAGATTATGAGACCGTCATCCCTGTAGAGCCCTGTGTCATTTCTATCTATTATTTTGCTTAGTTCGTGTAGTAAGTGAATACCTACGATTTCGCATGTCTTGCACCGTCAAAGCTTCCCATTGTAGTGTCAAATATCCCAGCTTTCTTTATCCATGCTTCTTCATGGTGAAATAATAATGATTTACGGGAGTGCTTAATGATGTCGATTTCGTTTGGTTTTATTATTATTTGTTCCTGAGCTAAGTTGATGACCTTATCTAATGTACGTTCTGTTATGGACGGGTAAAATTCTTTTATGTCTAATTGTAGGAAGTGGCAATTTTGTTTGTTATTTATGCTGTTGAACCAGTCAATGGTTGTTTTTGTGTTTTTCCACTGGTTTACAAAAAAGAACGGACGAAAGTTACAAATGTTATATAAATAAAAAAAACATTAATAAAAGATAATATACTACGTTACTTAAAAACGGAAAGCCAAAAATATATAGTATAACAAATAAATAACAACAAGTATAATAAATCGATCTAAATACATCCAAATATATAAATAAACTAACAACCGATTACGATAAACTAGTCGTTTAGAAAAAACAAATAAAGATAACCAACCTAAATAGATAAAATAAAAAACTGTTCCCACCTAAATAATAGTCAGAACAAACCACAACATCACACCCCAAAATTCAACAAATAGATTTAATCAATGACAAATAAACAAATATATAAGATAAAAAATAAAAATGAAAATAAATAAAAACAAGCAAAACAATTTGACCCAAATAAATAAGCGAACAAGCGACTTCCGGTAAATGACGGCCATTATAGACTACCAACAATAAGCTATATAAACAAATTTTTACTACGTTAACCAAAAACACCGATCAAAATAAAAAAATAAATAAATAAATATATAAGATAAAAAATAAAAATAAACAAAAAACAAACAAAAAAACAAGCAAAATAATTTGATATAAATAAATAAACAAATAAGCGACTTCCGGTAAAAGTAAACGCCAAAATAGACTACCCATAATGCACCACTTACCCTTATATAAATAGCCGAGAAAGATAACAGCACTAGTCGCCTGACGATTGCACTAGCATGAAACAGACTGTCGCCTCTAAGTGCTGACTTCCATGTCCACTTTTATATTTACACACGCTCTATCTCTGATATTGAGCACTTTATCCCATAAATATAGCACACTTTAAGACTATATTTCTTCATATATATATGTATATATATATATATATATATATATATATATATATATATATATATATATATATATATATATTAAGGCAGTTTAGCCCAAGCAAGTGGGCAGTGCCACTAGCACGCTAGCGGTTACAGAGGATTTGGATGAAGATTAAAGAGGCCTGTTTGAGGAAAGGGTACAGAAAAGGACGGGGAACACGCTCGGGGTGTCAGATGCCGATCGAAATTATACTTGAATATTTGAAGGTTGTAGTCATCGGGGAAGCAAGCAAGAGGAAGAGAGTTCCATAGACGGGAAGTGCCGGAGAAGAAGCTGTTTTAGAAGAAGAGACAGTTACATTTAACCGTTTTCTCAATGAAAAGGTGGGACGGAGAGCTCGTTTAAGTTCATTTAGTTCGAGAACCAGCGAAAGTATCTCGTCGGAACAGTAACCGTGAAAATACTTGTAGAAGAAACAGAGGGGGACGTTTGTGGGATAACGATTGTAGACTAGATGACAGATCAGGATATATCATCTTGCATATTCATCTCTGGATTTTGTCAAGGACCTCAAGACGTACCACGGGAGCACCAGACCATATATTACAGCAATATTCCATGCAAGGATGGATGGTTGATTTATAGATTTGAAGGATGGACTCAGACGGGAAAAAACTTACTGGCACGACACAGAGAGACAACTTTCCTTGCAGTCGATAAAGCTATTGATTCAATATATTTATTCCACTTCATGTCAGTGGACAGCGTGAGACCAAGCAGGCGTAACGAGGCGCTCTCAGGGAGTTTGGAATCAGTCAGTCTGATGGGAGGCAGGAAGGGTTCTAGGGTGGTGGGTAAAGGAGAGCCATTTCATTTTGGAGGCATTAAAGGCATTTTCTACCCGAGTCAACTAAAGATTGAAGATCCTTTTCGAGATCAGCAGCGAGATTAGTTTTGTAGACGATACTAGATTTACTATTGAGGCAGGAGGAAATAGTAGTATCGTCCGCGTAGATGCCAACTTGGGAACTGATGGCATAGAGAAGATCATTGATGAAGATCAGGAATAGTGTAGGGATCAAGACAGAGACACTTCTTCAAAAAGATCCGTTGGAACGATAATGAAAACGTCGAAACTGGAAAAGTTAAATAAGGGCTTGGTCTCTTAAACATTTACGGTTTTTATAACTGTTTCCATCAAGTTTCATCGACCGACTTTGTGCAGGTAGAAGGAGAACTTTCTTCGTTCTCTGTGTCTGTTGTGTGAGTCATGCGTAATTTTTTTATGATTTATACTCACTACGAGCCTATTCACACCTATTTGATTGTTTATATAATAGAATGCGTTCCGTCACTTTCAAAGACAAATATATATATATATATATATATATATATATATATATATATATATATATATATATATATATATATATATATATATATATATGCTGTTATAATGCTGTTATAAGTAAAAGAATTTCACGGCGATCGACTACGCAAGAAATGAGATATAAAATATATTCGACAAATAATTTTATACGCATATTAAATATTTTATACATCCTTCAAATTAACGCCGACTGAGGTGAAAATTAGCTTATTTAATCCGCGTTGTTTCTTTTGTATAATAATTTGAATTGAATTCGTCAACTTTGATCTTCGACAACTTAAATGCAATGTTAATCTTTATCCTAGAACTTCTTAATACGTGCTTTTTTATTGTCCCCTAACCTTAATAGTAGTTTTTTCACTCATATTCTCTAGGGGCCTTATTACCTTACGTTGGAGGAAATGATTCAAATAAATTTAAACAAAAACTAAAATTGAAGCAATAAACAAAAATCTAATCAACAAAATCTTTTCTCGTATACTGACGACAAATAATATATTGATAACGAGTGAGAGGTTCAATATATATATATATATATATATATATATATATATATATATATATATATATATATGTGTGTGTGTGTGTGTGTGTGTGTGTGTGTAGTGAGGGGCAAGAGAATCATTGTATATTTTTAAGTATATTCTTACATACACACGCATGCACACTGATATATATATATATATATATATATATATATATATATATATATATATATATATATATATATATATATATATGTGTGTGTGTGTGTGTGTGTGTGTGTGTGTAAAAGTCAAAATTAAAGTCAACACTCAAAGGCGACATATATATGCATGCATGCACGTGGATGAATGGTGTGTGTAATGAAGAAATTGTTTTTTTATATTAACTAGACATAGTTTATTAATTAAACGATATTTTTAGAGGATACCCATATCTCAGTAGACGCTCATTTTTTTCGTCTACCAGCCTGAACATTCGAGAATCTTATTAACGAAAAAGTTTCTCCCTGCAGCAGGATTCGAACCCGCGTCAACCTAACTGGAGAAACCGTCGCAATCCGATATAAAATTTTTGAAAATAAAGGACAGTCAGAGCTGTCCATAGCGACCCAAACAGTCTTGATTTTAATATTGCCAAGATAATCCAGAAAAAGGGCCTGTGTTTTTGATATTACGGAATCGGAGAGCCGAGATCGAATTCCAGTTGAATCCATTGCATTTACTTATTTGCTAATACCCTTGGGAAATGTATGAATCCTCTTCTTCTCCCTCCAGCTATGGTTAAATAGCAGGACAGACTGGGTTCTATAGCCTTGGATGGCAACTGGTCTACCGCAGAAAGAAATGGCAACCAAATGGGAAAAAATCTGCCTCGTCAGTCATGTATCGAAAGATACGTGATCGCCTAAGCATGTATCACGCATGGCACATAACTGACAGTTGTGGAATTAATTTTCAGAAGTGTCATAGAAGAATGGTGAAAAATGTCATTTAAAATAAGGCCAGTTCGTTCGCGGACTGGAACCATAGTGAACAAATTTTCAACATCTAAGGATGCCACCCGTAAACTTGATGAGGTTAAGGGGTCAGAAAAGAATTCTCCCGGGAGTCTGTTCCACAAAGCAACGGTCCTAAAAGCTATCCGAGTGGAACTTCTTACTAAAAGGATACGAAACGAATGAGGGTGGTTCCGACTTTGTGTGACGTTGCGTGGTGGGTCTTAGCTGGAAGGGTTAGAGTTGGTGGAAATATGGAGTGCCATACGTCTGAACAATGTCCATGGATACAGAGATAACGGCTCGCAACGTCTTGTTTACAAGAACGGGAGGGTACGATGTGAAAAAATTGGTTTGTTTGGTGTCGTTTTACCGCATATCAGCCACAATGGGTTATTTAATGCGACAAGATTTTTATTGCTGGTATTTTTTTTTAATGAATTGCTTGTAATATTTCTATTTTCAAAACTGTATTGCTTGTGATAATTTGTTCTTCAAAAAAGTATCACTGCTATTAAAACCTATTTTTTCACTTTCATAGTCTTTTGACCACAGTTTGGGGGTTAACTATTTGCCCATAGCTGAGACCTTAAAATAGGCTACCACTCTGGGTCAGGGTGGATCTGGGAACACCAACAATTAAGTGGTGGTTCCACGCTACTCAAAACCTCCTGATGAAAGGCCTTTCTGCCGGATGTAGTTTATCGTCATACCCAGTACGCCTCATTGGTGGGGGAGGGGTCTTAACCCTCTGCAGAGGTGCATTCGACGTATTCCAAAGCTTCAGCTGACAGGCCATGAAACAACTGGTCACCCACAAGAAAAAATAAAGAAGTTTTTTTTAACTCTATCGAAATTGGAAATTGAAGCCTGGTAGGCTCCAGTCTAGATATCGCAATGATACTCCATTTTTGATCTGATCTGGCTCTTGAAAACTTACAGAATAACAGGAAAAGTCAGGTAAGTACTGGAGTGTTAATGAGAATCAAAGATTTTCAAGCATTTTTAGCGAGGGATCGTGTATACAAGTCCTCGCTTACGTCTGGTACAAGTTTAGGCGCCAATATGCGTTCCCATCTATATATTCGTCCATCTTTCTAGGCTTACGGCCGCATTACGTTAAAACACGGGTGGTGTAATACGATAATAGCTCGGGATATTTAATCGCAGAGCCGAATTCAAGTTCCTGTTATGTTCGTTATATTCACTTCTACGCAAATATCCTTGGGAAAGGTATGTATCCGCTGCTTTTCCTCCAAGCTATGGGTTAATTAGTAAGATTTGTATCATTAAATGTTTATTATCTTCAAAAAGATAATAGAAATTTACAATCTAAAAAGGATCTTCAAAGGGTGAATAAACAATAGATAACGAATCTATCTATCTATCTATTTACAGGGTAACCCAAAAAAACGGGAACTTTTCTTTTAACAATCCAATAAAACCAAGAGTGATGGAAGAAAAATATTTAATTCATAGTAATTGAAACCTTAATACATGCCATTTAATAAACAATGATGGAATTTTCATTTTTTTAAAACTACGTCCTGTAAATGGCGTCCTCTTGTACGAATGCATTCTTGAAATCTGCTGTTGAGATTCCTCATTGACTGCTGCAACATCTCAGCTGGGATACTGTGAATTTCATTCTCCTTACTAAAATGGCGAAATGTTTACTTGCGCAAGGTCACTGTCTCGCAGTGTTGCCACTTGCTCATGTCTGGCAATGCGCACTTCAAAAATTCCCGTTTTTTGGGGTCACCCTGTATATATATATATATATATATATATATATATATATATATATATATATATTTATTTATTTATTTATTATAATTATCGCTCTACTATCTGTATAGAGCTCTTTTTTGAATTAACGCTGCGAACGTTGGAATTTATATATTACTTTCGTTCTCATCGCATCGGATATATATATATATATATATATATATATATATATATATATATATATATATATATATATATGCGTGTGTGAGCGAGTATATCGACATCCTTATATGTTGAATGTTTATATATCTATGTCTATGGGTGTGTGATCATTCGTTTGTCTTTCCCTATGCGTCCATTTATTTTAAAGACTAGCCTAGAAGCCGCGTTCCGGGCGGACTTTAGGCTAGCTCCTATGCAGAGATTTTTGTCCTTCAGCCTCTTACTTTCAGCGTCCTACGTACGTAAAAGTTATAAGAATTTAGAAATAATAAAACTATTTTATCTTTATTCGACACCTTAATTCCATATAATGTTTCTTTGTATACCCAACTGGTCTGTTTCTTTGCATTTATTTTGTGAGCAATTTTTATTTTATTTTAAAATCACCATTCTTTATGATCCTTTCACATAAAGTCACTCTTAAAAACATTAGGGGACACGAACTATGTAATTCGTCACAGTACACGTACAAGAAAAAACATCTGAGTAACGTATCGCTTTAGTTTTAATTACGGTTTAATAGATGATATCAATTGCAATTGTGATAAAAAGCGAAATTAAAGTTAAAACTTTAATAAAGAATTGTTTTTTAAACCGTTCACTCTGTTCGATATTTAAATTTAACTTAATATGAGTTATTTAATTAATTTTTAATCACGTGTAACTACAGAATAACTATTTGTTACCTAGGTTGTTTACGATTTGCCGAGATCGAAAAACGGACAGACGTACGGATACACGTACACTGCGCTTTATTTATATAGTTATCTAATTAATCTATCCTGTACTTAATATTTGCTATTGCTTTTTTAAAATCTTTTTTCTTGGAAAAATGTTTTCTCCAAATTGCAGCAATCTGAATTGCTGCTACCAATTTATTTTTTTTTAACTGGATACGCTCGGCGATAATTTCGGTGGACGAAAAGCGTATTCTTTCCAGTTCGGAACGATTGCAGCTTTCCCATCTGCAGACAAAATTCACGGCCATCTTTACTATGCAATTGAGAGTAAAAAATCTACTTTCTCATTTCACTCTTCGTTCTCAATTTTTTTTATGGGACTCTCACCTACTAAATATTGGGGGAACTACTAAAGCACAATGCTATGATTAAGGATCATTAATAAGCCAACTTACCAACAACATCAAATTAACTTAACTTCTCCAGACATGTTTTATTAGATTGAGTCATTAGTAATTTTTTTTCGGAACCAATAATAATGTGTGAATGTGCCCTCCTAATAACCTGTTTTAAAGCCGGTGCTGAAAAATGGGTTATGTACGACAACGATTGGCTCAACAGGCAGCGGATTGGCAAGTATAAATCACGACAACCGACCACAAATTCAGAACTCCATGGAAGAATTGTGATTTTGTGGGTGTGGTAGGATTATTGAAGCATTATACAATGAGAGTTCTGGAAACGGTATGAAACACTTATTTATAAAATTCACACTGTTCAGACTGTTATCCCCATCTTCGTTGCAATATTCACCACGTTTCGGCCTTCTTCAGGTGATTGGAATTCCGAACTGAACCGTTTATTTCGTCCACCATAGCAGATTTCTCTAGTTCCACTTGGCATGCCTCTTCCGGATGTCTTTTTGCGTCCTTGAATTTGCAAAAACTGAATTATGAACACTTGTTCAACATGTATTTCTCAGGTCTCCGGATCTCACACTCTGCGATTTCTTTTTGTGGGGGTTTGTAAAAGGACTGGTATATGTGCCTCCCCTTCCAAAAGACGTGGATGAACTGAAGGCCCGAATATCGGAAGTTGTTGCAACGATCGACAACGCAATGCTGGAACGCGTTTGGTATGAATTGAACTATCGGCTTGATGTGTGCCGTGTGACCAACGGTGATCACATTGATCTTTGAACATTCCACGTAAAATTTGAGATTAAATTCTTTCAGAATATGTCAGGCGCGTTTTTATATCCTTAATAGTTTTTGAGATATTCAATGTCAAAATGGTCTTTTGGAACACCCTGTATTTTGAACACAATTTGATAGCTTGAACCAAATATATTTTGAACGCAGTTGTATGCCTTCAACCACAGACAAAATGTACTGTTGATATATCTACTATAAAATGTCATTTTGCTTTAAAATTGTATTGCTGCTAACTCCACTATATAAATATATATTATTGGTATTTTTTATATAAAAATGTATTTTTATACTTTCATAGTTTTGTCTTTGGCGGATTCACTATTTGTTCATAACTGGGACCCTAACAAGTGCTATCACTCCGAGTCAGGGTAGAGATAGGAACAACAGCATTTAAAAGTTGGTTCCATGATACCAAAAACCTCCAATCTCCCGATCAGAGGCTTTACTGCCGGATGTAGTTTATCGTCATACCTAGGACTAGAAACCAGTGTCAGGCTGGACTTGGAAACAACAGCAATTAAGAGTTGTTTCCATGATCCTCAAAACCTCCAATCTCCCGATCTGAGGACTTCCTGCCGGGTCACTTTCTTAGGTTTTCATTGAAGCAACTAGGATGTACTTCAGATCTCTCCATAATGAGCAATAAAGCAGTGAATTCCTCTACAAATAAAAGCTGTTATTAATCCATTATATTTTGATATGTTTTGTTCATTATTAACCCAGTTTAGGCGAGTTTATTTCAAAAGAGTCCCAAAAAACTGAATCCAAAATTTAATATGAATGGCCTTCTAAATATACTCCAATATATAATACCTGTACCTAACGACCCTTAAAGCAATACGGAAGTACGACTATGGATATAACATCCGGTTCTTCTTCTATGCATCTTTTCCCTCCTGGGCCTAGGCGATCTTGGCTACGTACAATTTCCTGCCCTCTTTGGATATCGGTTGAGGAAGACTTTTGACCTCGCATCAGAGGGTAAGCGTAAATCGGAATGGGTGATAGCATAAACAAGAAATGGCTAAAATGAACAGAAAACACAGGTGTCTTAAGCCTTAAATAAACAGGGCGCAACGGTGTCCCGATTGGAAGGAAATGTGTGCATTCGTCGGCACATGCCGGAAGAGACGTGGCGACACGAAGTTGCGTGGACACATGGCCGGAAGAGGCATGGCCACAAGAAGTTGCATAGGCGACATGCCGGAAGAAGACCTAGCCGCGTAGATGTCTAAATGTTATAAAAACGGTTCAACTCTTGGCCTGGAAGAGAGGCTGGCTAGAGTTTGACTGAAGATTTTGTCTCCGTCAATTCCTGGGTGCACAATCCGAACCTATGTGATCCCTCCTCACTCGACCCAATTGCCGAAACTTGAACAATAAAGATATTTATATATATTTTATATACGAGTGTTTGTCGCCTTATTTGAGCCCAGCTGCAATATACAACAGTCGAAACATTGGTTCCCGTACGATCACCGTTTTCACGTAATGTCGAGCCCGGTCAGTACCTAGATAGGTGACCTTTGGGGAATACGAGGTGATTTAAGCTTGAATGTGTGGGTGGTGTAATGGATAATAGTTCGTAATTATTAATCGGAGAGCTGTTGGGTTCGTTATATTCACCTACGCGCAACTACTCTTGGGGACGTTAGGAATCTACCTTTTCTCCCGCCAGATATGGGTTAATTAGTAATTAATTGTATCACTAAACCAATATTTATCTAAATTTCTCAGATGAGGAATTGTAGCTATTTACACTGTATACGTCGTGGAATACTTCAACCAATGATTTTATCCACTAGGCCATGTAAATAAAAGCATTGGTTAAATTTATTCAAAAAGTAACCTGACCCAAAGAGTTGTGAGTCCAATACCAGGTTTCAGCGGAAAGAACAAAAACTTGGAAAGTTGAGTAACTAAAATGGAATTAACTGAAACTGGGATATCCAAAAACATGCATGGCACGTGCAATTAGAACAATCTACTCCCGTGAGATCGGTTCGAAATTCTAACATATATCACCTAAAGAAGGCCGGGGCGTACAACGACCGAACCGTCGTAAATATGGCAATAAAGATGCGGACAACAGTTCAAACGATGTAAATAGTGTAAATGAACCAATATTATCTAGAAAAAATATCCTATAATTTAAAAATATATTCTGGCTTTAAATAACATTCAAATGGTTGGTAAGGCGTAAAAAAATGTATCCGTTAACCAAACAAGCAATACTGCGGTACTGGCTATTGTTAGAACAGCGGTTACCAGGTTTCAAATTTTTTTGACTCTTATTTTTTCTTTGAAAGCTGATCGAACTGGTACTGCAAATCTTGATAAATCATTTTGAGCCTTCGAACATAGAAATGTAATAACCTTTGTTACCGTGATTCATTAGTATAGCATTAAGGATTATTTGTCAGCTGTCCAATACAAATCAATACAACATCGTGGTAACTCCATGCCAACATCTAAAGGAAGCTGTTTTCGAAGTTAAATGTAATTTGGAATCTTTGAGAGACATGCCACATATCGCCATCTTGGAAATGGAACTGATGCATTTTTCTTAAGAAAAGTGCTTTACTTATCACTCGAAGATGCGGGTTCTACCGATTTTCATGAAAAGTGTAGAAACAGAGTTCTTCAAGATTGCGCCTCAAAACCGTTTCCCTTGACACCTCATCTCCGTCTTCTTTCTTCATGTTGTTATCGAAAGGCGTGTGTCCAACATACACAAGTACATCTTTTACAACCCTCCACCCCACCAGTAAAGAAGATTATTAAACACGTGCCTTGGCTAGTTCGTATGCGTTAAAAAGATGATTTTCTTTGTTCACTGTGAGGAGATGGGAGCTAAGAAGTGTATCTTTTCAAATCAATTTTGAGCACGGCATTCGTCTAAAAGGCCATAAAATCCGGTGTAGATTTTCTGAATCCTATGCCACTACCTGGCCCCACTGCATCTGATTTTCATCCCGAACAGGGAGGAAACTAAATTTTAAAGAAGGTCAGATTTCGAGTAAGACGTTTCCTGCTTCGAAATCTCTCCATCAGCTATGATTTATACTCATCCTCCGGTCAAAGTTCATTTATAAGAAAAGAGTAAAAAATAAACAAATAAAAATGCAGAATTTGAAGATTGATAAATTATATTACGCAAACTACATCCAATAAGTTTGGATATATTCAAAGTGTTCATCCTCTGTCAGATTTTGAGCCCAAACACCCGCACCACTAAAGTGCTCTGCATTCCAAAGAATAATCGAGAATAGTGCTGACTTTATTGTCAGCCAATGGCACGCCCTCTAGCGATTTTAATAATCCCAGATTCAAGGACGATCACTCAATTTGATTGATTTTTTTGGGCGGCATGTCAACATTCTATGCGTTATTTAATGTCGGAATCTAAATATTTTGAACGTAATTGTACGCCTTCCAGTTCAGATAAAAATTATTGTTGTTAATTTTACTATAAAAAGGTATTGTTGTTCATTTTTAAAAAAATAAATAGGTATTGCTTGTAATTTTACTACAAATATGCAATGTTGGTAATTTTTAAAAAAAAAATGTAATATTAGTAATTTTACTTCAAAAATGTATTTATATACTTTCATAGTGTTTTGTCTGGGTAGTGAACTATTTGCCAATAGTTGCGACCCTACTATCCCAGGTCAGGGTGGACCTGAGAACAACAGCAATTAAGAGGATGATCACTCAACATAACAATCTCATTCTTTTTAATATAATCGAATTTAATATATATATATATATATATATATATACTATTTTTGTAGATACAAATATTTGCATGAATGCTCATTTTTATAATAAACGGTGTTAACAACATTTACCGGCCTGAAAGTCCGAGAAATTGCATAGAAAATATGTGTCCTCAAACAGGAATCGAACCTTTATCCTACACGGAACCGTCAAATAGTCTGACGTGTTATACCATTTAGCTATAGAGGTAGCATAATTTCTATGAGATTTCACGGACATTCAGGCCGTTAAATATCGTTAATAGTGTTTATTGTAAACAGAGCGTTTACTTAAATATTTGTATCTATAAAAATAACGCATAAACAGAAAATATATTAAAATAATTGTCCATTTCATTATATATATATATATATATATATATATATATATATATACATATATATATATATATATATATATATATATATATATATATATATATATATATATATATATATATATATATATATATATATTACGCATTAAACGCATCTATTCGCACAAGGAAGATTACAACATAAATATAGGACAACTTTGCAATCATTTCTTAACAGAAATTACCCACTCAAAATAATCAAAGAATTTATCACCAAAGCTTCCAAACATGACAGAATCAATCTCCTTCACTATGTAATGAAAAAGAATAATTCTAGAATCACCGTGGTCTTTTATTTTAATTATATCATCCACAAACGTTTCCACACATTAACTAAAGATTTCCAAAATTTCACATTTCTCTGTTTATTCCTCGGTCCGTTGATGAAGGATACAGGCGTGTCCGAAAATTTCAAACTTACAACCTTTCTCTCCGTGCTTCATTTTTGTCATATAGTTAATAATTGATATTTAATAAATGTTTATCTTACTGATTACATTGATACCTTTCGTTTGCCCTTGTTTTATTAACTAACCTATCTATTTTAGTTATTGTAAGATACAGATGTGGACACTTTTTTCTAATTATACAAACACACACAGACACACACACACATACATATATATATATATATATATATATATATATATATATATATATATATATATATATATATATATATCGAACTTATTAGAGAAATAAATGCAAAAATTTAGTTCGACATTCTAAACAGTTTTTTACATAGTAAATATGGATAAAAGTATTGATATTTCTGTCTTCAGTTTCAACGACTCTATTTAATTTCCGCATCGGCCATATTAATATAACTTTACTAAATAATGCAGACATGATTGTCCCGCAAACAGTGACACCTGTAGAGGTTTCACTTCGAAATGAATCCACCATATATGCAGTTTACTGTTAACTTTAAACCTTCAGACATTTTCTTGAATGCAAATATGCCTTTCAATGACGTTATTAAAATCTGAAGTCTTACGGCCATATCACGTTGAAACACCGGTTCCCGCAAAATCATCCTAGTTAAGTGCCTGGTCAATACCTTGATGGGGGATAGCTTGAGAATGTACCTTGATGGAATCGCTTGCGCAAATACCTTTGAGAAAGGTGTGAATCCACTTTTTCTCCCAAGGTATGAATCCATCTCTTCAAATATAGACAAAAGTATTCAATTTAAAGTTCTTTTGAGAGTGTGTTATTAATAATACACTCTGAGCCCTTCATATATTTTATCGTATGGTCAGTTATAACCGGCTTAGTACAGAAGGTAAGGAAACTGAACACAGAATAGGTTGAGTTATGGGTTAGTTTTGCACAATAACCCCAGTTGCTACAAATCGAAAACATGAACTTACCAACTCGAGTCATGTTCCTAATCAGATCTAGATTCTCATATAGAATCTGACTTGTTTAAAAATGACTATTAATGCTAACAACTATATACAACCATTTTCTCAAATCAATGATTAAAATAGCTTCGCGCGAATGAACCCTGTAGGTATTAAAGAGGACTATCCTTCATCAGATCTCTCAGAGTGACGTTAAAGAATGCGTATAGCAAAAACCACATTCCGTGAAGATTTTAAACAGTAACAACAACTAAAATGGATAGCAGATGTAAATCAAAGAAAAATAATGATATAAAACAAGATATTTTCATACCACACTACTTCAAGCAAATGGTTAGGAAGGAATTCTTCACAAAAATAAAAGCGAGTAAACGTGGGAAACCTATTTTCCCGAAAATTTGTTTTAATACAAAGATCTTTGCTGTTTTAGTCAATGAATGCTCAATATTTCCTTATAAAGTATCATTACCATAACCTTTCCTATGTAACGCGAAAAATAACTTATTTTATCTCTTTTCTCATATCTAAGAGAGTAGACCACATGCAACTTTCATACACTTCACTTTCCTCTATCGATAGAATACAAAAGCGTCTTTTAGGCGACGAATTATTTTCCACTCTGTAACCCCTTTCTCGCGGAGGAGACGTCGCAAGCCCCTCTTCCCTATCGAGTATTCAAACGGACTACACTCCTTTGTTCAACCAGTCCGAAACTTCACGGCTAAAACCCGCCATGCTACACATATGTTGGAGAACCAACCAATTCGTTTCCTATTTCCCTGGCTAGATGTAAGTTCTACTCAAACAGCTTCTTCGTACGAACCACTACCTTGTAGAACTGACTCACAAGATGCTGCTACTCCGACCACTAAAATCTTAACCTGTTCAAGTCTATGGTTAACCGTTATCTTCTACACATATCCGCATAAGTTGTAACTTTTACTCTATAGCACTCTAACCCGAGTGCCCCCTGGACCTTGTACAGGGTGAATACCATTTCAAAAAAATAAATAAAATAAACCCAAAATGATTCACCTTTGTTTATTGATAAGTCATGAAAACCAACTAGGGTAACAGGTGCAGTATGTACGACCAAAATATCCTTCTAATATCATAACCTGTATCAAAAATCAGAACCTATCTTTGAGGACTTTCAACAACAGCAATAATTAAAATAGGTTTCACATGTCACATCGAGATAAATTAATGTCATAATGAAGATTGACGTTTCACAATACTTCAAACAAAATATTTTTCTGAGCTAACTCCAGGCAAACCTCGCGACCTCTCAGTTCTGAAGCACTTCCCCATATCGAGATCTGTTAGTCCGACTAGTGAGATTCCATCCATGCCCGGTTTGCTGGGCCGGTCGCGTACCTTACATTATTATTAATGAGCAGGCTCAATGTTGCTTAACTTCAGCGAATGAACGAGAACCGGAGTTTCAACGTGATATGACCGTCACATAAGATCCTATCAATTCTTGCAAGAGTGGACTTGAGAAATCCTTTTTTTTTCCTTGAA
>OZ038485.1:85604679-85772179 GCA_964036315.1 Acanthosepion esculentum
TCAAATGATTTTTGTGATACTGTCAGCTTGCTTTTTTATTAAGGACGTTTTTTTTTCATATTTCGATACTTTGCTTTACAGTAAAAGAGATAACTTTTACAAAGGAGACATTTCTTTAAAGTTAGCTATGGCTGATTATATGTAGACGATGCGGTCACACCAAATTTATAAAATCAATATATATCTATAATTATGAGTGTGTGTGTGTGTGTGTGTGTATACGTACGCGTTTGTGATTATTGTTCGTGTAAACCCTTACTGCAGCTATAGCAATTATGGTATGCCTTGTTAGGGGAAAATACATCTTCACTTACGGTTAAAAAAAATGGAAAATAAACATTGGTCTAATGTGACGTTTTTTCGTGGATGAGGGGTAAAGCAAGGTACTACGGTTAAGTTTTTTATTTAATTTTTTTTTTTGTTTACGAACAAGAGCTTTCTTTGCTGGACAATGGGTGTGTAAGAACTGTCCAAATGTTTTATTTTTCCGAGCGCTTTCGGCTATACCTTTAGTATTATCAAGTATGATTTGATTTTTCAGCTTAATTGAGTGTGTGCATTATGTATGTCTTAGTGTGTAGTAGTGGTGTTTTAATTTCCAAATACGGTTAGCACGTTCTGGCTTTGTTCGTATTGTTGAGGGTAGGCTTTTTCTTTTTTATTATTAAAGCCTCCATTATTTATTTTTTTTATTATTAAAGCCTCCATTATTTTTAACCTTTTTATATATATAATATATTTATTATTTTTATATATTTTTATATATATATATATATATATATATATATATATATTGTATATGTAAAAAATATATTGTTTTTCGTCAGGAGTAAAAGAAGAGGAAGAAATATCCTTTCCATCACAAATTTATGCCCAATCAAGAGTAATTCTAGAATGATTTTTCACGATAATTGTCTAAGCCAGGAATTCACCACTTATCTATTATTTATTGTAAATAACATCTGGCGAACGAAATGGCATAGATATTGCTCAGATTAACCTTTTTGTTCTTTGGGAGATTTTTGTTTGTTTGCTTTTTGTTTTGTTTTGTTTTTTGTTGATTTTTTGTTGTTTTGTTTTTTTTTTGCTTGGAGCTTAAATCGTTAAGATAACATAATCTCATCTTTCACTTAACGCTTAGACATATTCATGATGAATCAGCTTTACATTGCTTTTAATGCGAAATTTCCCAAAGACTAAATATATTTCTTTTAAAATTACAGCCAAATGCTGTTAAACCTTGACTGGCAAGGACGACTCAGAAGTCGCTACTATTTTGAGTTTGATCAAGGCATCTTTTTGGCGATATTTCAAACTATTTCTTTCTTTATTTCTTTCTTTTTGTCTTTTTATTACATACCGTATTTGACGGCAGATAAAGTGAATTTCTTTACATCGGAAAATGGTTAAAAATCGCCTTATGATTAAAGCTGAGACCTGCCATAGATTGATTCTATTCTAGCTCTAATTTTATTTACTTTAAATGGTCATTTCTAATCACATGACTCCGTAATAACATAGCTTACTCAAAGAACATCATCATCATCATCATCATTATATTATTATTATTATTATTATTATTTTCTTTGATATCTGGCGTTTACACATTTCTTTCCGGGTCCCGCCCAGGGACCTAAGGTTAGAAATGGCATCATGACACTTTCCACTGCAAAGAAAAAAAATAATAATTACATAGATAAAGCCCTTCGTAAAGTGTGGGCTGTACTTGTCAGAACAATTTTTTGTATCTCTTTGAGGCATGAACTTCCAGGGATCCCTTCAATCAGCCTACTGGAATCTTTTCCAACCAGTCCAAGGGATTGTTGATGTTCCCATGTGCCACATTTTTGAGATTCCTATTTCAAGGTCTTTGTATTTTGACCGCTTTTCGAATATCTTCAAAGATACATTACAGTCTGCAGGGACTGCCATATCAATAAGGAGGCACTTATTTTGTTTGTGGTATTTAATAACAATGTCTGGGCGGTTGGCTTTGATTGTTCTGTCAGTGTGTATTGTGTAGACCCATAGAATTGTAACAGTTCCTATCTCAGTAACCGGGTCAGGGTGGTTATTATTATTATTATTATTATTATTATTATTATTATTATTATTATTATATTATTGATTATTATTGTTGTTTTTGATTGATTTGTTTATTTAACGGCATATCAACTCCTTATGTGTCATTCAATGCTGAAATTTAATTGGGAAGTTTGGAGTAATAAAAATCTGATATATGTTATTCTGCTTTCACAACTGAGTACATGGTAGATGATACGCAGCTTTGTTTTTTTGCATACAATAGTTAGTGCGGATATGATTGCTAAAAGCGTTGTTTTTTGTGTTTTATGTTGCAATTTTGTTGAAGTTATATTCATAAATACGGTTTAATTTCTTAAAGACATTGTAGGATATTATCTGGATTAATGTCATGAAAGAATTATTCCATATTGCTTGTTTGATTTTGTTTAGCGGAATAAATGTTATGGTTTATTTAATGCTGAAATCTAAATATTTTGAATATAGTTTTATGGGTTTAACGACTAGTAAAATGTATTGTTGGTCATTTTGCTATAAAAGATATTGTTGGTAATTCTACTATAAATATGTAGCATTGGTATTTTTATATATAAAAAGGTATTGCTGGTATTTTTACTATAAAAATGTATTTTATATTTTCATGGTGTTTGGAGGGTCAGTATTTGCCCATAGCTGGAATCCTGACAGGTGATACCACTCTGATTCAGTATGGACCTTAGACAAACAGAAAAAGATGTGGTTTCATACTTTTGAAAACCTCTAACCTCACGATCAGAGGCCTTGCTGCCGGACGTAGTTTATCGTCATGCCTTATTATTGTTGCTGTTGTTAAAAATGCCTATGACATTTTCACGTCTTTTCCTATTCTAATTTTTTGATCAATCTTAATTCTTAAGATAATTATTGAATAAGGTTCTCAGGAGTTCCTCGACTATAAAATACTCATAGAAATTCAACCTATTGTATCGTTAAATGTTTGGGCTTAACAGCATAAACAAAATATTACGATAACAATCGTCAATATGAATACCGGCCATTATTTAAAGAAATAAGAGGCCGCAATTGAAAAGAAACAAAACTGACAAGGTCTTCCATTTCACTGAAGCAAACGTTAAACAGATGAGAGCGTTAACGCCTCCTCTATCTTACTTTCTTTCTTTCTTTTCTCACTGAAACTGAACAACGTCTCTGATATGTTTTTTCTGCCTTTCCTCGCAATCAAAAATGAATAGTCCATTATTTATGAGGTAATGGTAGGACGTAACGTAAGCCCTAACTAACTAGAGAACAAAGGGACCAGCAAAATTATAATACGATTATTACGTGTTGCTTTTGATTTTTGTAGGTACGGGTTGCACCCAAATCTCAACCGGGTATTTTCAGAAACATTTCTTTGCATTAGAAGATAAGAACAGATGTAGTGCCATGCGAAAAAGAAAAATCCAATTGTTGTCACTGCATGGGGAAAACTATACGCAAGATATGAGAAGTAAAATGAATGTGTTTGTTTTTTTGTTTTTTTGTTTTTTTTAATTCACGCATTTTAGGCTGTTAAAAATTTGATTAACCTACATTTTTGCTCCGTTATATATTGTTGCCACAACCACAATAATAACAGGTAATGTTGTTGTCTTGAGATTATGCCTTCCACTGATTTCTATTTCAAGGTGCTTGGATCTGCTAGATTCTCAAACGTTTACAAATATGTATTGTTATCAGGACCGGAACGTAATACACCAGGGGTGAGGGATAGTTTTTATCTTACCATCATTTGTTTTTTTTTTTGTTGTTTTTTGTTGTTATTGTTGTTGTTTTTTTTTTTAGCTACATTTATGTACGGTAAAACTTTAACTAAGCACAACAGATTATTAAAGGGGCAATTTTTCGCGGATTTTGATGTCATTCTGGAGCCTTTCGTTTTTCGTTCAAATCCGTGAATTTGTTTTACTCGTGCTAAGTCTAAAAAACACTACATAAAATTCACTACGTTTTATCCATAATATTGAATAACACATTAAATTAAAGCTAATTTTTAAATTACCGCAAGACATTGCTGATTGAAAATGAATGATCTGTATTTTGTATTTAGATACATTGTGTTCATTTTTTATAGTTGAATTGTTCACCTTTGCTTCATATATTATTTTTACAGTAAGGTTCACCTTGTAAAAGGCCCGGCAGACACTTGAGGTAGTTTGTTACAGAGTAAGAGTCAGAGTTTATGCCGATATGTGAGGAAGATAACGGTTAACCATAGACTGATTAACATTGTAGTGATTGGAAAAATATCTTCTTGGGAGTCGGTCCGACTGAGCAGTACTTCACGGGAACAAGTCTTCCATGTGGAACTTACTTCACACCAAGAAATATGGAGGGAATGAAGATGGGTTGCTGCAATGTGAGTGGCATGGTGAGTTCTAGCCGTGAATGCTAGAACTGATGGAACAAAGGCATGTAGTTCCTCTGAGAATTTTTTTTATAGAAGTAGCAATAAAACAGCGAGCAGCATGTGTTATTTCGTCTGTGAAAGAAGAGTTGCATGGTGAAAAAGAGTGTGTCACCCACAAGAACGCGATGTCGCTTTTGGGCTCTATCGAGACTGGAAAGTGAGTACTTGGCAACTCCCGCCCAAATATGACAGCATATGTGACTCTTGTAAAGACAGAGGATAGCATGAGGAGCCAGCTACTTACTGATGCGGTACAGGGAACCGAGGATTTTTTTCAGCCTCTTTAGCTATGGATCTTATATGTGCGTCCCAGCTGGGGTCTGGATTGACTAAGAACCAATAGTCGGTCAGGGCAACCTGAGGAATCATCCATTCATTTTGACTCGTGGTACTTTAAAGTGTGCAATTGGAGATGATGGAATATAATTAGTTTGATCTTCGAGACATTGAATGTAACCAGCCAGCTTTCTCTGTCTGAGCCAGATCGGAGGAGATATCAGCTCCTAATCTCTGGACGTCTAGAATTTAGGAGGTGCACCCCTATACCGCTTTTTCATAAGTATAGATATTTGCAAATGATCGGAGTATACACTTAGGCAGATCATTTATCTATAGTAAAAAAAAAAAGGGTTGGACCGAGTAGCGACCCATGTGAGACGCCTGCGTTGATTGTTTGGTTTGGTTTGGTTTGTTTTACGGCATATCAACCTCAATGGATTATTTAATGGCGATATCAAGAATATTGTAAGAATGTGTATTTTATTGTTGTAGTTATCTTCCTATGGTGTGCATATATCGTGATCTGTACGTTATTACAAGGTCGTCGAGATTTAGGAAATCTTAATCTTGGGCTTAGGGATTTAACCATGGAGTTACTTTTTACGCAGAATAGGGTCACCGAAAAAATGTTTCCTTGTGAATATTCTTCTTCTTGGTTTTGCAGTTCTGATAGCGTAGTTACTATAGAGACTTGAAATTTTCGATCTTCCAGGAAATTCTCTATGAATTGAGTCAGCCATCCTTTTAGGTCCATTTCATGCAGGTCTTTCCAGATATCAAATTTCCATGTCCTTGTCGTACGCATTTTGTAATTCAAAAAAGTCTGTTGTAAGATATTCCTTCTTAATGAAGGCTTCCCTTACAAAGCTTTCTACACTTATTAAGTGGCCCATTGTGCTTCTTTTTTTTCTTCCTAAAAGTCGAATTTGAAATCGCTGATTAAGCCGTTAGTTTCCAGGTACCAAATCAAGCTCTTTTTTACCATTCTCTCCATCGTTTTACAAAGGCAACTGGTTAATGCTATCGATCTGTAGTTTTCATGTTCTGTGTCATTCTTTCGATGTTTTGGAATAGGGTCGAAGAATGAATGTCTTCACATTTCCGGGAAGTTGCTATTTGTCCATATATTATTATACATTTTTTATTAGCAGTTGTAATGATTTGTTGGGTAACTGTTTTATGAAATCGTAGCGGATATCATCTGGGCCCACAAATGTATTGTGGGGTTTCTTTAAAGATACATTTAATTCCTCTATAGTGAATGTTAGGTTATAGCTCTCAGAATTATTTGATTAAAAGTTTAGTTTTTGTTTTTCCGCTTTCTGTTTAAGTTTTAGAAATTGTTGGCTACCATTCTTGGCAGATGAACTTTTAGTGATTGTTTTGGCTAGCTGGTAAGCGATATTCTTTTTTCTGGTTATTTTAGAGTTATCTATCGAGAGGTGTTTTACAGTATTTGTCCGGTGTTTGCCTGGTATTTCCTTTATCATATTCCAGACAGATTTTGTTTTTGCAGCAGAATTAAGTTTCCCGACATTGTTTTTCCATCATTCATTTTTTTTATTTTAATTATTTTTCGTGCATTTTCTCGGTGTTAAATTGCAGCAAATTAGAGGTTTTAGGTTGTATGTTACTCTTCTTAGCCTGATTGCTTCTTGAAATCTATTAGTGGACTTAAGTCTGTTGCGTTTTTTTTTGTTTTTTGATTGGGGGGGGTGCTGAATGTTTTGAAATGCATTTTGTTGCTATAGAGATGAGGAATTCCGTGAAATATTTTAAGTGTTGCTTTTGCCTTCAACTAGTTTTTCAGAACACTGGATCTTAAATTCTTCACAGTCAGCTCCGCATAATTTCCAACGGAGTGAATTTTTGTCATGTTCACAGTTCTGTAGGACGATTGGCAAGTGAACGGTACTGCATATGTCTACCAGTACCTTCCAAGACAAATCCATGTAAATAGATGGAGCACATATGGATAAGTCTATTGCCGAGAAGATGGCAGTAAATGTATTTATGTAAGTCGGCATTTTATCATTATTAAATGCATAAATCGTTGTTATTAATTATTGTTTATAATGTCCTTTCTTTTTGGTTTATTCCCTTACAGCCCTATATGTAGATGTTACAATTTAAAATCCCCTAGTATCATAAAAAGTGCCATGAGTTGCCTTACGATTTCATGAATTTCAACTTCATTTAGTAACTCATTCGTTGGGATATATACTGAACAAATGTTTATTGGCCTGCGTAAGTTCACTATAATATTAGGCACCTAATTCGTTGTCGTTTAATTTATTTTAATTTGAGGTACATCATTTCTAACTAGGATGGATGTACCACCTGACGCTTGAAGCCTGGTGTCATGTGTGTACTTATATTAAAGGTATTCTTTTATAGGTTGTTCCAATAACTTGGACCGATTTTAAATGTGAATTAAGTTTAAGCGTCGAATGATCTTTTTCTTTTTCTTTCAGATTTGACAGCCATGTATAAGTTTAGATCTCTTCGAACCGATTGACCCTCAACCATCGCCTTCTAACGCCTAGAAATTGGATAAAAATAGTATTTTAACCCGGTCTATATTTGGGGTATTGTATTTTGTAATAAAGTACTTCATAAATTGATATCAAAAACGGCTCTAGGGCTTGGCATGACCAATTGATCCGATCGGGCCTCTCTGACCGCTCGTCTAGTCCAAGTAAGGTCAAAAATGGTTTTTGGGGAATCAGAAGTATCTACCCTGACATCTGAAGCCCTCAACCACCAGGATATCGTCGGAATTACGGGTTGCTACCCACGACAAACAGGTGGCTTTATTGAGGGGTGTATTAGACAGCTGCAGTCGGAGTATTCTGAAGCCCCGGTGGACAGGGTGGGTTGATTTTTCGGACCCCAAAGGATTGGCCATTAAGAACTACCTTCAGAATCCTTCCTATTAGGAAATACTTTATTATTAAGAAGACTTTTTCAGTGGTTGTGTCGCTAAAGATTGCATATGATCCATCATTGTACATAATTAAATTACAATAAAATTTGTATTTAACATAACTACTACCTTATGAAAATTGAAATGTAGTAAAGTGGGGCCCCGTATCATAGATTTTTTGCGGGGAAGAGAAAGGCCCTGATTATTATAATTAGTTAGTGAGAGAAGCTAGCCATCAAAGTGAAGCTGAGGTGCAAATATACAAAGTTCAATATGGTGATTTAATAATCGTAAGTTACATGAGGCACAAGGCCGAAAGTATGGAGCACTCAATGAGGATCGAACTCACCACACAGTTGTAATTGTCATGTCATTATTTTCTATTCGTGTTCCATGTGCTATGCATTTTTGTTTTTTCTGCTATTAAATGTCTCCAGGTAACGCGGGTTGTGTTATTTGGTAAAGTTCTTTGTGATTCCGAAGCGCCAGTTTACAATGTTCGAAGAACGATTGTCCTCTCTAAGATCTCCAGGCTTCATTCGCTGGAAGCCATTTTTAATCACTGATCTGAAAGTTAATGTTAAAATTTCAAAATTTTCTTAGATGAAAAAAAAAAAAAATTGACGCTAATTATTTTTGACACGTTCTATTTCCATTTTGTTTTAGAATCTGGTGTAGTTTTGTTTGAATTCCATAACTCAAGCTTTGCCATTTTCATTAATTGTGATTAGTTTATCTTTATTTTATGTCCGATTCTTCATAAAAGACGGAAAACTTTTAAGTTGTCAGAATGTTTGACATATTGCATTGGTTTTGTCTATTTTCTAGTCGCTTTTTTTTCTTCCAATTTAGTTTCAGCGATGATTAACTGTATGCATAAGAGACTTAACTCTTCAAACTTCTTAAATTAATTACTCTTATGATCACTAAATTTGATTAGTTTTCCTTTAATGTTTTGTGTTATATGTATGTAAAACATTTTTATGATAAATATTGTTTACAGCTAACAAAGTATTTAGTACTAAAGATGAGAACGACAATAGCTAACAGATAAACGGACGTTCAAATGACATCAAATATTAGACACATAAAGAGATAAGTTATTTGATAATTTATTTATATCTTGAATAAACACACATAGAGATAGATAGATAGATAGATAGATAGATAGATCTTTTTTCGCTGTTTCCCCTACTACATGAATTTAAACGTGCTACAAGTTTGGTATCTATGTCCCGCCGTTTTACTGTTGAAATAGTTAAATGCAATCGCCACTTCTACTCCAACAGTTTCTTTTCTCGCACTTTCCGCCTGTGGAACTCAATTCCATTTACTTGCATCACTGATAACTAGAACTCTCAAAAATTTAAATTCAACGCCAATTGCCATCTTCTACCTCCCGTTCATCTTTTATCCTTTCCCTCAATCCTCCCTATACTCAGTCTTTTCTTTCATTTTCACTCTCTGCAACCCCATGCGTACCGGTGGCATTCCCGTCTTGCTTGGAGTATAATGATTAAAAAAATAGATAATGGCTGCTAGTTCTCAGATATGACCAATACTACATAAACATTATAAAACCTAGTTAATACTATGAACAGATGTGACTCTTTAAAACGGACAAACTTTTAAAATCTATAACACAACCTTCATATACACGATTGAGTATTTTCTATAAATAATTTAATGGTAATTCTTCTGATGAGCTTTAGTATGCTACCAGGGGATATTGTGGAGAAAATCAGGTAAGGGAAAGACATGTGCTTGTTTAAGTGTGATACTAGCCCAGCCTTGCTACAGGCGACAAAGCCACACTGACATATGAAATTTGTTAAAGCAGGATTTTGATGGCGTCTCTGCTTCAGACATTGACGAAGCTGATAATGGTGCTTCAGTTTGCTGTCTTCAAAACCCTTTAACTTAATGAAACATGTCTTACGCCACTCCTTTCGGTTTGATGCTTGGAAAGAAATGGCGTAATATATATATATATATATATATATATATATATATATATATATATATATATATATTATAGGAGATTAAAGCAAAAATATGTTAAAAATCGCCACACAATAAGTTGTGCCTCTTCAAGCGATGCAAAATAACCGGTGAGTAAACGATTACCTTTAATATCAGAAGCAAAATACCCCATTTTTAAATGTAAATGCTGCGACAGTGGAATTATATTCGATTTGTTCATCTCATATATACCTATATATAAATATATCTATATATATATATATATATATATATATATATATATATATATATATATATACAAAAACACACACGCTTACACACAAACATTGATATATATGTATGTATATATATATATGTGTGTGTGTGTGTGTGTAATCATTATTTCATCATTATACATAATCTTAAAATGATACGAATATAAAACAATATATATATATATATATATATATATATATATATATATATATATATATATATATATATCTTATGAAATAAACTCAGTCCGACAATTATTTTCGTATATTTATTGTTTATACGTGAATTTTATAGATGCAAATATTTAAGTAAATGCTGTTTTTTATTAATCATTATTAAAACATTTACCTGCCTTTTCTCTGTGAGATTTCTCGGACATTCAGGTGGTATTATAAACAGAGCATGGACTTAAATATTTGTATCTATGAAAATATCGTATAAACAATAAATATATTAAAACATACACACATACACACACACACACATATATATATATATATATATATATATATATATATATATATATATATATATATATATATATATATATGATTAACACTAAATTTCAAAAGAAGACTAGCTGTTCACTTGGTAAAGAGATGGTCTACTATGAATTCGTAAATGATTCTTAAGTCTAGGTTCATTTTTACAACCTCTCTTACACACGTGACACACATAATGTTTGTCTGTGTTACAAATGTTGTAAACTTACCTGTCCCTGTGTTGTGCCCCGCAACAGACATACAAATCTTTTCTGAAAACTCGCACAAGTAACCTGCATATCTTGCATTCACAGACCTCCGTAGTGTGATCTCCTGTGACTGGCTAAACATGCATGATTTAGATTGACGAAAATTTAAGGTAACAAAGTGGAAAGTATATTTCATCAGTCTAACGTAAAGTTCATGTTCAGGTAATAGGCAAGGTGGTGTAATGGATAACGGATCGGATTGAGGAATCGGAGAACCGAGATCGAATTCCAGTCAAATCCTTTGCATTCACTTACTCTTCTTCTCTCCCGCCAGCTATGGGTAAATAGTAGGACAGAACGGGTTTTATAGCCTTGGATGGCAACTGGTCTACCGCAGAAAGAAATGGCAACCTACTGCGTGAAAAAACTGCCTCGTCAGTCATGTATGGAAAGATACTTGATCTCCTAAGCGTGTATCATGCATGGCACATAACTGACTGACTGAATTACATATCCCGATGAAGGCGAGGCAGAATAGGAAAGCTGCATTTTCTCCACTTTGTTATTAATTTGCCTAAGAATGTTCTAATATATAAAAAATTATGTTCACATACACACACACACACACACATATGAATACATGGGTGGCAAAGGTAGGTATAGTTTTATACCAGTATTACCGTAGTATATTGATATGATTGTATAATAATTACAATGTTTTTGCATACGTTTTTCCGATATATGTATTTCATATATATATATATATATATATATATATATATATATATATATATATATATGTGTGTGTTTGCTTGTGTATAGAATGAAATGGACAAAGCCCCCAAAATAATTAAAACATTTTTTTGTTCATACGTTAATTTATAGATATAAAAATTTAAGCAAATATCCTGTTTATAAAAAACAGTATTAACTACATTTACCGGCCTGAATATCCGAGAAATTTCATAGAAAAAGTGTCCACTGAAAGGAATCGAACCTGTATCTTACACAAAAATGTGACATAGCCTGGCGTGTTATACCATTTAGCTACAGAGGAAGTGTTTGGCTAATCAAATTACTGGTTATAAAAAACAAATTTGCCATGATTTCTACTTCGAAACAATTGAGATTACATATTATATTTGCCTTCATAAAGTCTCTCATAGGATAAGACGCGCAGGTTAAGGTAAGTTTTACTTTTGTTTTAATTCAAACACACACATATATATATATATATATATATATATATATATATATATATATATATATATATATATATATATATATATATAGCCAAATGTCAGTGATATGCAAATATACAATTGTTCTTTGATTGGATTATAGGTATCCCTTGAGAGTTAAATACTGAGAAAATTGTGCTGGCAAAATATATCCGATTACTGTTTTTTAGAAGCGGAGAGATTAAAATGTCACATGTGGACATATTGTCTAACAAGATTTATTTTAAAAAACAAAATCGGTTAATGTAACTTACATTAGTTTGAACATAAGATGAAATCAGTTCCATTATACGAGATGACTTTTAATACTGAAAATAACAAAAGAATTTCCTCTGATAAATTCAACGATCGAAAACCAGTGAAACAAATACAAGGTAACCAAAAAAGTTATGTCCGTTTTTTTATTATTCATTGAATGAAGTTGAAATATATACGAAATGCCTGTAGCAATTTTCTCAACTTCGGACAGCCGGAAGTAGAAACATCAGACGTTATAAAAAAAAACACGCGCACCGTGCCCGGCCATCAGTTATAAGCCGGACAGCTGTGAGAAGGATGTAAGTGTCTAGAGATCTCGTTCGGGGCTGTTTGCTTTACAACTTCAAAGTGGGCTTATCAGCAGCTGCATCAAGTCACCGCATATGTCAAGTGTTTGGGAATAGTGCTGTGGATGAACGTACTGCAAGGCGTTGGTTTCGAAAATTCAAGTCAGGAGATTTGTCTCTTCATGATGAGCCTCGCAGTGGACGACCACAGGTCTTGAATGACGGCGTCCTGAAGGCGGCCATTGAAGAGGACAGTAGTCTAACGTGTGATGAACTTGCAAGACAGTTCAACGTTTCTGATGAAACAGTTAGACTTCACCTGCACCGCCTAGGTAAGACATACAAACTGAGCAAGTGGGTTCCGCAAACGCTGTTGGAGGCCCACAAGTGACAGCGAGTGGCAGCCTGCGTATCGCTGCTTTCTCGCCACCGTACCGCATCCTTATTCAATCAAGTGCTTACCAGTGATGAAAAGTGGGTTCTGTACGAAATTCCCAAGTGTTCCAGACATTGGTTGTCTCCTCTGTATGCTGTCTCTCACACCGCAAGACCGCCTATGCAGCCACGCAAGATTATGCTTTGTGTCTGGTGGACAGGTCGTCAAGTGGTTCATTATGAACTGGAGACCTATACTTGCAGCAATTGAAACGTGTGCAACAGGCATTGTGCCAGAAGGAGCCAGCACTGGTGAATCGCAAAGGTGTGCTTTTCCTCCATGACAACGCCAGGCCGAATGTCGCGCGAGTGGTCAGGGATACCATACAGAAACTTGGGTGAGAGACTTTGTGCCATCCACCTTATTCACCTGACCTTGCGCCACTCGATTACCACCTCTTCCACTCCCTGGATAATCGTCTTGCGCAAATCCCTCATGGACTTCTTTGCGTCAAACCCCCCCGAGTTCTACCGCAAGGGCATTGAACAGCTGGAGACACGTTGGCAGAAGGTGCTGGATGCCGATGGCGATTACTTCGAAAACTAAATATAAGTTACACATACTGTGAAGCGTTTTCTTTTTTTCCTTTAAAAACGGACAGAACTTTTTTGGTTACCTTGTACTATCTATCTATCCATCTCTCTCTCTCTCCCTGGCTGTCTCTCTCTCTCTCTCTCTCTCTCTATATATATATATATATATATATATATATATATATATATATATATATATATATTATGTATGTAAGCAGAAATCCTTCATTTATACATGTTTCATTAAATACGACATACAAGGAACTGCGATTAAGATTTTTTATAATTTTTCTTGTCACCGAACAAGTTTTTTTCTTTCTGTGTTCCTGATCAAACCAAATTCATAAATAATTACATCGCTCACACGACTACATGCTTGTCCAGACGCCTTACGATACACCTATCCGACCACAGCTTCATTAGAACACATTTAAATGCACAGGCAAACTTACCAGACTCCATCTGAAACAAACATACTAGTAGAAAATAAAAACATAATAACCTCGTCCATAAATATATTAAAAAATAATGGAAGCCTTAGTAATAAAAAAAGGTAACGCGAACACTCAATAATATTAACTACGAACACAGCCACAATGTAATGTGTTCTGAAAATAAAACAGCCCTGTAACTCTAAAAATATACACAAAACACATACACCCAATTAAAAAGTAAAAATTAAACAATCCTTGATAATGGATAAAAGTATAGCCGAAAGCGCTTGGAATTACAAAACATTTGGACAGTTTCTACGCACTCTGTGTTCAGAAAAGAAAACACTTGTTCGAACACAAGAAAAATGAAATAAAATCTTAATCGCAGTACCTTGTCTGTCGACTTTTATGTAACATATATATATATATATATATATATATATATATATATATATATATATATCAACTTTCGTAAATAATTATATAGGCCACACTACAAATTGTTTGACACGCAGACTAACTCTACACCTTTCTGACAATAGCTCAATTAGATCTCATTTAAATATTCATGGAGTCATACCGGACACTATTCAGAACATACTTGTCGACAACACTAATATAATAGCATCATCCACATGCAAAAAAAGGCTAAAAATAATGGAAGACTTATTAATAAAAACAAACAAACCAACACTTAATAATATTAACTTTGAACATGGTCATAATATCTTGACCGTGTTTTGAAACAAAAAAATGAAAACATTTTATAAAACATACATATAACAAACTATTTCTAATTCTAACAGTTAAAATATAATCATTGAAAATGGCTAAATGTATAGCCGAATGTGCTCGGATAAAAAGAAAATTCGGACAGTTTTTATATAATTTATCATCCGAAAAGAAAAACATTATTAGATCGCATGAGAAATTGTATAAAAGATTAAATAAAAGCACATTGTCAGTCTTTTTTAATGAAATGGGCATATATATATATATATATATATATATATATATATATATATATATATATATATATATATATATATATATATATATAGGTCTGTCTGAATGGTAATGGGACCACCTTCGTGTCTGCTGGAAGTATTCTTCTTGGATGCCTCTCAGCTCCGTCGTTACGAGCCTCCTAATGGCCTCCACGCATTCAATGATGATCCTCTTGTGCTTGAGGAAAAAAAACTCAAACGGAGTAACATCAGATGAAGAGATGGTTGTTCGAGTAAGGCGATTATTTTTCGGTCAAGAACTGCCGTGTGCTCAAGGCATTGTGAGCAGGTGCATTGTCGTGTTGAATCAGTCGCGATTTGTCCGTTAGTTTTTAGACAGACCTCGTATACACACACACACACGCGCACGGACACACACGCACACACGTGTGTGTTTGTGTGTGTGTGTGTGTGTGTGTGTGTGCGTGTGCGCGTTTCCGTAAAAACGATACTTAAACTTTCTTTACCAACGCGTTTTGTCCTCCTATCGACTTTATCAAATAAAACTTAAGTATTTTATTGTACAAGTATTTATAAAGAGAAGTAAAAATGTCGTTAAGTTTTTCATTTTAAGAACGCTCATTAATATTTTTCAGACTAACTGTGGAAGTAAAGGTAAATTTTGGTGGTTGCTAAGTGATGTCATTTGATGTAGAATAAACGAATGTGACTAAATGTTGCTATTATTCTTGGTGAATGATATTTTAATGCAACTATTATTTATTATAGTTTAGTTTGCGATAGTAATTTGTATGTTTATTTATTTTTAAAAAATACGTTTTAATTTAATCGGTTTCTTTTAATTTTTTTCTTTTATTCTTTTTTTTTAGTGTGGGCGAGCATGGATGTTGGCTTGAGAAAGGAATATATTTTTTAGGAAATGAGATATTTGAACAAAACCTGGCGCGCAGATTTATATTTTGGCAAGATTCGATAGAGGCACTCTCAAGAACTTTTAGTCTAAGTTATATCCTCTTTTACGACGTGTGACATTCTTTCGGTCGCAGATATTAAGAAGAAAATAAACGAAGTTAATGGTATAATCACAACGATTGCCTTTAAGAATCAAGTGACGTAACAGATCATTTGATACCGATAAGGAAGCTAGTAAGCAATATTAAGCAATAATAAATTTTTCTAGGTAATTTCAAGTTTGGTACTCAAAAGATTGAAACTGAATTTTTTTCACGGTATTATTATAAGTATTTACACCTCTATCTATAAAAGGCAGGATATATGTGTGTGTGTGTGTGTGTGTGTGTGTGTGTGTGTGTGTGTGTGTGTGTGTGTGTGTGTGTGTGTAACGAATGCACGGCCGCAATTCTCAACAGATTTGCACCAAAATTTACATGCACATGCTCCAAGTTAGTAGGAAGGCAAGACCGACTTTGCATTTCCCAACTCCCATTGACAGTGGAAATAATTCATTAATGTAGTTTGCCGCCATTTTCTACTGGCCAGAGTGAGAGCCTATAGCTGGCTGCCACGAATAGGCAGGAAGATTCTATTGGCCTGCGTGAGAGCCAACAGCTGACTGACACGAATGTTAACTAGCATGCTTTGCAAGCAAAAAAAATCGATAGCTGCATTCGTCACAAGTGGGAAAAATTTAAATCTGCATGGCACTTTACTCCAATTGGCTCATTCGCTTGCTTAAACTCAACGTTGATTCTGATTCCGCAGAACTTGGTTGGGTGTGAAAAATTATTTGTTGTTAACATTCTTTTTTCATTCGGTTTTTCCAGTTTTAAAGCTGATTGTTTTGTGTTCATTTTGTTTAGTTCTTTTTTCGTAACAGATTTAATGTTTAGTATAGAGCTCAGAAAAAATTGGCAGTGTGAGATAGGCAAGAAGTAAGGCATGTAGCAACATCAGTACGGCAAAGGGCACTCCTTTAAAGGCAAGGAAGGGCAAAATTATTTTAAGTCAAGTGATAGCGATTGCTGTATGAGTCGTATGATTTTTTAATCAAGCCCGGGCAACGCCGGCCCATGCTGCTAGTATTATATATTTTTCTCTGATCTTGCCCATAAATTCTCTTCACACTGACCTTGTGTCAAATTCGATGGCGAAGTGGTCGTATTGAAAAGTCCATATTCGCCTTCCTGCAGTAAGGAAAGAGTTGACGTTTGATTAACTGAATTTTAACTGCCTGGAAATATTCAAGGTATTGGAGCTTTATTCTCTGCAAGTCGTAAATTCCTCACCACGAAACAAAATCGCATTGTATTTACTAAACTTAATCTCACACAAATATGACAGCGCACTGATTGACCTGTTTAGGCGGCGGTGGATAACGTCATGCGGTGTTGCTGCACTGTCGGCGGAAATTTCGCCACTACTTTGGCAAAAGATCGACGACCTAAGTGTTAATGATGCCGCAGTATGTGTGTGCACCCTGAAATATCTTGAAGACGAGTACCTCTACTCGAAATCCCACATCTCAGTGTAGAAAAGATTAGTTACTATCATTCAATACACCCAAAACTAAAATTTAGAAGACTTCGACGCGGTGTAAAATTTAGGGCACTCCGATATGTCTTCCATAGCCACTCGTGCTGGAGAGGTCTTGACCATCGACTCCATATTCAGTCTATGTTGTATAGCTCCCTGTGGGGGGTGTTCTTGGGCAACGGCGTCCATTTGATAATAAACTTGCATTTTTCTCTCTTGGCCGGTGATCGCTAGTTGTTTTGAGTCCAGAGAAAAAATAATTTCGGCACAGGATATTTTAACTGTTTTATTAACGTTCATGTCGACATGTTCTATCTAAACATTATGGTCGCTCCCTCACTGAGAAGCCATTTCAGACACGAAAGAGAGTATGTCTACATTGCTTGACGGTTCAGAAACAACTCTGTATCTAACATTCTCACGCTCGTTCAGTCAATCAAAATCGACTTCCTTGTTTTTGCCTTCCATCTGACCTCAAAGGTCAATCTCAAGAAATCCGAGCAAATATACAATTCCCCCTAAAAATAATAGTCTGCTAAACTATTATTCGACAAATGTCTAGTATACATGTCTAGAGCAATTACAAATGAATATCGAGTTCGATCCTCACTAGGTGTTCTATACTTCTCTATACTAAGCTACGTTTAGAAATCCACCAACCAAAACTAAACTACAGGGTGTCCCTAAACTCTGGGCACATGGGTAAAACGTATATTTTCAAGAAATGATATTTTCAATAACATTTTATTGAATTGTAATTTTAACAAATAACATCTTCACTATGATTTCCATTATTTGTGATGCAAAGTTGATGCGCTTTTCAAGATTCACGTGAACTCGATGCAATAACTCCACATTGGGGTCAATTTTAACACATTCACTCTTTATGCGTTCAATCAAGTGTGTTGCATCTGTGATCTTCATTGAGTACACCTTCTCTTTCAGTATAACCCCAGAAAAAGAAGTCAGTTCTTTCTTCTTTCGACAAAACCATGTTTAATTGTAGAGGTAAAAAAATATAGTTAAGGAAATTTCGTATGCCTCCAAACTTTAGGAGACACCCTGTAGTAACAGTTCGTCACCACCAATCAGACCCTAAACTTGCATCATTCCTGATGAGTGGTTATACCATCAAAGAGGCTCCTTGCCTCGGACTCCTACTGGTTCTAAAGCAAATGAAACGTGTATATTCGTAACATCTTAAAACGTGCTGGAGGAATGGCTGCTTCATTCTGTCACTCCAGCAAATACCTAACTCTTCTATCTTTGCAAGAACCAGATCAGACCCAGAATAGAACATGGCTGACATATCTGGGCTTTTATTACCCATTCCTCGCTGTCCACCCTCAAGTGAGTTCAAAAGCGCTCGCGCGGCCTTATAGATGATGAATTATTCTCGACCCTTATCCCACAGGTGAAACACACTATTACTATGCTTGATTTTTGGACGAGTAACATTTCTTAGCTCCTTAGCTAAGGCATGACATGGCATGTTCTCAGTGGCAAACCGTCCTCATTATCTCCTTATCTGTTTGATAAAAATCAAGTTCTACTCAGACAGCTTCTTTCCCTGAATAGTTGTTTTGTGGACCTAACTCCCGAGTGGTTGTTTTCCTGCAGCTTCAATATTGATCTCTTTAAGTCCAGGGTCAACCGATATCTATTCGGCCCCATAATATGCTTTACTTTTTTTCTTTACCTTTTTTTTACATTTTCTTTCTTTCTTGTATCCCACTTTTTTCTTTTTTTCTTTCTTTCATTCATTCATTCTTTCTTTCTTCACTCTCTTTTTACATTTTCATTCATTCTTCCTTTCTTTCATTCATATTTTCTTTCATTCATTCTTCTTTCTCTCTTTTTTCAATCACTTTTTACATTTTCTTTGTCTTCCGTTCCTCTTTTTTACATTTTATTTCGTCCCTTTAATGTTTCGTCCATTTTTTTCTTTCATTATTTCTTCTATTTTTCTTTCTTTCTTTCACTGATTCTTTCTTTCTTCACTCTCTTTTTACATTTTCTTTCTTTCTTCTATCCTTTTATAAATTTTCTTTCTTTCATTTATTCATTCTTCTTTCTTTCTTTCTTTCTTTCCTCACTCTCTTCTAACGTTTTCTTTCTTTCTTCTATCCCGCTTTTATTACATTTTATTTCTTTATTACTTTCATTCATTCTTTCTTTCATTCCTTCATGTATTCTTTCTTTCCTTTTTCCTTCTTTCTTTCAACATCCTCTTTTTACATTTTTTCTTTCATTCATTCTGTATTTCTTTCGTTCATTCATTCTTTTTTTTCATTCACTCATTCTCTCTTTCATTCTTTATTTCTTTCATTTATTCATGATTTCTTTCTTTCACTCATTCATTCTTCCTTTTTGTTTATATTATATGTACTAATTTACATATAATATGCATATAATGGGTCTACACTTGGCGGTAATTTCAAAAATATATGCGAATCTAATGATCATATTTTAATTGCTATCAAATGTGAAATTTCAAATGTTTCTAACTGGTACTTATGAATGTAGTAACGAAACTAAGGTTGCATTGTGGTGCATAGTGGGGTATTATTTTTACGGCTGGCGTTATTACGCCGGAATGAAAGGATCTGCGAGCTTTGACATATTAAACATCTCGCCGGCCATGTTGACAAAGCTGATTAAACGATTTGTGCCGAGTTAAATCAAGTGTCACAACACCCGCGTGTTTTTACTCTCCAACAACCACCTTTGTCACCTTGGCATACCCAGTTTATACTTCTGACTGCCGAATTTACCTTTGTGCTTGCAGGTTCATTGCCACTGTAGTATTTCGATCATAAGTGACTCCCACACTCTAATTTCATCTAAGCCAAACTTTGCCAAGAATTAAACCTTTTTTGACATCAGGAAACTCATGCGTAAGTGCTTCCCGGAACACTACTGTTTTAATCCTTCAAATCTAGGATCAATCGTTACAAAGCATACATACTTTATTCATACGAACCTCTCCTAAACATCTTGTCGGTATTAAATAACTCATTGACGTTGATATGCTGGAAAACAAAATAATTCAAATCATTTTTATAGTAAAATTAACAACAATACCTATCTATAGCATATATTTAATTGAAGCCATAAAATTATGTTTAAAATATTCGAATGTTAGCATTAAATAACCCATAGATATTGATATGCCACTAAAAAAAATCAAACAACGCCTTAATCCACTATGCCATGTGTCCTTGAGGGCATCTGTGTCTGAATTTCTGGGTATTATAGAAATGAATACAATATAAGAACCAGTAATAAGGAGTGCCAGAGAAAAACGTTAATAACAACAAAAATTGCAATATGAGCTCTGGTAAAAACATTGAAATATGAGCACTGGTAAAAATGGTTGCTGAAGACATTAGGTGTATAATACCCAGAAATTCATACATTTCAAGGACACATGGCACAGTGGATAAAGGCGTTGGTTAGATCCAGTGGCAGGGCCCAAAGAGTATGAGTTCAATACCTGGTTAAGGCTGTGAAGAACTTGGGGAGGGGAAGTAACAGGAGATAACTGACATCAATTAGACATGGCACGTGGAATTAGAACAGTCTACCCCAGGGTCCAGTTCGACATTCCAACCACTGTTGTAATAAATAAGGCGACAAAGACGAGGACAATAGTCCGAATAATGTAAAATAGTGTAATATTTCTTAATGTTAACAATTAATCCTGTTTGTAAGTTCATTTCTTGTCATTTAAATAGTGGATGCACTTTGGGAGATGAGGGTCATCCTGTATTATATACGCTAAGCTGTTGACAAATTCCTTTGCACTGAATAAATATTAAACGTGTCATTACATTCTCGAGGCCATCATCCTTCCAAGAAATAGGCAATCAGAGTAGTCTTAAAGCAATTATATTTTAGTCCATAGGGTAAGGCAAAAATCGCGCACCACAAGGATTAGTACATAGGTCGAAGGGGCTTTAAGAGTGGCCACTGGTGTCACCAGACCTCGCACCCTTGAACTTTTTTTCTGTGGGGTCATTTGAAATGAGTTGTTTATCAGGCGCGCCCAAGAAGTAATCACGGACTTAAAGAAAGAATTAAATATAAATGCAGTAAAATAACAGCAGAAACTCCCTGACATGTCAATGAGTGTCGGTATCACAGAGTTGAAATATGCTTTGAAAAAGAAGAAAGACATTTGGAACATCAAATATAAATAATATGTATATAATTAAATAACTTGTAAATAAAGTTTTCATGTGTAATTATACTCTTAATAAATTATCCATATGGTGCGCGTATTTTGCCTCACCATATATATATATATATATATATATATATATAGATATATATTATATATATATTGTAAATATATATATTATATTATATATATATATTATATATATATATTATATTATATATATATTATATTATATATATATATGTATTATATATATATATATATATATATATATATATATATATATATATATATATATATATATATATATATAACAGGTCATCCCATAAGTTCTGTCGGAATTTTGAATAAAGAAAACAAGTGACCAAATGTTACATTTAATTACAGATTCAATCAACAATGTATTTTCCCTGATTATCTATGACTTCCTTCCATCTATTAACAAGCTTACTAATTCCATTACTGTAAAATTCTTTTGGCTTTGATTCGAAGAACTCACAAATGTCAGTTTTAACCTCTTCCTGTGTTACAAAATCTGTTTCTTCCAAATGATTCTGTAAGCTACGAAACAAATGGTATTCTGAAGCAGCAAGGTCGGTAGAATAAGGTGGATGAGGATTTTTCTCCTATCCAAGTTATTCGATCTTTTGTGACGTGATTCTTGCTGTGTGTGGTCGCGCGTTGTCCTGAGGAAACATCACCCGATTTCGATTCACTAGAGTAGGTCTTTTTTTCCTCAAATCTTGGTTCAAACGCTCTAATTGCTGACAGTATATTTGAGCATTAATTGTTGCATTAGGTGGTAAGAATTCAAAGTGGATTATTCCTTGGCAATCCCACTAGATTGAAAGAAGAACCTTTTGTCCATGAAGTTCCCTTCTCGGCTGTGGCTGGGGTCCTTCCCCTTTACCAAGCCACTGTTTACGATGCTTAACATTTCGATAAAAGATCCATTTTTCGTCGCCAGTCACAAGTCTATCCAAAAAGGTGAAACAATTTGGCGAGAATGGAGAGAAGAGCAGATGTCAACTCGGGATTTGAGGTTGTTTTCAGACAATTCATGAGGCACCCATTTTCCAAGTTTAGGAACATTTCCAAGTTGTTGAAGATGACGATGAACAGTTGTATGGTTTGAACTGAGAACCACTGCCAATTCCTCAACCGATAAAGCAGAATTTTCTTCAAGGGCTGCTTCAAGAAGCTTTTCATCATACTCAACTGGACGCCCGTTTCGATCTTCACCTTCAAGGGTGAAATCTCCACCTCTGAATTTTGCAAACCATCTTCTGCAAGTTCTTTCATTCACACATTCCTCCCCATAAACTGAGTGAAAGTTTCTAGCCGCTTCAGCTGCTGTGTTTCCTTTCTTGAACTCATAAAGCATTATGTGCCTCAAATGATTCTTGGATATTTCCATGCTAGCAGGGTATTAATCAAACAAAATTTAATTTTATTGTTGTCTGAAATAAAATTTGATCAGTTTAAATGCATCTAAACATACAAATAATGTTCAGCTCCATTAGACATTATAAAATACTCTTTAAATTTCGTTCATTTTAACAAAAAGTTAAAATTCGGACAGAACTTATGGGATGACCTAATATATATTATATTATATTATATTGTATTATATATATATATATATATATATATATATATATATATATATATATATATATATATATATTATATATATATATATATATGATATTATATATATATTATATATATATATTATATTATATATATTTATTATATATATATATTATATATATATATTATATATATATTAAATATATATATCATATGTATATTATATTATATATATATCATATATATATTATATTATATATATCATATATATATATTATATTATATATATATTATATTATATATATATACATATATTATGTATATATATTATATATGTATATATTATATTATATTATATATATACTTATTATATTATATATAAATAATATATATGTATATATATATATTATATAATATATATATTATATATATATATACATATATTATATTATATAAATATATATATATGTTATTATATAAATACATACATACATATATATATGTATTGTTGTATAGCTGGCCACTCATATTCGAGAATACACGTGTACTAGGTCCGCTAGCCAATCCCTATAGATTGACGCTTGCTCGGGCACGTTTGCATTTATATTTAACTATGCTGAGCAGACCTTAGTTACAGTTTCTGGGAAACGTGAACATCAATTTGAACAAGGCCAGCACGCTCAAGCCCACAGCCACGATAACTTGTGACTTCGTGCTAACACAGTTATCGACAGCACCCAATTTCACTCACAAGGCTAGGGTAAACCGGTGCCGCACGCTGGGATTCTTTGTGGCAAATCGACCATAGTGAGATTCGAACGCGAATGCGAACGTTCTAACCACTCGGCCATATATATATATATATATATATATATATATACTGAGATGGACTAAGTTCGACAATTATTTTAATATATTTATTGCTTATACGCTATTTTATAGATACAAATATTTAAGTAAATGCTCTGTTTATAATAAACAGTATTAACAATATTTACCGGCCTGAATGTCCGAGAAACTTCATGGAAGATATGTCCCCCGACAGAATCGAACCTGTACTTTTTCCTTACCCGATATATTTTATTTATTTCGTTATACTTAAGGTGAACATGTGTGCGTGTTTCAGAATATATCCTTCGTTGTTATTTTCTGTTTCTTTGATTTTTCCTTTCTTACATCTTAAATAGTGAAATGTCGCTGTTTATAAAAACAACCATTATCAGTACCTCATCTCACATACAGGGTGTCCGTAAAGTCTCTTTACAGTTTAAAAAAATATATATTACAAAGGCAATTGACGAGATATCTTAATCGGATTTGTTTTATGTCCTCAGTCGTTATCAACGTTTTTAATCGCAGTACATTGGTGTAATTCATGTGTCCTGTTGATGAAAGAGTTACTGTTAAATGACTTCCTAAAAAATGTCTACTCCTCAAGAAAATTCACGATGTATATCATGGTCCATTGAAACACTAAGTATGGAAGAGATCCACCGTCACGTCCGTCAATTCGTGAATGGCAAAAAGATATTTATGAAGACAGTGTCAGTGGAAACAATCAGGATTGGGCGACCAAGAACATCTGAAAAAAACATCGATCGTGTAAGATTAGACTTTCAGAATTCTCTTACTAAATCTATCCATACTACTGCCAGACAGTTACAGCTGCCACATTCAACAGTACAAAATGTCCTACACAAGAACTTGCAATTGTACGGTTACAAAGAGCATCTATTAAAGTCACTCTACTCAAATGATAAATTATTGATGAGGTTATGCTAAGGCGAACTAATGGTGTCCATATAGAGGCGTGTCAAATTAGTTAAAAATAACTATTCTTCATTTTCTAGCAATTTCAATATATTTGATCATTTGCTTTCTTAATATTTTTTTTATATTGTAAAGAGAATTTATGGACACCCTCTATAAGACTTTACGGCAAAGCAAGCTTCAATTTACCTTATGATGAAAACACCTTGCCCGTTAAAATCTTTCGAAAATTTAATCTACTAATTTTTTTTTTTTAGGCGCCTTTCGCCCGACACTTCTTCAGGAACAAAATCGTCGGTATTATAAACCGAAGTAGTTGATAAGTAAAAATTTTTACCAATCACTGATACTAAGACATAAATTTCCAAGCTGGAGTAAGCAATTCCATGTCAAATTACTATTTCCCCGAATAGGGCCAATTTATATTTCAATTCCCGTTGTCTACACAGCACAGAACGTTGCATGTTAATAATGATAGACTTCAGGATGTCCAAATGGAATCTCGTCCGACTCCTGTGAAAGACAGAAAAGAAATCAGGAGAATAATTCATCCTGCAGGTAGCAGAATTTAAAAGGTGCTCCCGGCTGTCACAGGCTGGTGTCTCCGCACCTGGCCCGGGATAACCTGGGCGATCCTAACCCCCAAACTTTGGATGGTCTTGCCCACATAATTTTCTTCTGTATCCTAAGAGTTTAATAGAATTTTAATCCGGACTTATTTCTCATAACTATTACACGTCTCCGTTGTTAAACAGATTAATTGACATCTACCGGACTGTTTGTTTCGGTAGTCTTTAATCTTCTTTTATGCGCCATATCCTTCAGGACGTAGGTGATCATGGCCCTCCACGTCTTCCCGACCCTTCTGGATCTTTATATAAGTTTTGTCTTTTTTGTCATTTCTCCCAAACCCTGTTCTATCATCCGTCTTTCTCATATCATCAAGTAAGTTACCCGCCGCTTTCCTCTGTCCCTCTTTCCCTCAATCTTTCCTTGGGAAACCTGATACTCACATATCAGGTTTTCCAAGGCCCCCTTCTTCATTATGTAGAAATTTCAACTGCCTCTTCCTGGTGTTAAGTATAAGTTTCTTTTTTGTTTCCATTTTCTCCAAAACCTCGGCATTGCTCACATATTCCTCAGCATCTTTCTGTATGTTTTTTTTATGTTTTTTGTTTTTTGACAGGTTTCGATCTTAGATTCCCCTTGTACAGGGAAAAAATCACCGTATAGTGAGCCACGAACGATTTCACAGCAAAGCAATACTCAGTTACCCTTTCAAAGGAAATCGCCGATTTTGTTAAGATCTTTGTAAGCCCTTACCTGCTCACTTAATTTTTTTATCCGGAATATAAATTAATTTTTAATGTATTTTTTTTATTTATAATCCGACGTTATATCTTGTTAAACTATAAATTGTATTTACTGGATACACAGGATTATGTAGACATTGTTTTTTTTGTTTTTTCTCCTTGTATGCGTGCCTGCATATTGGTGATAGCGCGTGCGTGTGTTAAGCAAATATTTTCAAATTTTCATTTTCAAAACCTAAGTGGGAATTTTGTTTTGTTTTGTTTTTTTTTGTAAATACTCATTATTAAAAACATCATTAAATTACTTATCAGAATTTATGTAATCAAAACAAGAATCCAGTTTGTTTTGGATAATTAAGAATTAATAACTGGAACAGGGGAAAACTCTCAGCTATTAAGTCTAATATAAGTGTTGATGATGTATCAAAGAATTATATATATAAACATATAAATATATATATATATATATATATATATATATATATATATATAAATTAAATAGCGTATATTTTGGCAGCATGTATTCATTAAGACATGTCTCATTAAATAATTTAAACAAGTTTTATCTACTTATGTTTAATAGAATCCTCTCGTAATTATGGACAAGTTTCTTAGTATTCTTATTAAAGGAAGAAAGAAAATTGCCATGTTGACGCATATTCGTTTTATTCTGAGTACTTTCAACATTAACACATTGTCGTCATCAAGGTTTTGTTTTTTGTAAGACAAAATTGTTGTGTTCATCTGCAAATTAAATTTTTACGTATGAAGTTTACGTAATGTACATTTTTTTAATTTTATCATGTAGACACACGTGCAAACGTCAAGGGAGGTACTAAGTTATTTAAATATTTAAATACATTTTTAAAAAAGAAAAATTTAGTGATTCTTAAATTTAAACTTATTGATTCTTGAATTAAATCCAAAGAAGAATCCACAATGCTATTGGACTTGACCTGGCATTTCGGCTTTACGAATTTTTGCATACTAGTAGATTGGTGGCAAGGTCTCTCCATTTTACAATTGAAGTGTCAAGGTGTAACCGCAAGTTCTATGGTAACATTTTCTTTCACATTTCTCGCTTATGCAGCTCTCTTTCGGGCCCTTACTTTCCAGTCAATTTTGATCTTCAAAACATTTAAATGCAATGTCAATCGTTATCTTCTGTCGCTTTAATTCCTTTTATTTTTCCCACACCTTAATGTTTTCTTTTTCAATATTCTCTCACACTCAGTAATCCAGTGAGTCTTCGTAGCTTTATTGCCTTGCATGATGTAAAAGAAACTCTAAAATTAAACTGGTGACGGTAGCTGTTTTGAATGCAATAATAATTAACTCAAGCCGTTCTTTTCTTGCAGCAACAATTTTAAGAATAGAAAATAATGGAAGATGAAGTATCGGTTAATGCTAACAAGACGCGCACTCAGATCAGTGCCAAAATTCTCAGATTGGAAGTATACGAGTTAGAAATTTGAGTAAGACATGAGGCAGTCTGGAACAGGCTGGTACTTGAGGCAACAGAGAAATATGCTTGATATTTGAAAAACACGCTGGTAATATGTCACCATCGATAAGCACTCCACATGTACAGAGGACTTGTGAATCTTTTTAAATAATATTATTAAGATTTTGGGGAAATACCAGAAAGGATATAAAAACAAATGTAAGTTAAATTTATTTAGATATTGTTAGAATGTTCGGAAAGGAATGACGTTTTACCAAGATATAAAGTTCAGATTTGTAAAACTTCTGAGGCTCATAAGCGCTGTTATGAGAAACTTTGAAATCGGTCGAGTGGTAAAAGGTGACAATGCCTTCTTGAGAGATAATCTACTTGCTTTGAAATCTGTTAATTCCTAATCATTTTTCGCATGTTGGTTTATTCGTCTTATACGCTAATGTCAATCCGTTAACAGGTTATTAAAAACGCAAAATTAAATTGACATGACGTCCTATACGATTTAGCTACAGCGGAGGAGTCTGGTTAGTAAACAGTAATTTGTTAATTACCGTTAAAATACAGTAATTTGGACTTAGTTACAGCTTCGATTCCTGTCGGAATTTAGCTTAAAATTCTGAATTAGGCCTATAGCTACCGTATAGGTCGACCGCCAAACATACGGTAAACTACCAGTGGCTTTAACTTAGGCCAATCGGTAAAGGAAGTTAAGCTAAAGTATGCGACAATCTGTTCTAAAACTATATAAGGTTACAATACTTTCCTTTATATTGAGTCACTAATCGTAATATCTTTTTATGTGTCGTTTAGCAAACACATCGGTAGGTACCGTATATTATATCAGTACAAGTTGTTAATAGAATACTGAATTTGAGTTATCATTTAATTATTTTATATTAATTTCTGCGTTAATATGCCAAATATGTTCACAAAACAGAATTTCTTTTAAGCATTTCATCCCAAGCAAGGCAGAACTGCAACTAGAGGCAAGAGGGTTACAGAGAGTGGGTGCAAGATTAAGGAGGCGTGATAGTGGAAAGGATGAAGAGTTGGACGGGGAATAGATCAAGGCATCTGGTGATGTCGATTGACACTGCATTTGAATAGTTGGAGAATATAGCTATCGGGGAAGCAAGTAAGAGGGAGGGAGTTCCATAGACAGGAAATGCGAGACATAAAGCCACTGGAGTAGAAGAGACGGTGACATTTAACTGTTTTAGCAGCGAAAGGGTTGGAATGAGATGCCAACCTACTAGCATGTTTAAATTCATGCAGTTCGGAAAGCAGCGAGAGTAGTTCGTCGGAGCTGTTACCGTGAAGGTATTTGTAGAAAAGACAGAGGGAAGCGACGGCACGTCTGTGAGAGAGCGACTGTAATCGAGATGCCAGATCAGTGCCAATAACATTGCATACTTGCGGCGGCCTGCTGATGGTAGGCTAAGTGGTGTACAGTAATTTTTCGGGGTGCTGTTCCATTATTTACAACTCGATGGTAAAGTTTTACATTTGATATAAGTCAACATCTAGTTTTGGAAATAATTTTTTAGGCTTGAAAACTTGCTTGATAACCGCAACTTACGTTATCTATCCGCAATTTTTTGTGTGTTCAGGAACAATAATCAACTATAATGGTAGCAGCTGTCGTGTTGTAAATTCGTGGGTCGAGATCAGATTCCAGCACAAATATCCTTGGAAAGGTATGAGTCCATCTCTTCTCTCTATTTCCGACTACAGTTTAATACCAGAGAAGTCGAGGATCTCTATCTTGTGTTGGCAACCAGTGTAAGTGAAGGACATCTTTGAATATAAAAACAACGGTTTGGCTTGCGGATAGCAAGATCACCTTCCCTATCCGGTCGTAAAAAACCTTTATTCCATGGGAACCACAAGGCCGTGAACTCCACAATGAAAATTGTGGGATTAACATATGTCATTTGGCGAATGTGAACAAAGATAAAATAAAACAAGAATTATATAAAATGATGGATTCCCAAAATGGATTGACGTTATTCCTTAAAGATAAAGATATAATATATAATTCTAAACTGAAGTAAACGAGATTGCCTCTCAAAATTCAATCTGAAAAATATTCAAAGTACGTGTCACCATAATAAACCGTAGATGTAACCGTAAGTTCTATTCTAACAGTTTCTTTTCTCACACTTCTCGCTTGTGGAATTCCCTACTGATTCCATATTTTCCAGCCAACTTTAATCCTCAAAAATTTAAATACTATGTCAATCTCTATCTACTCTTCTCCTGATTACTCTTCTTTCGTTCTTGCTCTTTAGTAAATTTTCTTTTTTTCTAGTTCTTCCACAACCTGCCAACCCTTGTGTCTTAGTGGCTTTACTGCCTTGCTTGCGTCGAAATCGATTAAAACAAGTGACAAAAGCTGCTTTTCTTTCCACCTCTTCTTTATAAACTCATTAAATTTTGGGTCAGATAAAATAGCTTAAATGCTAAATGTGAATCAGGATTGTCTTGGATAATTAAATATTAATTGCTGGAACCAAGACAGGCTGTTAATTAACTATTAATTCGATAATAATTTCCATTAATTAGATATTCATTTTCACTCATTCATATCATTATATCAACGCTGGATTCATGTTTCATGTAAGTACAACTTATCTGTAAAGTGACATAATGTCACAGAATGTTAGTGAAATATTTTGATGACTGACTAATGATAACATGGATTTATTGATAAATAGGGAATCTTGTTGCATTTAATGGTTATCAAGATGAACGATTTGATCACTAATATTGAGCAGTGAGTAAGATCCTTACTGAGTGACTCATAGTTAATCTTAGAAAATAACAATTATTATAAAGTAAACTGCTTAACGTTACTATTTTTTCATTCTTTCTTCTTTTCCTTATTTTTTAAATGTTTCTTAATCTTTCTTTCTTTTTCAATATTTCCGCTTCCTTCCTTTCTTTCTTAGCTTCAAGGCTTGTTTGCTCGATCGTTTTTTGTTTGTTTGTTTTTTTGTTGTTGTTTAGTTTCTTTTTATCTTTCTTTCTTAGTATTTCTTTATTCTTTCTTTCTTTCTTACCTTCTAGGCTTCTTTGCTTGTTCGTTTATTTGTTTAACTCCTTACGGTTCATTTATGCCAAAATTTCATTTTATTGGGTACTTTGAAGTAATAAAAATAGGCTATATGCTATTCTGCTTTCACAACTGAAAACATGGTAGATGATACTCAGCTTTTGATGCATACATATGTTCGTGTGGATGTAATTACTAGAAGCGGTGATATATGTGTTTATTGCTTTAGTTTTGTTGAAGTTATATTTTGCAATACAGTTTGATTTAAGAAATTGTCGGGTATGATATTGATTAATATCTTAAAATGTTATTTAATGTTGATTGATGTATTTTTGGTATGTTACTTAATATGTACTAATGGTGACTTTTTATTTAAAAATGTATTGCTGGAATTTTTTTAGTATAAGAATATAATTTAATACTTCCATGATGTTTTGATTTTTTGGGGGGATTCACTATTTGCCCATAGCTGGGACCCTAACATGTGCTATGACCCTATATCAGAGTGGACCTTAGAGCAACAACAATTAAGATGTGGTTCTACACTCCTAAAAACCATTAATCTCTCGATCAGAAGCTTTGTTACCAGATGTGGTTTATCGTCATAGTCAGGACTATCGTTCATTTTTTGTTTTCGTTTCTTCCTTCGTTTCTTTTTTCCTTTCTTTATTCTTTCTTTCTTTCTTAATATTTATTTTGCATCTTTCTTTCTTTCTTTCTTAGTATTTTTTCGTTCTTGCTTTCATTCTTTCTTAATCTTTTTTCTTTTATTCTACTTATTTATTCGTATTTTGTCAATTTAATTTTCTTATTTGTTCTCATTTAAAATTTAGCCACAGAAAATATTCCCGTATAATAAGCACGCTTCTATCACACGCACATCTATCGAAATATTGGAAAAAAGGTATTTCATTCATAATACGCATTGACATTTTAGAATTTGTTGCAGCAATATTTATTAAAATTCTTTTGAAACTCGGACAAACCTGAACTCGTAATTTCCATAGTGTTTTCAATCACAATATTTAGACAGAATTGAGAGGTCTTCCCGGTTCTGCGAGGCTTTGTTTTCCATTTAAAGCGACCTGATGAAGTGTGACGCTCGCTGTAGTGGAGCCTTAGAGTATGCCAAATCAAATGATGCTTTCTCCTAAAAACGTTCCATCCCTGCCGGATAACATATTTTATTTATTATGTTTCTCGAATGCACAGGTCGTTAGACGTAATGCACCCGGATTTATATGTGCTGTATCCATAAAGAAAGAGTATTCAAAACTAAATGATTGAACGTCTGTAGATTTTTTTTAAAAGTGTGGACAGAAATACTAGCACTGGGAAATCTATATTCCTTTGAGAGACTGTCAGCTTCAGATGGTATTATCCCATAAAGCGGGATAGATTTCTATGACTACATAGATTTCTATCTCCGCACGGCACTCACACACACACACATATACATATTGAGTCACTCTCAGTCACTGTGTGTTTATCCGAATCTAAAAATAAACACGCTAAAATTCACCTCCCCCGCGTACTGTAAGCTGATGGCTTAGTGGGAGACGTTCGGACTGACGCAAATTCAGTCGGGTTTCGATCCTAGCTAGAGGCAACCGGACGTCTAGCCACACTGATGAGCTGCGAAACAGTCTGTCTGTGGATGACAAAAATAAACAAAAAAGATAGATAGAGAGGGTCATCTTACAGACTGTTTCGCAGCTCATCACTCTGGCTAGACTATATATATATATAGCAAAACTTTTTTTAGTGAAAGCTGCTGTATCAGTAGAAATTCCCGTTATTTGAAAACATTGAAATTAAGGGCCATAGGCCTGGACATAGAAATTGTTATTAAAAAGTGTATCGCGGCAAGGATGGAACCTGCATTCCATTTTACTGGTTAACAATGTTTTAGTCAGGCGTGCTTTACCGTTCGGCCAAGGATATCTGAAAAACGGGAAAATATTTTTGGATATTTCTCTATCAGCACAAATATATTATCGTATTGAAAATGTTAACAATGTACAATGGTGGACTGAAAAGTTCATCGGCTGATTATGAACGAGTGATGCTTGAGCTGTGAAATTTTGAATGCATTGATTTCACCGATTCGTATTAATTACTACAGTGTTTCTTTGTTCGAGGCCCGGTTGAATAATTCATAGGCTGACTACGAAGGAGTGATGTTAGAGATATGAAATTTTGCATCAATTAATTTCATTCATCTTATTAATTACTGTATTCTTTCTTTCTTTGTTCGAGGGTAGGCTGAAAAGTTCATAGGCTAAACACGAAGGAGTGATGCTAGCGCTGTAAAATCTTGAATGCTTTAATTTCAACTCGTCTTATTAATTACTGCATTGTTTCTTTCTTTGTTCGAGGGCAGGCTGAAAAGTTGATAGGTTGACTATGAAGGAGTGATGCTTGAGCTGTGGAATCTTGCATGCATTAATTGCAACTCTTCTTCGTAATAACTGCATTGATTCATTCCATGTACGAGGGTGGACTGAAAATTTGATAGGGTGATTATGAAGAAGTAATATTAGAGCTGTGAAATTTTGCCTATATTAATCTCAACTCTTCTTCATAATAACTGCATTGTTTCCTTCCAGGTACGAGGGTAGGCTGAAAAGTTCATAGGCTGACTATGAAGGACTGATGCTAGAACTGTGAAATCTGCATTTATTTAAAATATTCTTCGTAATAAATGCATTCTTTCTATTCCAGGTAAACTAATATCTGACTGTTATAAGAGGACACAAATGTAACTAGGAGTGACTTCTCTTAAAAATGAACAAAATTTGGCATTATCAAGTACCTTCAGAAAAAGAACATTCATACTGACATGGTTGCTATGTGAGGAGATGAAGCGCCAGTTTTATCAACAGTGCAAATGTAGGAATCTGAATTTAGGAGGGGAAGGGAAAATCTTGAATATGACCTAAGTGTCTGCACGTTCTACAACTGCTACCTCCGAGCAAAACATTGATCGTGTTTACCATATAGTGATTGGAAGATTATATATATATATATACAGTTTAACCCGGTTATAAGAGAGAATAAGTCTCTTATATCTGGGTTTCTTTTATATCCGGGTTTGGTCTATTTTGTTTTATTAACACAGGCTCTAATTTGGGACCAGAGAAAATCTCTCATATATCCGGGTCTCTTATATACGCGTTACACTGTATATATATATATATATATATATATATATATATATATATATATATATATATATATATATATATATATAGTCGATGCTATCAGAATATTCCGTGAGAGAATTGAGAATATTCTGCACAGTGAACAAGTGTTAAAATCTGAAACCGAAGACCAATTTTTGCTAACAAGAGATTACCAAGCCCACACACTGTAAAATTGTGTTAACCCGAAATGCAAGTTCTGTGATAAATCAAGTTGGACAGTATTAGTATCACTGAACATAGAACAACATAACAGAGGGGCCAATGTCTGCACGGGAAAATATACAACTTTTACGGGAAGTTTTTGTGACTCAACGAACACTAGTTTGACACTTTTGTAATGTCAACGAATACCCGTTGTCACTTTCGTAATGCTCGTTGTAGTAGAGACTTTTTAATCTCGGATAAAACTATAGTAACGCCGTTGAACAATACTGGTGTCAGACGCCTTCGAATATTACCGGCAATAATAGTACTTGCTCGATAATATTCGCTCTTAAAGTAACCACTGAATAGGGAAATAGTACAGTGAATACAGTAGCGAATAGCGAAACGTATAGTAATAGAGGCTAGAATTGAAGTAACGATAATATTTATTGTACATAAATATAAAATGAGGCACAAGGCCAGAAAAGGTGGAATGGGGAAAAGGATGGTAAGCTTCTGTCTTAACATTAATCTTAGCCAGCCAAATTTGACCCAAACATACAAACAATATTCCTTTCACCAAAATAACTCTTTCTTTCTTACCATTCTTACTTCATACACCATAATGCCTCAGAGACTCTATGAAATCCTAACTAGTCCCCATATATACAATTCATTGTCTGGGGGGGAATAAAATAACAATTTAAAAGTCTAAAAGCCCCAATAAGTATTTCCAAATGGGTACAAAACTATATGAAAGAAACTAAACAAAATTTTGTTAGTAATAAAAAAAAACACAGCCCTAACTGTAGCAGTAACATCAGTTGGCCGGACTTTAAAAAATATTTAAAAAATAAATAAATAGAAGTAACGTTCGTTAACCGTCTGCTACTTCCTATATATGCGTTTCCTATATGTCACGTGGTCTACTTAATTCAATAATGAGATCGCCTGTGTTTGCTTACTGACGATCTATGTTCAAACTCAAGTGACGGCAGCGATACTTTATTCCCATATAACATAAAGAAACTAAAATCTGGTATGAATACCACGCAGACCTGATTACAGACATAGGACCTTTAACAAATTCATGGGACTTTACAATTCTCACAGTGAGAACTAAAGCTAATTGCCCACACATCATGCTCAAAGATCCCAAGAAAAGTATGTACTTTCTTATAGATATGGCAGTTCCTGCAGTCTGTAACGTATCTTTGAAGATCTTCAAAAAAAACTATCAATATACAAGGACCTTGAAATGGAAATCTAATACATGTGCCACATGAGGACATCAATAATTCCAATTGTTGTTGGGTCCCTCGATTTTATTGAAAAAAAGTTTTCCGATAGAAACATTGAAGGGATTCCTTGTAGCCGATGCCTTAAAGAAATACAAAAAAATGTACTCGCAAGTACAGGTCACATCTTACAAGTTTACATAAGTAAAATTGTAAGGCGTGACCTGTACTTGCGAGTATAATTTGGCTAAAGAAAGAGGCGACCCAAGACCAATACATCTTGGGTTGTTTCTTTTTTTAACCAAAATTCTCAGTGAAAATACCATGACGCCATTTCCGATGTGATTCCAAATGAATGTCTAATATTTGGGCACTTCGTGAGATTTTGGGAAGGAGATAGAATCGAGATATTTTCAGCACCCCCCCCCCCCGCATAATAGCTGTAATAATAAAAATAATTATTATCGGTCTCGCGTCGAACTCGACGTATGAGGGTCAGACAGATCAGTTACCAGAAACTGAAAGCCCGACAGCCACACAGGATTTGATTATAGTGGTGAAGGCCTTGTGCAGGGCCATCCACACTTTTTGGAGGGACGAATACAGGGACCTGATGCAACGGATGCAACAAGGTCCCCAAACGACCCTCCGCAGGTTTTGAATTCAGAGTTGTCCTTCTCCTTCCTAGACCAGTCGCCATCCAAGGCTATAGAACCCAGTCTGTCCTGCTATTTACCCATAGTTGGAGGGAGAAGAAGAGGATTCACACCTTTCCCAAGGGTATCACGTAAGTGAATGTAATGGAATCGAACTCGGCTCTCCGATTCCTCAATCCAAGCCGTTATCCATTACTCCACCGTGCCTCCTAAAAATAATATGCTTAATAGAACTGGCATAGGAAACAGTATTTTTTTTGCTTTGTTTTGTATTATTAAATGTTATATTAAACCTACAAGAAATAATGTAATATCTTAAAGAATAACCTATCCCAGATAGAAAAATTCCGTAGGACATAAATAATGTCAAGGGAAACAATGTAAAAATAGAGATTATGAAATAGAACGGACCTTTTTTTAATCTGAAAATAGATTTCTAATTTTTAAGGCTCGGGACAGATGAATTTGTAAACAAGAGATTATGCATAAAAAGTCCATCTAAATATGTCTCAGTTGAGGAAGCACGGTAGCATAATGGAGAAGAATGTCCAACTTTAAAAGAAATAGTGATATTGTTTTATAAGATTTAAACTCATATATAGATAAAAATACACAGTATTGTATTTTTTGAAAGAATCAAAGATAAGTCTCTAAGAAAGATAAAAGTCTGTAATTGAATAAGGAAAGCTTTTAAAATACATTGAATTTCGGACATCGCAAATAGAAACGCTTTTCTGAACAAAACAATGTTAAAAAAGACAAGAAAGGAAACTGAATGGCTAATAATGGGAGCATGAGACAAATGGATTATGATTAAAAAAAAATGGATAGCGAAAGTAGAATAAGTCGGCATTAAAAGGAAATATAAAGGGGGGGTGCATCAGTAATAGAGAACAGGATAAGTTGAATAAATTTCGACCTAATACACAGACAAGCGAAAACAGGATGTACGCGTCTTAGTACTAAAGGGTACCCCATGCAAAAACATGAAATTAGGTAGAGTTTAACTGTTAGAATATTTGTTACAGTTATTTGAAACAAACGCAAAGGATAGAAATGTAGTACCTTAAAACAGAACAAAAACGCAAATGTTAGATGTGGCGTTCAAACTAAAAAACTCTGTACAGTATTTACATTAGTCGGACTATTGTCCTCATCTTTGTCGCCATATTTGTCACCACGTTTCGGCCGTTGTACGCTCCGGCCTTCTTCAGGTGGTTGGAATTTCGAACCGAACCCTTTATTTCGATCACTGCGGTAGACTGTTCGAAATTCCAACCACCTGAAGAAGGCCGGAGCGTACAACGGCCGAAACGTAGTGACAAATATGGCGACAAAGATGAGGACAATAGTCCGACTAATGTAAATACTGTACATAATACCTTATCTCAGAAATATAGACAGACTCTAAAAAACTCTGGCAAAATTTCTTTGCATTTTTTCAGTCCCCAAGTTAGATGTTTTTTCTTAAGGAGAACAATCACCTCGCGTTGAAAATTTGATAACTGTGGCATCCTGGATAAAGAAATGTTAAAAAAAAAATTATGCGTTAGTTAATTTTTTTAGTTCATTCATATAGTAACATCCGTCCTGGATATGACGATAAACTACATCCGCGTCCTGGGTAAGATGTTAAACTACATCTGCGTCCTGGGTAAGACGATAAACTACATCCGTGTCCTGGGTAAGACGATAAACTACGTCCAACAGCAAGGCCTCTTATCAGGATGTTTTGAGGAGTGTTCCCAGGATCACCCTGACCCGGGGTCGTAGCTCCTGCTAGGGTCCCAGCCGTTGGCAAATAGTTAACCCTGAAGCTCGGAACGAAACACTATGAAAGTGTAAAAATAAGTTTTAATACCAGAAATAATTTGTATAAAAAAATAATTACCATCAAAAATGTTTTGGAAAAAAATATATTACCAGCGAAGGGAAATTCTTACAAGAAATAGATTTTTGAAGGTAAAAATATTGCCAGAAATAGATTTTTGGAAAAAAAATATTACCATCAATGAAAATTTTGTCGGCATTAAATAAACCATTGAGGTTGATATGCCGTAAAACAAACCAAACCAAACCAAATCATATAGTAACATATACAGTTTATTTTATTTATATGTTAATTAATTTTTTGTTTTCTTCATATAGTAAATCTAAAATATCCTGGTTTTTGTTGGGCACCCTGTAAATCTAATAACGTAAAATAAGAAAAGTGATTTTTTGAATCATTGCACCCCAAGCAAGGTGGGAATGCTACTAGTAAGCAGGGGGGTTATATGGGGTGAAAGTGAAAGAGAAGACTGAGAATAGAAAGGATTGAGGAAAAGACAAAAGATGATTGGGATTCAAGAAGACAGAAGATGGTGATTGATGTCACGTTCATATTTATGAAGATTGTAGTTATCAGGGAAGCAAGAAAATGGAAGGGAGTTTCACAGGTGGGAAGTGCGAAAAAAGAAACTTTTTTGAGTAGAAGCGGTGGTTGCATTTATCTATGTAACAGTAAATTAGTGGAACGTAGATGCCAATTTAGTAGCACACTTAAACTCATGTATTCAGGCCACCAATGAAAATAACCCGTCAGAGCAGCTGCCATGAAAATACTTTAGAAAAGAACAGAGAGTAGTCACGTCACGTCCGTGAGAAAGTGATTGATGTCGAGATGCCTGTTTAGGATCGATTACATTACAGATCTTTCTTTTATCAAGAATCTCGAGATGTACATCAAGAACACGATATGGTAACATTATTCAGTGCATGGACAAATAATAGATTTGTAAATGTGCAAGATGGATGCTGACGAGAAAGACACAGTGACCCAACATGCAGCTATATATATATGTATATATATATATATATATATATAGAGAGAGAGAGAGAGAGAGAGAGAGAGATAGATAGATAGATAGATAGATAGATAGATAGATAGATAGATAGATATAGTCGCTCCACTTCAAGTCAGTGGAAAACGTGAGGCCAAGAAGGATTAGTGTGTTGCTCTCCTGAAATCTAGCATCAGCCATTGCTGATGACAGGCGGAAAAAAGGTTTAAATGGAAGCCATTTTATTTTGGAGGCTTTAAAATTTACAAGCCATTTCTTGCTCCAGGTTAACCACTGATTCGAGGTCCTTTTCGAGAGCAGCCAGGTTTACCTAGTCAGATCTCTCGGATTTAAGACAGAAAGAAAACCGCGAAAACTAATTACCCAAGGGGTATACAAAATATAAGGGACAAACTTGTAATAACCCGACATTCTTTCACGTGACATATGCTTTCAGCGTATGGGGACCGTGGCTCTCTACAGTTTTCTCCCTTCTTTGTTGCTCCTCGTTTCTGTGTGTCGTATTCCTTCGGTAGGTGGGCGATCATAGCTCTCCATAACATCTAGTCTTTTGTAACGGTCACTAAATGTTGCTGTTTTGTTATCTCTTCCAACCTTTGTTCAGCCAACCAATTACACAAAATGTTTAGGTAGGTTACGTACGGTTTTTCTGTATCCGACCTGCCTTTTCTATTTTATGTCAATGTCAAATTTTCTAGGCTCTAGAAAATTCAGCCGTCTCTTTCCGATTCTAAGTATGTGTCCTTTGCGTTTCCATTTTCCCTAAAGCTTCGTCATTGTTTTCTCGGCATCCTTCTGTAGAACTACATCTTTTGCTTCAAGTCTCTTATTCGTCGCTGAGAGGATTGTCCAGCATTCACTACCATATAGAATGACCTATATCACATAACAGCTCAGTAATTCTTATTTGTGCCTAACGAAATTTTCTATTTCTTAATACTCTGCTTAGTTTTTTGGAGGGCATATTTAGGTAGTCCAATCCACCTTCGGATATCGTTGTTACATTTTTTCGACCTCATTTAAAAAACTTTTTTTAAAACTCTTTAGCACCCTCTATGATCAATTAATACGTTAAGGAGGCATCTAGATGGGTAACCGCTTAGGAATACCAGGTATTGTAAGCTTGGATGTGCAGATGGTGTAATGGATAATGGCTCGGAGTTTTTAATCGAATAAATGATTTCCAATTCCCATTAGGTTCGTTATATTCTTTTACGCGCAAAAGGCAAGGTATGAATCCATCTCTTCTCCCACCAGCTATGGGTTTATTAGTAATTTATAACTTTTATCAAGAAATCATTATTATCTCCCCCACCAAAAAAAAAACTTTTTACAATCTAAAAATATTTTCTGGATTTAAATAACCGTCAAATAGTTTATAAGCCGTAAAAAACGAATCAATCAACCAACATTTAAGTAGTTTCCTTGCAGCTCAACCCTGCTCATCTTCCATTCAATTCAAACTATCCCATGGCTGTGAAGTATGCCACACTATTTATCTAAGAAATTTAAACTCGTAAGCATAAGTGACATTGTTCTTATTTTCATTAATAATTGCTCCAAGCTCACTAGGTGAACCACTAAAACTCTCACGATTCTTTGCTAAATAAAACCACATCCCTGTCGGCCCCAATTTCTTCTTCATCTGTAATATATTTATTACTAAAGACAAAATAATTCAGACCCATGCGCTTGAGGATCCCAACCATATCGCTGGAGCTAGACTTGTGTCAACTTGACATATCAATGTTATTCTGCTTTCACAATTGAACACATGGTAGATGATACTCAGCTGTGTGCATAATTAGTGGAGGAGGAGAGATGTGAGTTTTATATTGTGATTTCGTTGAAGTTATATTTTGGAATACAGTTTGATTTCTGAAAGAGTTTTTTTTCATATTGGGTGTTTGATTTGGTTTAATGGCATATCAGCAGGTACGGGGTATTTAATATCAAAATCTAAATATTTTGAACAATTTTATGATATATTGCGCATGTAATCGTATGCCTTTAAATAAAGATAAAATATATTTTTTCGTAATTTTACTATAAAATTTTATTTATGATCATTTTATTATAAAATTGCATTGCTGGTAATTTTACTGTGAATTGTAATGCGGGTAATTTTATTATAAAATTGGAATGCGGGTAATTTTATTATAAAATTGTATTGCGGGTAATTTTATTATAAAATTGTAATGCGGGTAATTTTATTATAAAATTGTAATGCGAGTAATTTTATTATAAAATTGTATTGCGGGTAATTTTACTGTAAATTGTATTGCGGGTAATTTTATTATAAAATTGTATTGCTGGTCATTTTATTATGAAATTGTATTGCGGGTAATTTTACTATAAAATTTTATTGCTGGTAATTTTACTATAAAATTGTATTATGAGTAATTTTAGTATGAAATTGTATTGCTGGTAATTTTATTATAAAATTGTATTGCTGGTAATGTTACTGAAAAGTTGCATTTCTGGTAATTTTACTATAAAATTGTATTTCTAGTCAATTTACTATAAAATTGCATTGCTGGTCATTTTATTATGAAATTGTATTGCGGGTAATTTTACTAAAAAGTTGTAGTGCTCGTAATTTTACTATAAAATTGTATTTCTTTGGAATTTAATATAAAATTGTATTGATGGTCAATTTACTATGAAATTTTATTGCTAGTAATTTTACTATAAAATTGTATTGCTGAACATTTTATTATGAAATTTTATTGCGGGTAATTTTTCCTATAAAATTTTATTACTGGTAATTTTACTATGAAATTGTATTGCGGGTAATTTTACTATAAAATTGTATTTCTTGTCATTTTACTATAAAATTTTATTGCTGTTAATTTTACTTTCAAATTTTATTGCTGGTAATTTTACCATAAATTTTATTGCTGGTAATTTTACCATAAAATTGTATTTCTAGTAATTTTACTATAAAATTGTATTGCTGGTAATTTTACTATAAAATTGTATTGCCAGTAATTTTACTAGAAAATTGTATTGCTGGTAATTTTTATATAAAATTCTATTGCAGGTAATTTTCATATAAATATGTATTGTTGGTAACTTTTCTATTAAAATATATTGTTTTAATTTCATATTTGTTTTGTTTTTGTTTGGGGTCTCACTATTTGACCATAGCTGGGACCCTAACAGAGTAGACCTGAAAAAAAAAACAGCAATTTACAAGTAGTTTTACACTCCTCAATACCTCCAACCTCCCAATCCGTGGGATGTATATATTGCTGGCAATGTTAATATAAAAATGCATTTTAAAAGTATTTATTTCTGGTATTTTTACTAAAAAATAAATTTTATACTGTCCTAATGTAATTACTTTTGTTTAAGTGTTCTCTATTTATCCATAGCTGGGACCCTAGGAGATGCTACCAGCTACCAACAACAGTTAAAAGGTGGTTCCAAACTCCTCAAAACATCCAATCGTCCGTTCAGGGGCCTTGCTGTCGAATGTTAGCCAACGAATGAAGACAATTAAAATAATAGCGGTGTCAATGGGGGGGGGGAGTCATTTTGAGACTCCGTTTTTAGGGTTTTTTTCTTCGCAAGGACGATGGTTTGCATTTTTTTTTCAAAATCTCAATTGATTCTTTAATTTTAGTTCGAAAAGAAAAACATTGCCATTTCCTCTGATTTCCGGAATTGCAACTGAAGAAGTGAATAATTATGTTTAAAAATCCCATTTTCAGTAAACAGTAATCAAATGGAAAAGAGTAAAATAATTATAGTCGACTTCTTTTCCATTCGACAATAACTCTGTTTTTTTACTACTTGAAGGACGTGCTTCCTGGTATTTTAACTGTAGGTTGATTTATATCCACGTCTATTCCTACCAATTTTACGTCATTTTTTTTTTACACTTTTTTTCTCATGAGCCTTAAACAAGCAATAAAATTGACTGTTTATAACCGCGGACTATCATCAATATATGCCAATAATATGAAGGTTGGGAGAAGATTTATTCGTTCGGTCGCGGTATATCATTTCTTCTTTGATGTTTTCTTTCAAATTTTCTCTTATTTGATTTTCGTTAGTTTCTTATGAACGCTTCTAGTGTTTCCTTTGTTGATCTTTGTTTCCAGGCACCGGACATATTGATTCGTTTCTTTCTTGTCGTTGTTTTTGTTTTGTTTTTTGTTTCTTAAGAAAACACAAAGAAATATTATATATTTTTATCTTATTCGTTTTTTCCACTTGAGGTTTTTTTTCTGTCGATTTAGCTTGAATGTCAAAATCATCATTCAATGAATGTCAAAATAATCGTAAATGAAAATTGCAGTGACAAATAACTCTGCCTTTATTTTCCGGATGTAAACTTTGCCTATTCACAATTTGCTTCAAAAATCCCTAAACAATGTTTCTTTTTGATCAATCGAGGTTGAGTATGTAACCGTTTTTCTGAACAAATCTTGGACATCTACAGGCAGCGAAGAAATACTGTTAAATGTAATATTAGTCGCTTCCCTACAAGCAAACATTTGGCATTCATTGACCAAACAGCAAGTACTGTTTAATTTAATGAAATCTCTCTTATTTTTTCTTCAGGAAAATAGTATTTCCCAAGTCCAGTAGCTGTTATCCCTCCTTCTAGTATTTTGTTTTTTCTGTGACAATATAAAGTGCCACTGGTAGTAGTTGAAAGTAATGTGACACTATTTTGATACCGGTAGTATTAAATTAAGATAAAATGTGTTCATGAGCGATCCCGTGTAGTATTAGAGAATTGGAAGGGTTGAAAACGTAAAAAAAAGCGTTAAGGTAAAAAACATGAATTGACATATGAAGCAAAGGGAAACAAAAGCGTTTTTTTTTCTTTCTGATAATCAGAATGTTAAGTCCATGCTGAATTGGAATGTTGAAATGTATAAACTGAAGGAATCAAATAAGAATTGTTATGAATACGAAAGTCAGAATGTAAAAACAGTCCAAAAATTCTTTCCGTTTGAAATAAGTTGATTATCGGGAAAGATCATTGTTTTTAAATTGTTGAATGTTTTGGTATGTGAAGATCATTAGCGGCCGGGGAGAGATTTGGGATAACGCTGAAAGAATTCGCAAATCCAAGTTTGGTAAACATGGACAGGAAATTATTTGGGTCGTAATTGAAATTCGACAAATAAAAGAGAATTCTTTGCCGATTTGAAATAAATTAAAAACATACAAGTTTGTTGACGGAAAAATTATTGTTTTCGACAAAACAGCCGATTGTAAAGGAATGTGAGAACAATGTTTATTGCTTTGGAGTAGTTGACAGCTTTGTTTGAAGGTCGGTATCTATTGTCCAGGGTTGGAGAAAATAATTAATTGATGAATACTAAATGAGCTTTGAGACGCAGTAAGAGTTGGGCCAGTTTCATATAAACCGAACGCTTGACTGAAGCCGGAGTTGCCGTTGGAAAGAGCTGAGACGAATCTACAACGGACAAGGGAGATGTTGAACTTCACGTGACCTGCCTCTTAGAATTCCCGACCTAACATCTCGTGTGAATGTTTAACCCGTTTCAAGTTTTAGAAGTATGAGATACAGTGTCACGATATAGCGTTTAACTGGAAGAGTTAATTTTGTTGTATCAACGATAAAATAAACCAATTGAAAATTAATCCAGCGGCCTTCTTCGTTATTTGTTATATTTGTATTTTCACCGGCGGAAGCATTCTTGGTCCTTTTTCATAACACAGATTCGTCAATTCGATTCAGCGCTTAGGTACGGGCAAACATTCGAACTTCACTACACTGTGGTCAAAGAACACAAGGTGACCCGAGCAGATGAGGAATCGAAGCGGTCGGCAGATAACCATCAACTGACCGGCGGCAGTGCTGACCTGCGTGGGAACAACCCACGATCGAGTCGGACCGGCCGCGTTATATCACCACAAGCAAGACGCTAAAGCCGCCACTAGAACACAGGGGTTCCATAAAATAAAATAAAAACTGAGAAGACTTTAGTTAGAAACCTGGAAAGGGTTCAGGAAGACAGAAAATGCCGACTGACCCTGAATTTAAATTTAAGAAGATTGGAGGGGAAAGGTATCGGGAGAGAGGTCTACAGTATGTTTTTAATCAGGTTACCCTACGCACGGCGATAATGCCACTAGAATGCAGGTGGTTACATGAAGTGAAAGAGAATGTGATTTTAGTGGAGAGGATTAAGGAAAGGATTGATGGGTGATTCCTTCCTAACCCTTTATTTGAAGTACTGTGAAATGCCAATATCTATATTATGTCATTATTTTCTGTTCCAGTTACATGCGCTATCCAATTTAGCTGTTGCCGCTGTTGATAGTCCTAAAGTGATATCGTTTCTGTTATTTGGTACAGTTCTTTTGTAATGTTATAGCACCAGTCGTCAATGTTTAAGGGAGGACTGTCTTCCTCAAGACCTTCAGGCTTCATTCGCTCAAAGCCAATTTTAACAATTTATCTTAGAAAGCGGTCGTATACCACTGACATTTTATATATGTCTGAACCGGTTTAGCGCCATGTATAACATCCCAATGAAAGTCTCCATTTGTGCAGACAATTTAAGAACATGATTCGATTTTTCACGTTAAAGTTCATCTATTTTTTAAATATTTTAGCAATTTGCTATGTTGAGCGAAACTACATCCAGCGCAGCGTATTTTACGTTCAATATGCTTTTCTTCTTTACTAAATTATTAGATACTAGCCGAATTACCCGCGCTTTGCTGCGTATCTCACGTTTTTTGGTAAGAAAATGATGATTGATTTTAAATCATTGTTATAATTTCTGGAGAAAAATGAAGCATTTCAATATTACATAATGATCTTACCGATGTGATCTCCATCTTCTGGCTTTCTCCTTCTATATTTTGGATAGAGGTCATTCCCATGTACAAATCTAAATTTAATTTAAATCAAGGGGAAAATTCATTGGGGTGGGAGTTGTGCCTCCTGGGGACCCTATTTGATCATAATGAAATATACTCATCCAAGTACCCTGGATAATGTACTTTCAGAATATATATGTTTGTTGGGTCTATATCCAAAACCGTAGGAGAAGTTCGATAACAAAGAAACTGACAGACAGAAGCTACAACTGATATACATCTATATACACATATATATATATATATATATATATATATATATATATATATATATATATATATATATATATATATATATATATATATATATATTAATTGGTGCAGTATATATAATATTATCAAGAAGTAATCATCCAAAGAATTAATCAGTAAAGTTAATGTAATTAATGGCGAAATCACTTCGCTAACAGACCAATAAAATATTAACTTACTAACAACTCTCTGAATGACGCGATCCTTATGTTTAAAATTATGGGATGGATTAGATGTTCTGTTACAAGTACTTTCGAAGGAATTCTCTCCTTCATCGTCAGGTATTAATATTGTTTTCATTTCAGGTAAATTTTCAAGACGAAAATAAATGTATTGCAAGCCGAAAAATGTTTTTTTTTAAGTGTGCTATTTTTAACGGTGCAATTTCGGAACGCAACGGTAGAGTTGTATTTTGAATATTTCAAATGAGAATATTTTTTTAAAGTAGTAATGTGTCACACTCCAAGAATGTTTTTGTTATTATTTTTTTTCAGTTAACGTGACATGAACAAATTGGTCCAATCAGTAGAGTGATGTCTTAGCAATTTTTTCCAGAAATTTTTGGACAGAGAATCAGTTTTTGTACATATATTAATTTGTGCAGTATATATAATATTTTACAGAAGTAATCATAAATCGTAATGATAAAGATTATTACTTCTTTATATATAGATATATAGATATATATATATATATATATATAGAGAGAGAGAGAGAGAGTTATATGGAGAGAGAGAGTGATGAGATAAGATACTACAGAACAATCTTAAAAATCTCCTACAAAAACATGATTACACTTGACCCGGAGCGAAACAACATCAAATAAAACCTTCTCACAACCGCCAATAAAAGAAAGTTAAAATGGTATGACCACAATATAAGAAAAACAATCTTTTCACTGCCATTCTACAAGCTACCAAAAGCTCACAGGTGAAAAAACATGCTGACAACGTCACTTAGTGATTTGAGTGATTTCATTTTCCGATTGTTAAACCGTCAAATAAAATCAGTCAAATGAAGCCCTTTGTTGGTTAATTAAAGAGGAAACCTATTTTGGACTGTAATAATAATTAGCTTTTTGTGAATGAATATTGAATTGAAAGAGATAACAATTTTGAGAATAAGAATTATTTTTCTTCAGATAAATTTCTTACTACTTAATCCATAGATGTGTAGAAGAGATTAGTTAATATATATTTTCAAGGGTATTTGAGCGTAATCGAACCGATTTAATTTTTAATTTAATATTCTGTTCCCCGTTCTTTTCATGCTGAGTCGCTATCCATTAAAATAAATGCAAATTCGACTGAGTGAACTGCAAGATTGACAAAACTCAAAGTTTGCTTCGCAACCTAGACTTATGTGCTAGGTAGGTGTCTTATTCTTAATTCTTGTGCTTTTATTGTCTTTTCTCATTAATAGTATATTTTTCTTATATTCGTTCACACTTGGTAAGGCCGCCACCACCTTGCGTCTTAGTGGCTTTATTGCCTTGCGTGCAGTGAAATGATTTTTTTTTAAATCAAAGTACCAAAGAGGAGAGCTCATCAGAAAAAATACTAACGATATTTTTATAGAAAAGGTACGTTACGTCGTTGGGAAAGTGATTTAAGTCGAGACGTTAGTTCAGAAACTTAATCTAGGAAAATCGAACACTATAAAAGACTAGTCTCCGACTATTAGTTGGAAAAGATAAATCTGAGGGAAGGTAGTCAAGTTAATTGTGGCAATTAGTTATCTAGGAACATTCGAAAATGTTAGGCTATTAAATTTACTTATACTCTTCCAACAAAATAAGTTGTAATAGAGCAAACTGGTCAAATATAATAATAATAATAATAATAATAATAATAATAATAATAATAATAATAATAATAACTAACTGAAAACTTTTTGGCAAACATATTTTATTCATAAAATTAAAGTGTGTAAAATTAAACAATTTGAAATTGACGCTTTTTTCCATTTCCCTTCTATTTTCTCTTTTACTTTCTTTCTTTATTCTTTCTTTCTTTTAGTGATTTTCTCACTGAAACGAAGTACCGCCTCTAATATATCAGTTCCGTGTTTTCATGCGATCAGAATGGAAGAGTCTATTATTTATGAGCGTAATGGTCGTGCGAACAAACTAAGGAACTAACTAAAGAACCGAGTGGCAATAATAATAATAATAATAATAATAATAATAATAATAATAATAATAGCTGTAAAAACCTTATGTGACTTTACAATACAGACAGGACAATCAAAGCTAGTCGCCAAGACATCGTGATTAAAAACCACAAGAACAGATGTGTTTTTTTATTGATACAGCAGCTCCTCCAGTTTGTAATCTGTCTTTGAAGATCTCCAAAAACAATCAAATTACAAGGATCTTGAAGTGGAAATCTCAAATATTTAGCACATGGGGGCATCAATAACTCCAGTTGTAGTTAAAGCCCTCGGATTGATTGGAAAGTTTCCGATAGACTCAGTGCTGGAATTACATACCTTAAAGAAATTCAAAAAATTATTGTAAACAGTACAGCTCACACCTTACAAAAGCCTTTATATAAAATGTTTGTTAGCTTAGGTTGTTTTACTTTTTTTAATCTTTTACACAAATCTTCAGTGAAAAATATGATTCAATTTCTGACCTCAGGTAAATACATGAGCATACAAAATAAATCTAAATAAATAATTAAATAAATAAACAATAATAACAACTCAGAACCAAACCCTGACAACTAAATCCTATAACTGTCACGTAATCAAGGATGCAACTAACCCGAAATGTGGAATACATGATGAAACTGTCGAGCATATTATCTCAAGTTGCTTGGATCTGGCAAAAATGAATATACCCACAGACATAACAAGGTAACGATATATGTGCACTGGAAGATATGCATGAAGAACAAAATCGAAACCACTGAGAGATAGTATGACCACCAACCAGACACAGTTACTCAAGATAACGATGTGAGTATCGTCCGGGACATGCCAATTCAAACTGATAGGGAAATAAAAGCCAACAGACCTGATATTATCATAAAAGACAAGAAATTCATGAAGCGTATGTCTATTGATATAGCAGTACTATCTGAGAGAAACATCTGCATGTAATTTAGCGAGAAATTGTCCAAATACAAGGAACTGGAGATCGAGGATATGGTTAATGAAGACTCTGAGAGTGTACCAATAGTAATAGGAGTAGGCCACGTGAGAAAAGGAATGGTCAATTTTACTGAGAGTTTCCCAAGTAACATAAACATACAAGTTGCTCAGAATCTCGCCCTGCTACGAACATTCCATATACTAAGAAATGTTCTATCAATTAAATGACAATAGGGTATAAGGACTATAGTTTGGACCCGGCTATACAGGATACAAAACAAGAAACATGCATAACGTATATAAATCATAATAATAATAATAATAATAATAATAATAATAATAATAAACTGTCTCACAAACTACAACAATTGGCCTCCAAAGATACCTAAAAAATACAGAAAACTGGGTGATGATCTGTGTCACAGAACATGAAAGTAGTAAACGACATTATTCAATCCTAAAGGAAGCCAACAAGTTCAAAATGAAGTTTCAAATGGGTTCAGAAATACAAGTAAAGCATAATACACCGACTGAAACTGCAGAACATTTAAAAAAGAAAGCAAAGTCAAATGCAACCGACCAGATACAGAAACGATGGCAAGATAAAACGCTTCACGATCAATACTCTGCGCGTACCAAAGAAGCGAATGTAAACAAACCCCGTACCGATCAGTGGCTACGTAGTACAGGGTTAAAAGCTGAAACTGAAAGTTTTATTCCTGCTGCACAGGACCAATGCTTGTTAAATAGAAATTACCAAACACACATACTGAAAAATTGTGTTAGTCCAAAATGCAGATTCTGTGATAAATATCCAGAAACAATGGATCATCTTGTATCAGGTTGCGCGGTATAGCACCCACTGAATATAAAACACAGCACGATAGAGTGGGCCAATATCTGCACATGAAAATCTGCAACACTTACGGAAAGGAAACTGCAAGAAATTAGTATCAACATCACCTAGACCCGGTTACAAAGATAGGACCTGTATCGATTTTGGGGGACTTTACAATACACACAGACAGAACAATCAAAGTTAATCACCCTGATATCGTGAGTAGAACCGCAAAGACAAAATGTGCCACACAATTGATATGGCAGTCCCTGCAGACTGCAATGTATCTTTGAAGATCTTCAAAAAACTACCAAAATACAAAAATCGAAATATCAAAAATGTGGCACATGATGACATTAAGAATTCCAGTTGTAGTTGGAGATCTCGGGTTGATTGGAAATGATTCCAGTAGACTCACTGAAGGAATGCCTGGTAGCTCATGCCTTAAAGAAATACAAAAAAATGTTCTCACAAGTACAGCTCACACCTTACGAAGGGCTTTATCTATGTAAAATGTGTGCGATTTCAAAACTGCTCAGTGAAAAATGTCATGATACCATTTCTGACCTTAGGTCTTTGGTCGGGACCCGGAAAGAAACGATTATACACCAGAAACCAAAGGAAATAATACAACAACAACAACAATAATAATAATAATAATTCTACAAATGAAAATGTCAAAATGTCATAATTATAAGGGCCTTCATTATTATTCCCATGATTGTTATTTTTTTACCAATCTATCTTATGCTTGATGTCTAATAAGTCTTTTGAGTCCAACCGTCAACATGAAAAGGATTTGTGACGTGCGGTCAGGAGGGCCCGACATGGCCAACCGCGTCAACCACCCACTCTCTTCTGTGACTTCCACTCAAAACTCTTCACGAGTAGGCTGGACCTTCACCGACATTTCCGCGACCGGCCTCAGAGGGGAGAAAGGAAATAGAGAGGATGACTAACCTGATGCTCGGATGCGAGCGAGTGTCTACGACTATTAAGTCTATTAATATTAAGTTGAAAATAATTACAATTTGGAAGTTGCATCGATAACAAAAACACGAACTTTATTTCTTTTTCGGTTACCTAATCAGTCCCAAAATAAAACATGGGACAGAAAGATACACAGAGAATAAACTAGATAAAAATAAACCACCCCAAGTAAAAAGGCCACTTAGTAACTTTTGCGTTGTTTTGATAAGATGATCCAAGTTTGCAGTTATTATATAAACAAATTGCTGCTTGTGATATGAGGCGGAACATACTGACTCAAGACATAGCGCACTTTTATCAAGACATGGAAGATTAGATTGGTTCCCCAAGTGAAGCGGATAATTGAAAGGTTAAAAATTGCTCCGCAAAAGCCCTTCGATACCTGCTATGGTTAGTTCATGAGTTTGAAATGAGAAGCGGATCACGAGAAAAGTAATTTAAAAACAGATCACCATTAAGGGAAATGAAAACCGAAAATTTGCTATTAATGTCTTTTTTTATCATTTCACCCCAAGCAAGTCAATAAAAAAAACACACTGAGATGTAAAATGAAAGTGAAAGTAAAAGTGAAAGAACCCGAGAGGAAATTAAAAGGAGAGGTTTCAATGAGACGCAAGATGACTGTTGACATTGCATGGGAGAACAAGTTTTAGGAGAGATAACAAAAACACAAAAACAATATTAAGAGCTACAAACGACAGGAAATTGTGGATAGCAGTGATCGCTAACATCCTGGAGGGGCACGGCACATAGCTGAAGGATAAGTTGATAGGAAAGTAGGAAGCCAGAAGAACATTTCACAATCGAGAAAAAATCAGGTAAAATAGCAACTTTAATATGGAATGTTGAAAACTAACTCCCAACAGGTACAGGAAGTCGAAGCAATATTTATTTTGAAAATATAAAAATGTGGCACAAGAACAAAAGTGACCAAACTTAAACTTAGTAAGACACGCTTCGGCTTTAAGAATGATTTCACTGATGGAAAAAATATTGATTGGCTGATTTTCTTAAGAGGCTTATCTAACTCTATAGGTTTTTTAATGTCGAAATCTAAATATTTTGTACATAATTTTATGCATTCAGGGTAGAATCTATCTTGCATATCTATGAGTCTACCATTCGTCCATGCCTAGAATATTGCTACCACATATAGTCCGGGGCTCCTGGTACTTACCTTGAGGTCCTTGATGAGATCCAATGAAGAATCAGCAATATTATTGGTCCTGATATGGCGGCTCGGCTTAAGTCACTTGCCCATCGCCGTAAGGTTGCCTCTCTGATTTGTTCTATAAATATTTTAATGGCAATTGTTCAGAAAAGCTATTTACTATGGTACATAGACTTCATAAATTTAAGCGAAGAAATAGGCAGGCGACGGTGGCGCGAACTTTGTCGACAGTCTAATACTGCGCTTAAATTCATGAAGTCTAGGTACTATAGGAGTCACGGTAGAGTAATGGATAGCGGCTCGGATTAAGGAATCAGAGGACCGAGTTCGAATTCCAGTCGAATCCATTGCATACATTTACGTGTTATAACCATTGGGAAAGGTATTAATCATCTCCTTCTCCCCCACCAGCTATGGATAAATAACAGGACAGACCGGATTCTATAGCCTAAGATGACAACTGGTCTACTGCTGAAAGAAATGGCAACCTACTACAGGAAGAAATCTGCCTCGTTATTCAGATATCGAAAGATACATGATCGCCTAAGCGTGTATCACGCATGGTACATAACTGACTGACTAGATTGGGGTCGAAATTTTATGGCTAGATGTAGCGTAATTCATGAAGTCTAGGTACCATAGTAAATTATAGGCTGTTGTGGTAGGATCCACCTAATCTGCATAGGTGACTACCGACTATATAAATAATGGTTGGTACCGGAAGACAGGGGGCGAATACAGAGATCCAGCTAGAGACTCTGCCCGACTGCGACTTAGTCAACACATTCTCCAGGAACGGTCTTCCCAGAAATATACAGAATTACTAGATGTAAATATTGTGTACACTTTCTTGTTATAATACATTCTTGTTCTAAGTACATTTTGTGTTGCATTATTATTCCATGCATTAGTCGAGATTCAACAATGAGTCAAGACTCAACATAGGCTAACAGTTTCTTTTCTCGCACTTCTCACTTGTGGAACTCCCTTCAAGCTCCATATCTTTCCAGTCAACTTTAATCTGTAAAAATTTAAATGCAAATGTCAACCGTTATCTACTGTCCTCCTGAGTACTCTTTTCTTTTCCCGCTCTTTATTAATGTTTCGGTTCCTAATTTTCCCACATCCTGTAACTCCTTTCGTTTCAGTGGCTTTACTGTCTTGTATGGCCTGATACCGATTAAATTGTATTTTGCTAATTTCACTACAAAATCATATTTTCGGTAATGTTTTTATAAAGAAAATACATTGTATTTTTATACATTTTAGTGTTGTATTGATTGTGATTTTGTTATAAAAATGTACTGTTTTTTCATTTTACTATAAAAATGACATGTTGATTATTTTTTCTTGGCAGGGATCCATTATTTGCCTATACTCACACTCAGTAAAGCTTTGTATGTTAGTGGCTTTATTGCCTTGCTTGGTTCTGAATTGTTTACATAAATATCATGAAGAAGGCATACAGAAGAAGAAATATTGTTGACGTTTATTAAATTGATTTGTATTCATTCCCTAACAAACAAGGTAACCAACGAAAAGACACTTGGTCTCTCGCCTATCAAAACCGCGCGTGCTTTTTCTTTTCATTTTCTTTTCTGTTTTCCTTTCTATGACAATGTATTCCTTTTCTGCTTTCTTTCGATCGTCTATATCTGTCTTTCATTATGAATGTTTCCTACTCAACATTTCATATTGCCTAGAGACACATCAGTCCCAAAATAGTTTTATTAAATGCGTCGCTGTGATGCGAAAATAGTGTAAACGCATTTTTGTGAAAACAAAAGACATTTGAAAGCGCCTTTCGTTTATACTGTCGTTCATCAAATACAAGGCTCAAGAACCGCTCAAGGTAGAAGTTTACTAAATGAGGTTGTTGCAAGGGCGTAAATGAAGAAGTACACATTATGATGACCCTAAATTCGGAGAGGTTAAGATCGAATTAACTGTGGAAGTATCCTCTCGGGAGTTTGTGTAAGAATTACCCACTTACTAATGATTTACGAAGGGAACGACGCTGCCCACCCGAGGTACGTGGCATGTCGGGTCCTAGCTGCGAACATTTTAACTGTTGAAACTAAGCTATGAACGATTGCCATGAAAATAAAGAGTGTGTAGCTAGAGACTAGAAACTTTTCGTCTGTGTGAAAGTAGTTGTAGGCTGGGAAATACTCCATCGCCCTCAAGGCCGCATAAACGCTTTTGAAGAGAGTCAAGGTTGGAATCTAACTAAATATAAGTCCTTTTCGCACAAGATGTTTTTTTTTTGTTTCTGTTATTTTGTTTTTTTTTAAATTAGGACCTAACTTCACAAAAATTTTGTTTATGTCATTCTTAAAGAATTGAGTTAGCTCATTTGAAAAATAAGCAAAAAGGTCCCCTATCAACTTCAGGTTCTTCGATATCCAAACCAATGAATTCGTTTCGTTACTGGTTGCCGTGTCCACCCCCATCTTCTATGCCGACTAGTAAATTCCTTTTGCACAAGTCTGCTCAGGCACATGTGCGTTTGTTCAAAGTCCACTATACACTAACAATGCGTTAGTTATGTTTTATGGAAGAGAGCGTATAATTTGTCGTAATCAACAGATTAACGAGGCGAGTACTCTAAAACCCTCAGTCAAGATGACTTGCTAATTTGTGCTCACATAGCCACATAATTGGATTAAATGAAATTCTGAATTAATATTTCGAGTATCTTGAAAATATCAGATTAATCCGAATACAGTTTTTATTGTGAAACACAGGCTTGTAAAATGACCCTAATATATTCCCAATACTACCTATGGCTTGTTACCACTCGTTTCAGAGTACATCCGTCTCTAAGGGCGGCTAGAAAATCCCTATTACTGATACCTGCTTAACTATGATTTATACTGCAAGTAATCTATCTATTTTACAATTTCTGAGAAAGGGCGCATAATCTGGCATTGTCAATTTTAAAAATAAAGTGTACACGCTCAAAACCTCGCTCACGATGACTTTTGACTTCATGGTAGAACAACTATCGGTGGTTTCCGAATGGTTCATTCTACCCAATTATATTCACTAGGCTTGGGTTAAACCATGGCATGGTTTTCAGATACTTTCCAAAGGTAGGTGAGATCGCCTTCCCAGGTTGATATTATCAAGAAATCACCTCCCTGTTTATGGTGAGATTCGAACCCGTGTCTCATGACCAGAAAGGTGTATCAAAATAAGATTGTACTTTTGGGCTTTGTTTCGCGAAACTGTCAAGAATTCCTCCATATGATCCTTAAGCTTGATTAACACTCTAGGCAACGAGACTAAAAAGGCCTTGTATTAAATAATAGTTTAGCAGACTTATTTTTAGGGGAAATTTACCTCAACAGTGACTTCCGGATATTGATGTGCGAGGTCAGATGGAAGTCAAAATAAGGAAGTAGATTTTGATTGGCTGAGAGAGAGTTGGTTCAGAGAGTTGGTTCTTACACATCAAGCAATGTAGACGTGTTATCTTTCGTGTCTGAAACGGCTCCACATTGAGGAGATGGTGACCTCCCACTGGAGAGTTAGTACATGTCGACATGAATAATAAAAACAGAAGTTAAAATTCTCCGTGTGTGATATCATTCATTGCTAAGACAAATAGCGATCGCCGGTCAAGAGAAGAGGAGCAGAGACAACCCCCACCAAAGGGCTATGCAACACTTTCAAAAACTAAGCAAATTATTAAGAGTCAGGAAAATTAGAAACAAAACGCTCTATTGCTATTTCCATGAAAATATTCTGACGTGGAACATTCCTTAATTGCACCAGTTCAGAAATTTACAACTAAGTCCGGCCACGCTATATACACAAGGTCAAAGCATTCTCGCCCTCTTCGTATTCCATGGGTAAGGATACAGTTCCATTCGAATAACTTCTTCCAAGAAGATCGCTGCTTTGTGAAAGGGACTCGCGAGAAAATGTCCCTCGACCACTATGAAGTTGACAAGTTCTATCAACAATCAACCGTTATCGATCCTACATATCCTCCTAATCTAAAATCCAAACGTCAATAAAACAAACCTATTCAGTAACACTCTACCTTAAGTGGCTCTTGGGTCTTGCAATTGGGGAAGCAATAGTGTAAAAAATCGTATATGACAGAGATTACTGGACAATTTAATCCCAGATTTTGAAGAGAATTGAGATATCGTTCTCTGGAGGAATACTGAGAATACCATGAACCGAACATGTGATTAATAAGGAAGTGATTCAAATTTAGAATCAGAAAAATACTGTTGAACCATCTGGAAGGCGTCCTGGGTATGGCGATAATCCGGCAAAAAGGCCTCTGATCGGGTGATTGGACGTTTTGAGGAGCGAGTACCACCTATTAATTGCAGTTGTTCCCAAGTCCAACCTGACCCGGAGTGATAGCACCTGTAAGGGTCCCAGTTATGGGCAAATGGGGAACCACCAAACAAAAATCAACATTACTGTTATATAGGAATAAAGTGTCACTGCCTACACTTGAGTTTGAACATAGATCGCCAGTGAGCAAACACAGTAGACCACGTGACCACAGAGGAAAAACATATTTGGAAGGTAGCGTGCCATCTAATTGATCGTTACTTCTACTTTATCCTCTATACTATACGGAGCGCTATTATTTACTCTATTCACTATACTATTTCTCTATTCAGATCACTATACGGATTACTATTGGAGCGAGTATTATTGAGCAAGTACTACTAGCGCGAGTGATAGTCGAAGGCGTCTGACACCAGTATTGGTCAACAGATCACAACTATAATAATGCTACTATAGTTGTAATCTGCGAATAAAAAGTCTCTACTACAACGAGCATTACGAAAGTGACAACGAGTGTTCGTTGGTATTACAACAGTGCCAACGAATTGTTCGTTGACATCACAAAAAGTACATTTTTATATTAAAGTGACGAACAATATATTTTTATGGCAAAATGACAATCAATGCAAAACTAAAAAAGTATAAAAATACATTTTTATACTAAAATTAACAATACATTTTATGACTAACAAACTATATATCTAAAAACGTACCTTTACCCTGAGAGTACAAATTATGTAAAAAGTGTCTGTAGCCGAAAGCATAAAATTGCGTGCGGAAAATTTAGATTGCGACATTAAATAACCTATAGAGGTGTCGACATAGTGATTTTCTAAGCGTGGCATAGATGTGGTACAAGGCCGAAATTATTGGGAATCCAGTGAGGACTGAACTCACTATTCAGTCATAATTTTTCTCGTGAGACAAGCTTGCTAACTATTATACCACGTCGAAGTGCTCGTGGTATTATGACGCTAAACAAATTCAACCAACCCACAATACCTATTTAAAATAAAATTACCAAAAATACATATTTAAAGCAAAATGATCAACAATATATTTTATCTGAAGTTGATGGAATGCACTTGCGTTCAAAATATATTTAGTTGTACCCATAAAACCGTGGTCAAAATATCTAGATTTCGGCATTAAGTAGGCCATAGGGGTTGGTGTGCCGCTAATTAAAATCAACTTCCCAACAATGCCTGTTTAAAATTACCAACAATATATATTTTAAGCAAAATAACCAAAAATACATATTTAAAGCAAAATGACCAGCAATACATTTTACCTATAGCTGAGGGAATATAGTTGCGTTCAAAATAAATATAGTTGAAGCCATAGAATTCTGTTCAAATTTCGGCATTAAATAACCCATGGAGGTTGACATGCCGCTAAGCAAATCAACTAACCAACTTCTGGGAGACATAATGAATGAATATGTTTTGGAGAATTTGATGCTCGCAGGACGTATTAACTGTAAAAGACATAAAAAGCTAACAACCTACATTACGAACTTGTGAACGTGGATGTCAGAAATTGGACGGCATTTGGTAGTAAGGTGCAAATATCACATAAGGCTATAACGTAGAGGAAGTTTTGAAAAGCCATGATCGCCCACGGAATGAAGCAACATGAAAATAGAGTACTGAAATTTTCCTGTACTTTCCCGCCATCTTGTATTTCAACCCTGCGTTAGTCAGAGGTGAGTGTAATGTTACCCCAAAATTTTTAAAGTACTCGTAATTCCTAGTTGGTAACATGTTACTTTGGCTCCCTCCCACTACTCTATCGACTTACTCAGGGTTTGTAGCACACTCAAAATGTCCAGAAAACGTAATACATGTACACTACGAAGATTCCCGTAGCATTGCTTTCAAAAATATGATGAATTATCCGTTGTATCCGATCAACACAAGCCCCGTAATAACAATTCAACAATACACTTCTAGCTCACGAAATATCACACATATCTCTACAATACAGTCAGTTCTTAGAAACCTATATTAAATAATACATAAATGTAATACCACCCGTCATCAAGGCCTCCTATTAGGATTTTTTCAGGAGCGTGGAACCACTTCTTAATTGTTGCTGTTCTCAGGACCATCTTGAACCAGGTTGGTAGCACCAGATAGGATCCCAGCTATTTAGTTAAACCCAAACTGGAGTCAAAACACTATGAAAGTATAAAAATAGATTTTTATAGTTAAAATGCCAGCAATACATTTTTGGAAATAAATATTACCAGCAATACATTTTTTTAAAACGAAATTACCAGCAATACATTTTTGAAAAAAAAAAAGTACCAGCAATACATTTTTGAAAAAATATTTCAAGCAATACATTTAAAAAAAAATACCAGAAATACATTTTTGAAAAAAAAAAAAACTTATCAGCAATACATTTTTGAAAAAGAAAATTACCAGCAATACACACTCAACAAAATCCCTCTTTATTTCAATAAAACCTGATTTTAAAACTGATTTTAAATATTTTATTCATACAAAACTATCCTAAAAATCTTGTCGGTATTAATTGACACATTAATTAATTGCTTGTTGTATTTTATTCAATACTAGATGGTAACTACACTGTAAAAAATGGATCAAATGATCTCAATTGACACAGTGAGGTTGATATGCCGCAAAACAAAATAAACTAAACTAGACTAATGCCACCCGTGGACACTCACTAAATTTGTCTGGAAATTGCATGAAATTCAAGGATTGCTTTAGCGCAACCTTTTAATTGCTGTTATTCGTAGGTCCCTCGTGCTCCAGGGTTGTAGCGCCTGTTCGACTCCCATCTAAGGGAAATTAGTGAATCTCCAAACAAATATCAAAAGTTATCTATAAAACATAGATTTTGATAATGAAAATATCAGCAATATAATTTTAGGAAGAAAAGTAACCAACAATACATATTTGTAGTAAAATTGACACCAATAAATATCTATTTAAGAAAATTATCACCAATACATTTTATAACAAAATGACCAACGATAAATTTTGCTAATAAAATGACAACAGTAAAAACGTATAAAAATACATTTTATAAGGAATTACCAACAATACGTTTTTGTTGTGAAATTACCAGCAATATATTAAAATACTGACAATATTTTTTATCGAAGATATAAATCTAAAAACATATAAGTTTACCTTAAACGTATAGAGTTATGTACACAATATTTGTGGTTGAAGTTATAAAATTGCATCCACCATATTTAGATGACGGCATTAAATAACCTATAGAGGTTGATATGCGGCCAAACAAAAGCAATCAATCAACCAAGAAGTCATTGCTTGTTATTTTGTTTGGATTAAAAGAGGCTTTTGATAATTTGCCAGAATATTAGTGCTATATCTGTATTATAACCTATACCCCTTAATGTAGGTACCTTCATGAGATCGCTAAAAACAGAGTATAGCATGGGAAAAAAGACACCAAACTTGACGAAAACAAAATTTTAGCGTCTAAATTTTATTATTAAGAGGAACGATCAAAGTATTTTTTAATTATTTAAAAAAATTTTCCTTCTTTTTAGAACATTCTAAATTTTGATTAAAATAACTTTGTTTCTCTTTGTATCACCGGAACTAGTAAAATAACATATAAAAAGTTAGCAAGTTTTTTTTTCTATATGACACACATTAATTTGGAAAATCTTGCAAAAATAAAAATAATTGTCGGATTTTAATTAAACTTTTAGAAACTATCCACAAATGATGGAACTTATTATAAATATGTTTTTTTTTAGTAAAGTCATTGCGGAAATCTTTTTTTATATGTATTACCCTACCTTAACGAATTGTACGGAAACTCTATAATTTCAATTTTGGGAAGTTTTGTGATTATATTAGTTAAAAGCACAAGGCTTTGAGGAAACCAAATCGTATTTTTTTTTTTAGTTCAACCACTTCTACCTGAAAATCGTCTATTAATTGTAACATACAAAACTCAATAAAACAAAAATTTAATTTAATTTCAAAAGCTTTTAATTTCTTTTATTTATTTCAATGAACATGGACAATATTGTCTGAAAGCAAAAAGATATTTCGATGAAAAATGAATTTTTAAAACAATTATTTATTTCTGAACTAACGAACAACAGTATATAAAAAATATAATTTATGTCAATAATAACTGAGAAGGATAACTACAAGTATCAGTATCACCTTATGAAATTTAAATTTGTATTTTATGTACACTTCTGAAAAATTCCATAAGAAATAAGTTAATTAGATACCTTTCTTATGAAATTTCATCTCACTCTCAACTGTCTTATTTTATTTTCTTTATTATATATTTTTCATAAAGCATCGTAAACGTAAAGGTGAAAGCTAAGTACAAAAAATAAAAAAATTGAAACGCTGAAAGTTTTCCTTAAAAATAGCGAGGTAAACAATTTGTTCACTTAAATCTAAATAACTTCACATCTATCCTTCTGTAGAAGGAATTATCCTCACTTAAACTATCAAAACGTCACTTTGTCAAGTGACGCGAAGGTCATAACCTACTTCGTTTTATTTTCAAACTACGTTCTTTCGGCGCAGAAACTAAGTTAAGTTTGACTCAAAATATTTTAAATAAACATTATCATTTCTGATTTTCTTAAAATAAGTTTTGAAAAAATTGTAATTGATTTTTAAAAGAATTTTAAACTGTGATTTTTCTTTTTTTTATAAATTGGAAAAAAAAAATGAAGTCAATATCGATTATCTGTCAATTTTGCTGACTAAAGAAAACAAGATTTTTAACGAAAATTTTGCACGTGCTAGGAACGATTAAAAAATGTAAAAAAAATACCCCGAAATACTTTGATCTTTCCTCTCAATAATAACATAAATATTTAGATGATAAAGTTTTGTTTTCGTCAAGTTTGGCGTCTTTTTCGTCATTTTTTTATCGATCTCATGAAGGTACCTACATGAATGTTATTTTCTATTACAAATGTACCAAATAACAAAAAATGCTATATTCTCCCCCCACCCGGTGCTCTGAGTTGGCAAAGGTTTAAGTTGACTTTTTTAAGGGCTGCTAACCTTCGAAATGAGGGGGAATAGCTCTGAGATGAAAAAAAAGAGGGTCTACTTCCTCCTCCCTTTTCATCTGATTTCTAAAAAACTTTTTGTTTTTCAGGAGACACTATTTTTAACTAACTTTAAATAGTTTCGACTTTATATAACCCACATAAGCTGTAAAAAGCAAATCAATTAATCAAAGTCTTTCATTGACCTAAGAAAATGTTTATAGGCTTAACTGTGTACAAACAATATCTATCTATCCTCGAAACATGTTAATACTTACATATTTCCAAAATCTATACACGATTTAAATATTAAAGAGTATACAGGGTGCGATTGATAAATAGTTGTCTATATTACGCAAAAATCAAAATAACATCGACATCTCATTTTATCTGATATATTTACCAAAATTACACAAAATATGATGATATGGTAGATTTTTTCAATAAAATCGCCATTGGCTCCAAACATAAGATGACTTCAGAACCTCCTACAACTCTTCTGGACGGTCTCCTTGTTTAAGTTGGTGAATGCTACCAAAATCCTTGACTTCAGTTCATCTTTGGTGTTTTTTCAAGCAATTCACCCCAAACAAGGCAGGAGTGTCACTAGTACACAAGGGGCTATAGAGAATGTACGCGAGGGAAAAAGACTGCGTATAGCATGGTTGAGCAAGGGATAAAAAGAAGAACGGAGGAGAATAAAAAGAAGAACGTGGATCAAGGCAACAGAAGTTGACGATTGACATTAGATTTAAATTTTTGAAGATTATAGTTATCAGGGAAGAAATAAGAGGAAGAGAGTTCCACTGTCAGGAAGTGCGAGAGAAGAAGCGGTTGGAGTAGAAGAGGCGGTTACATTTAACAGTTTTGACAGTAAAACATTGGGACGAGATGCCAACCTAGTAGCACGCTTAAATTCATGCAGTCGGGGAACAAGTGAAAATAGCTCATCAGGGCAGATGTCATGAAAATAGTTATAGAATAGATAGAGGGAAGTCACATTAGGCCGGTGAGAAAGTGACTGGAGTCGAGACCCCAAAAACAGTTTTGTTGGTCCCTCGCGCCTCACATATAATAATCAAGGTTGTTGCAGTCTGGGGATTTAGATGGCCAGATAGGAGGAGTGACGTTGTTTCAGAAATTGTCTAACAGCCATGACTGGGTTCTCCTGCTTGTGCGGCATGGTGCAGTGTCCTATTGCCAGACATACAGCCTTACAGCAGCCACTTTCTTCCCTCAGGGTAGTACTATCTCCTTAAGGCCCTTGATGTGGCCCTCAACAACAAATTTGGGAGTTCTTTTCTTAACATAACGATCTAAGTGAGTTTTTCAAGCTGTCGTACGTTCGTAATCACCATTACACTCATCCAACTGTTTTTGAATCCTCTGCACTGTCATCAGATTGACACCGAAATGTTCGTATTGGAGCTTCTGGCGCGAAGGTCAAGAAGTACAGCATGCTGTTTCCAAATTTCTGGCGGAGTAAACTGCGTCATAGTGATCTTTTTTCTCATAGATGTTGCCCAACTGACACTAATATACTCTGTTCAGTCGACAAAATAAAAAAAACAAAGCGCATGCCCCTAATTAAACATATAAAATGGCGACAACTTAACCATCGCACCCTGTATGCTAAATATAAAAAAATGTCTAAGGAAGGGATTTGCTGCTACATACAAGCTAACAAGAAATGTCGTTCATATATCGACAATAAACTTGTAATGATGCATTATCCATCCACGACACGTCTCTACTATTCTTATTAAAACAACCAATCGAAAGCGAGAATGGATGCAGACGATACCCATTTCGCAAGAAAACCAGATCAAAGGATTAAATGGAACACATGAAAGCAATTAAAGTGACGGAAATGATTTCGGTACCAGATGTAGTAATGGCCACCAAAATCCATAAAGTGTACGTACACAGCTGAGACCCGGCCGGAAATGGAAAGACGTAATATTTGCTTTTCTATCAGTCATTTGTCGAATGGGTACTTAGTTGGTTTGATACGTTACTTAGTATTCACTGAGCTATCTTGGCTCTAGAAGCCGAATACATTTTCATTCGGGAAGCCTACAACAGGAATATAACCAAGGAAATGGCTGAGAATACGTTGGACCGATACCGGATAAACTTCGGATGACAGAGAAAAATAAGCGGACTCGATACATGGGTGCCATTAGTAAAGACAAGGGGCACTTCGACGTGGTACATTAGTTAGCAAGATTGTCTCACTAGATCAATTACGAGTGAGTTCGATACTCACTGGGTGTCCCATAAATTCGGCTTTGTGCCACATCTAAACTACTTTTAGTAAAATCGCTATTAGTAAATACAAGTGGTATCTATAAGCTATGCTATCACTGGTAGATTTATTTTTAAAATATTGCGAAGCTTTCATGAAATTTAATTATTCTGCCCTGTTGGAGAGTACATGAATACTTCGACTACATTATCCCTGCATACGGGTATACTACCCTCCCTAATTGAGGTCACCGACCAAGAAAATACTTACAGGCTAAAATATAAATAAAAATTATTTAGCTATCCACAAATGAAATACACAATTATAGACTGAAATATGAATTACTAATACTTACCTGAATCTATACAATCAAATGCTTACAGACTCAAATATCAACGACCTGTTTTTACCTCTCCTCGAACCGAGAAAAATGCTTACGTACTAAAATAGAAATAAAGAGTATTTATCTCTCCACGAAGCAAATACATAGTTATAGACATAAACATTGAATTACTAATATTTACCTATCCCAATGCAATTACAGACTCTAATATACACAAACCATTTCCGAATCAAATAAGTTCTTATAGATGTAAACATATATGACCATTATTCACTTATTACATTCGACGTAAGTGCTTATTTACTATAAGTGATGCGTATTAACCTATCCCATAAGTAAATCGACCACAGTGACTTAACTATACTAAAACTAGCTAAATACTTATAGACTCAAATATAAGTGATTAGCATTTACATAGTGTTTTAACAGATATAAAAATATGACACCGAAATCTGAAAGCCCTTTACGATAGCGAAAGAAGCATTCCAAAAGCTAAGATAAGTATTACGAGACAACAAAATTTCATTAGAAACAAAAGAAAACATAATACCGGACTGTGGTTCTAGGACAGTTGCCTATTGGGCATTTGCGTCCGGAACAATTGCGTACCAAAGAATTGCGTCCTTGGATAACTGCGTATCTCTGATAATTTTGATGCTTTTAAAGGCAATTACCATAAATTTTGAAAAGAGCATAGGTAGTAATCATAATTTTAAAATAGGAATAAAAGTAATAATTTTTTTTAAAAAATAGAGAGTTTATTTTTCTTTAACATGCAATGACAGATGAACAGTGTTGCAAGATCGCTCTAGACATCGCCAGTATGTTTTTGTTTCATCGGCGTTTTTCTTATGGTAGTGGTAGCTGTAATTTTCCTCGTCCAAGAAATATTTTTCCGTCTGTCTTTGATTTTCGGAACTTAGCCATGAGTTCCAAATAAAAATATAATTTATAAAATACAGAATCTATTAGATGTTTGTTGTACGCACTGCTGGATGAACTGAAACTGCTAGCTTAATTTTATCTTGCTTTAAAAAATAAATTTTTCTCTCTTTTTTTATTTATGGTAACTACCTTTAAGCTTGTTTAGAGTAATTAAAGGTATGAGAACTTTGAGAGGGGATTTAACAGGAGATAACTGATAACTGACATCCATTAGACATGGCACTTGGAACTCGAACACTCTACCCCAGTGAGCGAAATAAAGGGTTCAGTTCGACATTCCAACCACCTAAAGAAGGCCGGAGTGTACAAAGGCCGAAACGTTGTGATAAATATCGCGACAAAGATGAGGACAATAGTCCGAATAATGTAAATAGTGTATATAATACCTCATCTCAGAAATATAGAGAAAGACTGAATCAATTCAAAAATTCGTCCGGAGACGCTATAACTTATTTAACTTCTGAAGAAGGCCGGTATTCCAAAGCCCATCGAAATTTCACCTCTTTCTGGTATTATTTATAGTTGCCCATATTTGATTGAATTTTCTTTAAAACTTGTACATCGTTCATTCACTGTATTACGGCGTCCTTCTGTTGAACGAGATATCTGTCCACTCACGTCTCTTCTTCGTCACCATAATCATCATCATCAGTCCCTCGACTGCATTAATCATTGTAGTAACCTATGGGTAGAAGAAACAGCCAACTTCCTCCAGTATAGTCTGTTGGCGGTGGTTCTCAGGAGTTCCAGCACGTTCATGTCACACCACTTTTTGAGATTTACTGTCAAGCTCTTGCGTTGCTGCCCTCACTTGCGCTCACCTTCAACAATGCCTTGCATGATGGTCTTGCATAGATTGTTATGCCGTGTGACGTGTTCAAACCATGATATCTTCAGACGCTTCACAGTGGCGAGGAGAGATTCCTGACGGCTCACGAGTCATTTATCCTTACTCCGTACATAGTTATTGGTTTTGTGCTCTCAGTAGGCGATGCGGAGGAGCTTTCTCAAGCATCTCCTATTCACATGTGCGGAAATTGTCCAGAACTTACTACCATATTTATATGACATTCAACATTCTTTTCTTTGTTTCTAACTAGATTTTCTTGTTTCTTAGTATGTTGTTTTGCTTTTAGAAGTCATTTTCCTTATTTTAATGATCCTTGGTATTTCAGAGTCGCATTTTCTGTCACACATTAAAGTGTTTACCAGATGCTACGTTGTTGAGACTATGTCGTTTAGCTTACAGAAGTCAAACAAGAAAAAGACGAAATTTAAAACCTGGCCATTTTTGTTTGTCCGTGACTTCATGAAAGACACATTTCTTAAATTCCAATTTCTTTTTAGATCCTTTATCCACGAATGCACTTTTAAAAAAACGTTTACATATTTTCCAAATAAATGTAGTTATTGCAAAATAAATCATATATCGATGACATGTAACAATTTATTTTGTTTTTTCATTTTTTTAATCAATAAAAATGTGAAAGCATTGAATATATCAGCCATTTTGTTCGTGGAACCTGTAAATCGATTTCCAAAGGTTAAAAAAGAATTCCTTCACCCGATATCAAGATTGATCTTTGGTTATTAGAAAGATCTCTTACCGACAAGGTGAACTGAATGATATTGAGGTTATACATCGATATCTTTCGCATACTGTAAAAAATACAATTTGCCTGCTCTTTAGCAGCCATATTTACATCGACAGTCCGTTTCTAACGTAGAACTGTATATTATGTATAGAGGACATATCGATTATTAATGGACCAGGCCATAGGAAATTTCTATTGACAGCCACATGCGTCGTTGTTTGGCTGCGAGGCGATGATTTTTACGTTGACATATTTGACAGAGCTGATCATATAAAAAGATAGAGAAATTAAAAGAAAGCTATTGGATAACCGACCTATTAGCGATAGATGGCATTAGGAGCGTTTAGTTTTATGCAAAATTATAGATGGAAAGAAAGTTGGTAATATATAAAACATATTAAGTTTTTGTATGCTTAGAAAAATATATGTGACTTGCGAGAAAAAAAAACGATTTTTGTGGGGTTTTTTGTACCATAAATAAATCGATAAAATGTTATTGAGGTGAGAGTGAAGAATAAAAGATCAGGATTCAAGGAGACAGAATATAACCTTTGAAATTGCAGCCAAATTTTGGAAGATCGGAGTTGATAGGAAAGCAAGAAGCCGGAATAGATTTCCAGAAAAGAGACGTGCAAGAAAATGAAATATTAGCATATAACATGGTTACATCTAGAGATTTTCATAGCAAAATAAATCAGACCGAGCTGCCAATCTAGTACTGCACTGAAATTCGTCAAGTCGTCTTACCAAAAAGGAAAAAAAAACCAGGACAATTAACATTAAAATATTTATGGTAAACTATGTTACGACTGTGAGGAAAGTAACTGAATTCCAGATAGTGGGGCAGTACCGATAGCATAGCAGATTCTTTTCTGGATTTTGTCTAGAATATCTAGATATATAGCATAACTACCAGACCAGATGTGGCAATTTATAGAGAAGCTACTAGTTTAGCCCGTTATCGACAGAGAAAGTGAAATCGGAAAGCCGTGTTAAAAATCCTGCCTCGCCTGTACGTTTGCTTCTTCACAAGTCCATTGAAAAAGGCAAAGATCCATTTCATCTCCCAACAGTTATGGGTTAACTAGCAGTGCCATCTAGGCTTGTGTAGCAGTTTGTCTAGGAGAATGATAACTGTGAATTCTGTGTCTTGGAGATCGCAACCCACAACTACTACAATACCATTTGCAAGAAAGATTTTAAAGAAAAGGAAGCTGTGAAGGGACATGATCACTTACGCTCTAAAAGGCATAAAAACATCGATTTTTGGTTACTGTTTTACTTTCTCCTCGAATTTTACATACCAAGTTAATGTAAATTATCCACTTCTCATCGTACTGTGGGAGTTACACATCAAAGTGTCTCATATATCCAACGCCCTGAAAAGGCATAACAACATCGATTTTCGGTGATGTGTTTTACTTTCTCCTCAAATTTTACATTCCAAGTTAATTTAAATTATCCACTTCTCATTGTACTGTGGAAGTTACACAAGTGGCTAACATATCCAAATTGGTATAAATAATTTTCAATGCTTTAATTTGGAGATTTTCAGAGTTTATTCGTTATCTTCCCAATGCTATAAAAGTTATGATTTTTTAATTTTTTTAAATATCTCACCCCAAGCAAGGCGGTATGCCACTAGTTTGCAAGGGATTACAGAGTGGGAGAGAAATTAAGGGGCGTGATGGAGGAAATGATGAAGAGAAGGACAAGGAATAGTTCACGGCATCTGTGATGCCGACTGACATTACATTTAAATAGTTGGAGATTAAAGCTATCAGGAAAACATGTAATAGGAAGGGAATTCCAAAGACGATAGGAGCGAGACATGAACCTATTGGAGTAGAAGAGACTGCCTCATTTAACTGTTTCGATAGTGAACGGGGGGGACCGTCATGCCAGTCTAGTATCACGCTTAAATCCATTCAGTCTGGTAACTAGCGAAAGTAGCTCGTGAAAATATTTGTAGAAAACACAGAGGGAGGCGACGGCACATCTGTGAGAGAGCGACTGAAGACGAGATGCCAGATGAGGACCAACCACATTGCTTATCCGTCCTTTCATTGTTATGAACCCCATCTGATCTACCGAGTTCTGGAGCATCGTAAAACATTTGAATAAATTTTGACGTATTCGATCATACGCATTGCATTCTACGTAAACTCTTCCCTATCTGTGCGGCCGAGAAATACCTTCGCTGAAGAGGTGAAATGCAGTCAAAAGTGGAGTACCTTCCTAGTAAATACTTACAGAAACAAATGTGAATGACCAGTATGTCCCTGTCCCAGATCCCATTCAAATTAATATAAAATCATCTAAAAGAAACACAACATTCTCCGAAGCAAGTAAATGCTTATAGACTCAAATATAAGCAAACAATATATTCCTATCCCCAAGCAATTAAATGCTTAAACACTCAAATAGAAGCAAACAATATTTACCTATCCCGAAGCAATTAAATGCTTATAGACTCAAATATAAGTAAACAAATATTCATCTATCCCCGGATCAAGTAAATGCTTGTAGACCTAATTATAAGCAAACAATATTTACCTATCCCCGAAGCAAATAAATGCTAACAGACTCAAATATAAACAAATTATTTATCGCCGTACAGGTCCCGAATTAAATAGATGCTGAAAGATTCATATCTGTCTATATTTCTGAGATGAAGTATTATGTACATTATTAACACAGTTCGGACTATTGTCCTCATCTTTGTCGCCATATTTATTACAACGTTTCGGCCGTTGTAAGCTCCGGCCTTCTTCAGGAGGTTGGAATGTCGAACTGAACCCTTTTTTTTAACTGGGTATTGAACTCATAATCTTAGGGTCCTGTCACAAGGACACATGGCACAGTGGATAAAGGCGTTGGTTAGATCTAGTGACAGGACCCTAAGAGTGTGAGTTCAATACCCGCATAAGGCAGTGGAGAACTTACAGAGGGAAAAATTAACAGGAGATAATTGATAACTGACATCCATTAAACATGACACGTGAAACTAGAACAGTCTACTCCAGTGAGCGAAATAAAGGGTTCAGTTCGACATTCCAACCAACTGAAGAAGGCCGGGGCGTACAACGGCCGAAACCTTGTAATAAATATGGCGACTAAGATGAGGACAATAGTCCGAATAATGTAATTAAAGATTCATATATGAGCGACCAACATTCACCTATGCCCGTACCAATTCAAATCCGTATATACTGAAATATATATAAACAATATATAGCTATCTCACAATGGAAATGTTTATAGACTCAACTGTAAACAAACAATATGTACCTATCCCTAAAGCAATTAAAAGCTTATTGACTCAAATATAAACAAACAATATTTAGCTATTCCCAAACTACTTCCGAAAAAATAAACTACCCATAATTACGCAAACTAGTTAAATACTATAAATGAAAATATAAAGAACAAGTATTCACCTATTCTCAAACCAAACAAGTATAGACTCAAATGTAACAAACAGTAATTACTTATCCCCGAACCAAATGCTTATAAGCACGAATATTTAACTATTATCGAAGCAAGTAAATGCTTATAGACTCAAATATAAACGATCAATATTTACTTATCGTCGTACTATGTGATTATAGAGCTAAATTCAAACGTCTATTACTTACTTATCTTGGAAGCAATTAATTGCTTTTAGACAGAAATATAAGCGACTCGTATTCACCTATTTAGTAACAAGTTTCTCTTAGTCTCAAAGGACCAATATTTACCTATCGGCGAATCAGGTGCTTACAGACTGAAGTATTAGCTTCTTGTCTTTACCTAACCCCAGACCAAGTAATTGCTTAGTGACTCAAATAAAAACGACTAATATTTATCTGTTTCTGGAATAAGTAGTTGTTGACCCCGAATCAAATAAATGCTTACAGATTCCAGTATAAACGAGCCATATTAACATACTCATGAACCAATATATCAACAAAATAAATAAATGACATGAACATTCCGAAGTGGTGTAAAGGTTAACAAGCTTGTCTCACTATAGATCAGTTACGAGTGAGTAGCGACTTCGATCATCACGTGATGCGCCAAACATTCGATCTTGTCACATCTAAGTTACGCTTAATAAATCGCTTAAATGACAAGCGAATTTCGACTTCGTGTAATCGTTAGCACGCATGTCTCGCTAGATTAATTACGTCTGCGTGGTGAGTTCGATCCTCGCCGGATGCTCCATTTAGACAGCCTTGTGCCACATCAAAGCTACGCTTACTAAATTATTATCAATTAGCCACTTCGATCGTCATGTTGTGCTCCATAATTTCGATCTTGTGTCACATCCAAGATACGCTTATTAAATCGATTAAATGGCAAGCGAACTTAGATTTGTAATGGTTAACAATCTTGCCTCGCTAGATCAATTATGACTGAATATTGAGTTCCATCCTCATTGGGTGCTCTATGTTTTCAGCCTGGGAACTTCAATGTAGGGTACTGTTTAGGAAGCTTGTTTCGCTGGATTAATTATGACTGAGTAGCGAGTTCAATCCTAAGTTTTTTCGGCTTTGTGCCACATCTAAGCTACGCTTAGTAAATCGCAATAAATCTCTCCTCGAACTAAGTGCTTATCGACTCGAAATATAAATGACTGTTACTTAACTACCATCGAATCACAACAACATTCCTACCACTGGGCAATGAAGCTATTTTTATATAGTTATATTCATATATTAGTTCATTGGCACATTTTTTCTATTAAAGGCGCATACCAGTTGTACAAACAGTGTCAAGATGTCGATTTGGAAAAAGACCAACAGAATGAACGTAATACCTGTAATCACAAGCAAAATTCGAACAGTGATTGCCGATTCCATTTAATGGATTAATAACCGTCACGCCATATTTTGATTGTTCTGCATGTGTAGCAGCAATCCAACCTGTAACTGCTATTTATTAGCTGAAATTTGATCTGAAATGTTCACTATATAATGTTCCATCTATTAAAAACTGAATCCACTACATACACAATAAATATTTGTTATTCAGTTTAAATGCCTTTTTGTCCTCATTAGGCTACTGACTTATTGATATACCTATGAATTACCGTGTATCAGCATGTCCGTAGCCTAAGTAGTATTTAATATCTAAATATTGGTCTGGAAATGTCACAGTGTATTTTATTTATTTATTTATTTATTTTGGAATAGTGATGCTCATCCTGTTCAAAAACCGGGAGCCACTAAATGGGGTGGAGGTAACGGTAATCCTAGACTTGAACAGGTAAAGATTGTAGTGATTGGGAAAAAATCCTCTTAGAAGTCGGTTCCACGGAGCAGTGGTTCGTGCAAAGTAGCTGCTAGAATGGAACATAGATCACACTAATGGAATCTGAAGTGAGGTGAGGGTGGGTCGCTACAATATGCGGAGCATGGCAAGTTATGGCCGTGAAGGTTGAAAATGGTGGAACTAAGAAATGTAGTTCGTTGGAGCAAATTGCAAGGAAATAGCGATAGAGGAGTAAGAAGCTTATGACATCTTGTCTGTGAGAAAAGTGTTGTAAGAATGAAAATAATTTGTCATCTTCTAGGACGCGCAGACGCTTTTGAACTCTATCATGACTGGAGAATAAAGACTGGGTATCTTCAGCCCATTAGCAGCAGTGAACCCATTTTCAGAGGAGGGATAGCGGAGTAAGGGATAGCGGCTCGGATTCAGGAATCGGAATGCCGAGTTCGAATTTCAGTCGAATACATGACATTCACTTACGTGCTAATACCCTTAGTATGAAGCTTCCTCTTCTCCTCCCAGCAGGACAGATCGGATTCTATAGCCTTTGATGGTCTTCGGCAGAAAGAAATGGCAACTTACTGGGGGAAAAATCTGCCTCGTCAGTCATGTATCGAAAGATACATGATGGCCTAAGCATGTATCATGCATGGCACATAACTGACTGACTCCATTTTCTGGCTCTTGCAAATGTAGAGGATAGCACGAAAGTTCATGTACTTGCTGGAGCCGTAGAGGATGACACGAAAGGCCATGTACTGTCTGGAACCGCAGAGTCCCTACAAGTCTCGTATTTATGAGCTTCACTTGAGGTTTGGTTTGAGTTTATGGCCCAAGAGGCGCTCAAGGCACGGGGCCTACCTGAGGAAACATCTATTTCTCGTGAGTGGTGATAGTGCGATGTCCGATCAGCGATGATGGAATATAACTAATTTGATTTTCGCAGCATTGAATGTAAACACCCACCACCACTGAGATATTAGAGCTAGGTCAAGGGAGAGAACAGCTGTCAATCTCTGGTCATCTAATGTTCGATCTATATGACTAATGTCCATCACTGAACTAAGTGCATTGACAAAAAATGGATGATTATGTTGGGAGAATTGTCCAATGTACATATAGATGTTTGTTTTCTTTTTCTTTCAATATTAGAGTACAGGAATTTTAATGTACCTAGATACGAATGTTGATCAATAAATTCGTGTGCGGAGAGTATTAGATAAATTAATCTTAAAACTTTTATTGGATAAAGTTTACTTTATGCGATTAATGGAGGACCGTTGCATAAAGTGCACGAACAAATATTGCAAAAGAAATATGAGTTTCGAGAAATAAATGTTTTCGTTTGTTTGTTTTCTTTTGTTTGGTTGTTTTTTCATCATTAGGCTGCGAAATAATGTGTGCTTACATTTAATAATTAATGACAGATAATGTTCGTGGGTTTGAACATCCGATTTTCAATAAGGACGCCTTTCTTTGATGTTAAGCTTTTTCGCCAAGCAGTGTTTCATTTCTGTGCCTATTAGCACGTGTAAAGAATCGGCGGCAAATTTTTTTGGATAAAGTGGACAGATAAAGCTCTCTAGAGTGGTTCCTTTGCTTGTCGTCAGATGTCTTTAGAGCGCGGCCTGCGAATGACAGTGCATTAATCAAAGACACGGATTCGTCAAAAATGGAACGACAGAAACAAAAGAAACATGAATGATCATTTAGAATATAATATTGAAATACATACGCACATAGCCATAGAGATAAAATGATAGTCAATCAAATAATCTGTGGCCATTATTATTTTTTTAATAATTTCTTCCATGTCGACGTATTTCTCCATTAAGTAGAGGCACCGAAAAGTAATGATTCCAGATCAAAATTCTGCTAATAATTGGGTCAGATCTGCTAATAATTGGGTCAGATCTATTCTAGATTCAACTAGGCTTAGATTAATCTAGCAAGCAGCCAGAGATGAAACATTTTTAATCATTTAACCCCATGCAAGGTGATAATGCCACTAACACTGAGTGTTAAAGAGAAATGGGAATTTCTTGAGAAGAAAAGAAAAGAATGGGAAAAGGAAGACAGTATACGTCGATTGACGTTGCGTTTAAGATTTTGAAAATTGTAGATGAGAGCGAAGCAAGATTATTTCTCCTGGATGCTACTAGCTTGTGTAACATAGATAGATAGATAGATAGATAGATAGATAGATAGATAGATAGATAGATAGATACATACATACATACATACATACATACATACATACATACATACATACATACATGCATACATACATACATACATACATACATACATGCGTAGATAGATTTAAAAAATGTACTACTGGTTGGCGGGGCTATCAACATTTGTAGCATAGATAGATAGATAGATAGATAGATAGATAGATAGATAGATAGATAGATAGATAGATACATACATACATACATACATACATACATACATACAGATATGTGGAAAAACAATCAGAAAACATGAAATAGTTAAGAATAGATAGATAGATAGATAGATAGATAGATAGATAGATAGATAGATAGATAGATAGATAGATAGATAGATAGATAGATTCATACATACACACATACGTATATAGATAAAAACAGATTCAGATAGGTAGAAAAACAATTAGAAAACATGAAATAGTTAAGAACAGATAGATAGATAGATAGATAGATAGATAGATAGATACAGACAGACAGACAGACATACATACATACATAGATAAAAACAGATTCAGATACATGAAAAAACAATTACAAAACAAGAAATAGATAGATAGATAGATAGATAGATAGATAGATAGATAGATAGATAGATAGTTGCATACATACATACATGCGTAGATAGATAAAAACAGATTCAGATCGGTACAAAAACAGTTTAGAAAACATGAAATAGTTAAGAACAGATAGATAGATAGATAGATAGATAGATAGATAGATAGATAAATAGATAGATAGATACATACATACATATATACATACATACATGCGTAGATAGATAAAAACAGATTCAGATAGGTATAATAACAATTTAGAAAACATGAAATATGTAAGAGGTTGATGCCACGCATCTAGATGGTGACCAGTCTCGTGTTGCTTAACTTTACTGATCGTCCGGGAACCAATCTTTCAACGAGATGTCGCCGTAAAGCGTGTCCCAGCTAAAACATCGCACTTTCAGAATTTTAATGATTAATAACAAGGGGGAAAAAAACGAATTTCTTGCGAGAAGAAAGAGGAGGACAGAGTCGACAATTCTTTCTCTTTCTTTTCAAGACAGGAGAACTTCTGAAAGCAAGACAATCAAAGAAAAGATTGCAACGGCAAACAGTGGACGAATTGAACAAAAGCCAGTCCTCTTGGTTATTTTTTCCTGGTTGGCGATGCTATCAGCTTTTGTAGCCAAGTGTCTGTCTTTGTTGACAGTTTTTCCTCGCAGCTGACGGAATTACAAGGCTGAAAGCAAACAGACAATCGATGTATCACCTATCAGCTTGCTGGTTTCTTTATTTTGCCGTCTGACAAAAGGAATCAAATCTAAATTATTTACCGATCAGAAGACTGTCCGGAAAGTAACCGGCCATTTAATATAAGGAAAAAGAAGAGCCTGCCCAGGGTAGTGGCTGTTTTATCCTTTCCAGTGTATTACACGTCAGACCTCGTACCCTTATCCTAAGTGCACAAAAAAAAACAGTTTGAAAAGTAAGAATAGAACTTATGGCTACACCTAGCGAATTCAACAGTAAAACAATATGATTTAGTTATCAATCAAGTAAAACGCTTAAATTCAAGAAGTCGAACTATCAAGGAGGAGAGTGATATTTATTTCTGCTATGTACAGAAACTGTCCCATATCCGAACCGCGATCAGATGCACCGTCCACGCCGTTTCATCAGTGATTTTAGCTATTGCGGAAAAGTGCGATGTTGCAAGAAGGTTAGTCTGTGTTGTATAGCTGGTCAGGGTAGCCGACCACCCTGGGTGATACGATGTTTGGCCAAAAAGTACCGAAAGAAGTCGGAGAAATCTACCCGACTAACTACTGCGAATACAACCATCAACCAGTCATCGTCATTTATTCAATTAACGCCGCTGTGGTCACCAGTCCCCACCATCTCACAATAGTGGTTCATGGGTACATTCACGGTAGAATGGTGCAATCACTTGCCGGTTCCTTTTGCAGCGGGGATGTTGCGGTTACTCCGTACCGCCTATCAGCAGTTAGAGAGGCAGACCTACAAGGCAGCTTGAGGGTGGTTTGAAATCAGAGTTTTCATCCTCCTAGACTGGTCGCCAAACAAGTCTATAGGACCTAGTCTGTCCTGCTGTTTTACCCCCAGCTGGAGAGAAGAGATAGAATCATAAAAGAAGAAGATGTCAACACTTTTGTTCCAGACACGGAAAATAACACAGATGTCTTTATGGTGCAAAATCATTTTCATACAAGTCTGTATATTTCCAGTCATTAAACATTCAAAGTTTTTTTCTTCGTTCAGTTGGTTCGCAGACCCCTAACGAGCCATGAGTCATAGAGTTTGGTCAGATAAAGAAATGTCAAAGTTGAAGGGAAACTATCGAAATGCCACCTGCCTAGAATGAGATGTGTGGTGAAGTTAACGACTGGAATGGATATGCGAGATGTTCACGTTCGCAAATAGAAAATAATTCATAGTCACCAAATAAAATCTGTCCACTTACTCCGAAGAGCTTAGGTATGGTTGGTCGTGTTAGAAAATCTAGTACTGGGATTGACTAAAATATGATTGCTACGATATCCCGGGGAAGCACGGTGGAGTAATGAATTGCGGCTCGGATTGAGGAATCGGAGAGCCGAGTTCGAATTCCAGTCGAATCCATTACATTCACTTACGTGCTAATACCCTTGGAAAAGGTATGAATCTTCTTCTCCCTCCACCCAGCTATGGGTAAATAGCAGGACAGACTTGAATGGCAACTGTTCTACCGCAGGCAACCTACTGCGGGAAAAAAATCTACCTCGAAAGATACATGATATCACGCACGGCACATAACTGACTGGCGATACCCCGTCGTGATCAGATCATCTTTCCATAATAATCAAATAAGTTACAGGGACCGAAAAGTCGATTCCAAATCAGCATTCTGGGTCAGATCTTCCCGCATATTAACTAAGCTTAAATTGCTCTAGCAAGCGTCCATAGATGGACCTCTTTTCATTATTTCACCCCAAGTGAGCTGATAATACCAAGATGCAAGAGTTACCGGGAGGGAAAAGACAACGTGAAGACTTTAGTGAGGATAAAGGGGAAGACAGAAGGTTGCGATTGATGTTGCATTTAAAGTTTCAAGATTATACGTGATAGGGAAGTAAGAAATCGGAAAGGAATTCCACGGGTGATAAAACAAACTCTTAGAATAGAACTTATATCTACACCTAGAAAATTCAACTGTAAAACAATATGAATAAGTTACCAATCAAGTAAAACGCTTAAATTCAAGAAGATGAAGTACCAAGGAGGAGAGTGATATTTATTTCTGCTATGTACAAAAATGTGGAACAAGTCCAAAAAGAGGAATGGGGAAAAGGACCGTCTTCATCTGTCGAAACATTAAACTTAGCTAGCCACAAACACTGACCCAAACATACCACAATATTCCTCATACCAAAACAACGCATTCTTACTTACCTTTCTTACTACATCCACCATAATACTCTATTGTCTCTATGAAAACCCTAACTAGTCCCCATATGTACAAGTTACTGTCTTTGTGGGGAGGGGAATAAATTAAAATTTTCAAATCTTAGCCCGAATGAATATTTACAAAAATGAACAAAAAACTATATACAATAAACTAAACAGAATAGCATTAGTAATAAAACACCCCACAATCCTTAACTGTGGTAGAAACATCAGTTCACTGGACGAAATCAATGCGGGACATTAATAATATAAGGATATTCATTCATCCCAAGCACTCACTCAACCACACACTCATGCAAACACAACAAATATGAAAATCACACCCGAAAAGAAAAGCGCCTCGCATCCACCAGAGAACAGACATCCCTAACCACCTAACGAGGGGGGATTGGTTTGCTTAGTTTTACGGCATATCAACCTCAATGGGTTATTTAATGCTGAGAAGATTTTTTAAATATTTTTTTCAAAAATGTATTACTGGTAATTCTTTTCCAAAAATGTATAGCTGGTAAGAATTTTTCTTCAAAAATTTATTTCTGGTAATAATCTTTTTACAAAGTATTCTGGTATTCAAACCTATTTTTACACTTTCATATTGTTTTGACCCCAGTTTGAGGCTAACTATTTACTCATAGCTGGGACCCTAACAGGTGCTACCATTCTGGGTCAGGGTGGACCTGGGAACACCAGCAATTAAGAAGTGGTTCCACGCTTCTCAAAACCTCCTGATCAGAGTCTTTGCTCTTGGACGCAGTTTATCGACTTACCCAGGACGCGGATGTAGTTTATCGTCATACCCAGGACGGCCTAACGAGGGCGGGGATGGGGAATTAAACTAAGGAAAAATAGGGACAGAAATAAAAGGGGCCAATGAGCATACATCTCCTAGCTAAGTTAACTTGAAGGAAGAAACTAAAGAGACGAAAACAACCCTAAACTAACCTAAATCCGGGTAGGGTTAGCCTATGTTCAACACAGGGAGAACAATATCCTGATGCCTAACCGGCATCAATGTGCCACTCCAAGTCAGCCCCTTTCTCTCAACATAGACGCGCAAGATTCATCCAGGAGAACTCATTAAATCAATTGCCATGAAAATATTTTTAGAAAATTCAGAGTGAAGCCACGTCACGGCTGTGGGCGAGAGACTGAAGTCGGGATGCCCGGCCAGGACGAATAACATTGCAGATTCTGATTTGGGTTTAGTTGCGAATCTCAATATATATAGCAGGAGCATCAGCCTAGATATGACAACAACATCCAATGCACTGACAAATGCTAGATTTATAAATTTGCAAGATGGATTCTGACGAAAGAATATTGTCCGGCATGACACATTAGACCAACTAGTAACAGACGTAGCAATTGATTCAATATAATAAAAAAACATTTCTTATCAGCGGAAAAACGTGAAGCCAAGAAGGGGCAATGAGGTGTTGGAAGTTCAAAGAGGTTCTCTATGATGATTTAAAAGGCAACAGTTTCGTTTCAGGGGCATTAACATTTACAAGCCTTACGTTGACCTTTTGTTAACAACAGATTAGAGGTGAATGAAAGATCACCATCAAACAAGACGAAGCATTTATTAGCAACTAGCAGAATGGCCCGGCGTTACCCGTGCTTGATTCAAAAATCGTACCACACATTCAGCAATTGCTATCACTTGACTTAAAATATGTTTGCCATTCCTTGCCTTTAAAGGAGTGCCCTTTGCCGTGCTGATGTTGATACATGCCTTTCTTCTTTCCAATCTCACACTGCGAATTTTTTCAAAGATCTATACTAAACATTAAATCTGTTACTAAAAAAGAACTAAACAAAATGAACACAAAACGATCAGCTTTAAAAAAGGACTCGTAACTGGAAAAACCGAATGAAAAAAGAATGTTAACAACAAATACTTTTTCACACCCAACAGAGTTCTGCGGAATCAGAATCAACGTTGAGCTTAAGTAAGCGAGTGAGCCAATTGGAGTAAAGTGCCATGCAGATTTAACTTTTTTCAACTTGTGACGAATGCGGCTATCGATTTTTTTTGCATGCTAGTTAACATTCGTGTCAGTCAGATGTTGGCTCTCACGCTGGCCAATAGAATCTTCCTGCCTATTCGTGGCAGCCAGCTATAGACTCTCACTCTGGCCAGCAGAAAGTGGCCGCAAACTACATGAAAACTGCCGTAGAAGCATGAAAGAATCGATTATTTCCACTATCGATGGGAGTTGAAAAATGCAAAGTCGGCCTTGGCATTTCTTCTAACTTGGAGCATGTGCATGTAAATTCTGATGCAAATCCTTCGAAAATTGCGGCCATGCATTCGTTACCCACACACGCACACATCCTGCCTTTTATAGATAGCAAATCGATGATAGGTGAGAGGATGAATCAGATTTTGGAGATTAATTCTCATTAAAATCTTTGCGATTTGCAAACAGTTATATATATATATATATATATATATATATATATATATATATATATATATATATATATATCGGCTCTGCAAGAAGGTCCAACAAGAATCCGGTTGCATCCTCTGCGCAGAAGTAAAATTCATTCCAAATTTCCCAACTCCCAGGTGGATATTTCAGACGTGAGTTCATTATGTCCCCATGGCTATATCCCTGATGCCTGTATAAACCCGTCCAATTTCTCGTTTTTTTAATTTAATGTTCATTATTCCCAGGATTGCCTTTTTATCTCCCGTATAGAACGGAGGTATACCTACCTTTTTTCATTCTAGTGTTGAATTCGTCTCTACCGTTTTCCTCTAGCGGAAACTGAACCAATGTTAAACACGTCGACTCCAGTGTAAACCTGACATGAGTTTTTTTTTTCTATTCTAGTGTTCAGTAAATCAATATATATATCTTTTTTCCTCTCTACCGTAAACCAGACAACTGACTAAATTTTTTACTCTAGTGTAAGACGGGTTCATTCTAATTTTTTAATCTAGTGTAAATCGGATCTCTGCTAACTTTTTGACTCATTTAAACTGGGCCTCTGCTCCCCTATTTTTTTTTTTACTTAAGTGTAAAACAGTTTCATATTTACCGACGGTTGCGGGGGCTGGGGGAATTTTTGTCCCTTCCCCGAGTGTATGCGCTCGGGTCCCCACTTTCAAAAGACCTTGTGTCACATCTCATTCCAGTGGGGGATTGAGTAAATACCATCTCTCAGTTGTGTCTCTGTCTTTGGGCAGAGTGTGCTCAGAGGCGGCTCCGTCGAAGGACAAAGTTGCAAGAAAAGGATAATTATACTGAGATGTGCCCAGCCCTGGGGAACAGTTGCCCAAGGCCGCGCCCACTCATTGCAACAGAGAGGGGAATCGTTACTTGCACTGAGGCCAGCACAACTGACTGCTGTGGGAGCTCGGGGAATTTTTGTTCCTAGCCCGGATGTACGCGCTCGGACTCCCCACATTAAAACAACCTTGTGTCACAACGCGACTTCGTGAGAGGTCGAGTTAATACTAAGTTACTATAAAGTAGAGCTGGAGCTTTTTAATCTCTGAATTTGAGGGAGAATTAAGCTCCACTTTCGCATTTATTCATATGCATTCCATAATATAAGTTCTATTAAATGGGCTATTATGGTTTTAACTCTTAAAATGTTGGACTAATTCTAATTTCTGTTTCCCATCTTTACACTATATTAATTTTATCGTATAAATTGTCCTCTGTTCTGTCACCAATGAAATAAAAATAATTGTTTGTACGGAAAATAAGGATCTACGTACATCAATCGTCTTTAAATTAAGTGGCAGCAGAAGAATTATCGTTGAACTTTAAAAAGGATGGTTAAACATTAATTCAATAAAATATAGCGATCAATTTTGAGTTCATCTGTAGTTTATTGATGCTTATCGCATCCATTCCTCCTTAGCTACTGTGATGCCAAACAAATAGTCCTCCCAAGGAGCTAACTTAAATGCCGCCCGATAGGGCGGATTTTGAGCTAGTTTATAATAAAATGCGCAATGCAAATTTGGATACAAAAGGAAAATAAGAGTTACTCCCCTTGAACCATGAAAGCAACGATAATGGCTACTATAATATATTAATATATATTTTTTAACTCGCATAATCTGACAACCCTGAATCCGAACTCAACCAACATCGTTCCCTGCACCTAACTTTTCTAGGGCTTTTGAATGAGCTATGAATCATTAAAATCGGACCAGTGGGAGCGGAGGCGTTGCTTGGGCACACGCGGACAAACACACACACATATACACACTGTACTTTATATATAAGATTTTTAAAATTCTTTACTGATATCCAGGTATTCACTACTAGAAATCGATTTCACTATTTTTTCTTGGTTAAAACGTTGCTTGAATCTGGGGACATTGCGATCTCATTAACTTTAAACCAAACATTTCTCACTTAGAAATATCTGGAGTAACCAGACAGTGGCCTAAAAATGCTGTTACCACTATTATCGACCATGACAGAATAAGAAACAAACATATTTTCGTCACTGAAATCAATTTTTGTTAGAGCTCCGGCTAATTTGTTATTGAAAAATAAAAATGCCTTTCAGGCGTTTTTGATTTTAAGCCGCCATTTCATCGGATGAATGCAGCTATGGTAACCTGTAATTATGTATGTGTTTTCAGTGCAGTTACAATCTCATCACTTTCAAACAGAGAAATCCCTTTGTCCCTCAACTAATTTTGGAAAAAAACTATTTCTGTTAGCTGTTTCAGTATTTCCCTGTTTGTTATCTTTTCTTTACCATCAGGATAAAACAGAAATTCTGAACAAGACTCAGTTATCCAGTTTTTGTGAAAAGATTTTACATATATCTACATAATCAAAAAGCAAAAGCAAGTATAAACCACTTTTATTAACTGGAGGTTTATTTGCAACAGTATGAAAGTTTTTGAATAAGGCTTGATTAATTCGATTAATGTCACAAATAACTGTAATTGCATGACCTTTCAAATGATTGACTAAATCAACAACATTTTTAACATTCTGAAACAAAAATTCCGAATTTAGTTTGGCAACTGGGATCATCTTAAAATCCTTTGATCAATCCCCAATACAGTTTTTGTTAATGTCTCTTCAGAATATTTGGCAAAACCAAAGGCGTTTCCTCCTTGCCATTGTAAGCTCACTTTAACATAAACTTCAACAAGGATGATACATTTTTTTCTGTGCATCTGTCATTTTGCTAAATACATCAGCAAGAAAATTCAGATCATCTACCTTCGAAACTAGTGTTTTCGCGCTAATTAAATTGCAATCATCTTGAATTCTGTTATAAAGAGAACGAGATGTGGCAAAATATTCGATTGCCCGACACGAATTTCTGACTCGTAAAATTGTTCGCTAAATATTTGTGGTGATATCACTTCGATAGGTTGTCTCAAAACCTGTTTCTTTCATTCAGTTTTCAAGTTACCAAGGTAACGAATTGCTTCCTCAATTTGAGACCAATGTTGACACATATTCATTCTGTTTTTCAATAGCGAAGAAATGTGTTTGCCTGCACCTGCATGGTAACATTCAAAATTCAAGTTTTCAAAATTTTTAATAAAAAAATCCGAATACCTCCAGTGAAAAAATGCAAAGATTGAATAAACTATTGATTGTTCGATTTGCAGCAGGTAACTGCTGGCGCAAAATCATGATGGTCGATATCAGCACAGAAATTTGTAAAATTCTCAATTCTATCTTTTTCTGAGAATTATGCGAAACTCATCATTTTGCACACTTCGCACAGAAGAAAATCATTTTCTTTTTTTTTTGGTTTTGGTAAAAGACTCGTTATCACACTTGATAGCAAATTATTGAATATTCATGGAGGTTCTTATGCCCTACTTTTTCCTAAACAAACACAGTTCCATAACCAGGTAGAAAATGCCTTTCACAAACAACAGTGGCTGAGTGGTTAGGAGTTTTATCTTTTGGTGTTAGCTTTATGCTAACCATTTTTCTCTGGCAGCTCGATCTTTTGGGAGACGAACTACCCGGACCTTATTTTGCTCATTATAATTGCCTCGACAGGCTGTCACACAACACATTTGGACCTTTTTTAGATAATATTCATCAGTAGCACTCAAAAAAATGTTAACAAAATTATAAATTAAAATTTTCCCAAATTAAATGAATTTAAGTTTTATAAATCCAAACTGTGATTAGTCCGCTTTTTAAATTTTTTAATATTCACTACGCGTGTAACTTCAATATATCTTCCAAAAAATCAAGAATACTCGTGATGATTACATCTGAGATTATAAGAAAAGAACAATTTTTTGAATGCAGCGTAAAAATCAAAATAAGATATTTTGAGAAAAGTTTTAAAATGTTTCATTAAAACAATCTTTTTTTTAAACGGAAATGTTATTGTAAAGAAAATTGTTCATACAAAATTATTATATCAAACATTATCTGAATATATCAAACAGAATAGCAGATGTGAGAAATTAAAATAGTTATTTATAAAGTTGGAACACGTTTGAGTGCTTTTTTAAAAATACAGCTGATGAATAGTTGAAAATGCGTAATTTTTTAAAACTTGCAAACAATATTTCTGCTGTTATTATGAATAAAAAACGTCTGCAAATAATATCTGTTATATTCTAATAAATTTCAGTCCAACAAAAATGCAAATTTATAATAGATAACAAAGGTTTATCAGATTAAAACACTGAGTAATACAGTACCATGTGTGATACACGCTTAGGCGATCATGTAAAGTTTCCCCGCGGTAAATTGCCATTCATTTCTGAGGTAGACCAGGTGTCATCCAAGGCTATAGAACCCGGTCCATCCTGCTATTTACCCATAGTTTAGAAGAGGAATCGTGCCTTTTCCAAGGTTATTATCACGTAAGTGAATGTCATGGATTATGACTGGAATTCGAACTAGGCTCTCCGATTCCTAAATCCGAGACGCTATCCATTACTCTAAAGTACTTCCAAGTAATACAGTAGTTAAATGAAAAAAATTATTTTTGTTGAGTAATACAGTAGTTCAATAAAAATAATACTGGCGAAAAATAGATCTCAATAAGAAATCAACTTTGACTTTTTTCACTACAGTATTCTCACGAACTTATGATAATACAAATGTAATTCATGATAAAATGTCGAACCTCAACTGAAATAAATTTGATGGGTGAGTTATAGTTTTAAAAATAATTTTTAGCCATTGATTTAAAATCTAGTTAATCGATTGAATTAATCGAAGTAACAACGATCATGAAACACTATCTTGTTTAGAGGCAGAGAATCAATCACTTCTTGTCACAAATAGAATAGCAAAAATATATCGTCCTTTGTTTTACTAAAGACAAAAGATCAATTTTAAGCATTTATATTTGGTAAAACCTTTCAGGGAAATATCAGCCTGGAGACGAACAACAAAGACGATTTCCTTTTGAAAACATTTCGTCGCGATAAATCGATATCTCATATTGACTGACGGGTTTTTGTTCATCCAATCAGATCTCGTCTCCAGATTTAAATGATCCGGGCCTCTAAAAAAAAGAGAAGAATAAAAGCGTAAAAAACTAAAAAAACGAAAGCATTTCGACTTACTTATATATTTTCAGGTAATAAATCTATTACCATATGGCATACTTCTTTGGTGATCTAAGGAATGACTGATTTGCGCTCTATTCATTTTCTAATGAATTATTACGTTAATAAATTTTTTTTTTTAAATTATCCACATCGTGCGATAAAAAGAATATTCTCTTATCTTTGACGTAATTCTCAACACTGATATCATAACAGGACATAATTTCTCAGTCAATATTTCAATGTCTCTTCATCCGTCTTAAATTTCGAATTGGAATTTTAATCTTTTTTAATTTGTACTGAAAATATTAAAATCATTTTTCTTATTCTTTTTCTACTTCTGTTTCTTCGTCTTCTATGTGCCATGTCCCTTCTGGACGTGGTCGATCATGGCTGTCTACATTACCCTGTCCTTTTTAGCTCTTAGTAAATTTTGTCTTTTTGTTATATCTCCTAAACCTTGTTCCTCAATCCATTTACTCAGGCTCACTAGGTAGGTTGTGCGTAGCTTCCCTCTGTACTACTTGCCTTCACTCGATCCTGTGTGTTTTACACTTTCCAAGCCCTCTTTCCTCACTATGTGCTATAGAAATATCAACTGTCTCTTCCTGATGTTAAGTATAAGTGTTTGCTTTGTTGACATTTTCTCTAAAACTTCGTCGTTTCTCAGATTTTCAGTGTATGGTATTCTCAGCATCCTTCTGTAGAATCACATTTCTGTTGCAACAAGTCTGCGAGGAGATTGTCCCGCATTTACTGCCATATAGGAGGAATTATATTACATTTTACGCTCACATAATGATTTCAATTCCCAAAAATGAATTCAAATCATTATTTGAGCGTAACGATCACAAATCAAATAAGTAACCCTTTTAAAGCGCTAGTTTTTACAAATTAAAACTATATCATGTAAATATGGCTTGTTCATCAAGGAGCGTACGACACATTAAGAAACTAAGGGTGCATGTTTACAAAATACTACTCTTAATTTCCGGAAATTTAACCATCAAAATGTTAGTCATTACTGTATTTCCTTTCGTATAAGACGTTTTATTCAATTTTTAAATCTTCCCTGCGCGTAATACAGTGGAATTACGGATAGGAGATGATAGAGTGCTGTACCGGAAGATTAGGTTATCAGATGAGTCCGCTTGGCATAAAGATTGTTACTATTAGGTCATCCCATAAGTTCTGTCCGAATTTTAACTTTTTGTTAAAATGAACGACATTTAAAGAGTATTTTATAATGTCTAATGGAACTGAACATTATTTTTATGTTTAGATGCATTTAAACTGATCAAATTCTATTTCAGAGAACAATAAAATTAAATTTTGTTTGATTAAAACCCTGCTAACCCAAGAATCATTTGAGGCACACAATGCTTTATGAGTTCAAGAAAGGAAACTCTGCAGCCGAAGCGGCTAGAAACATTCACTCAGTTTATGGAGAGGAATGTGTGAATGAAAGAACTTGCAGAAGATGGTTTGCAAAATTCAGAGGTGGAAATTTCACCCTTGAAGATGAAGATCGAACCGGACGTCCAGTTGAGTTTGATGAAAAGCTTCTTGAAACAGCCCTTGAAAATCCTGCTTTATTAGTTGAGGAATTGGCAGTGGTTCTCAATTCAAACCATACAACTGTTCATCGTCACCTTCAACAACTTGGAAAAGTTCCTAAACTTGGAAAATGGGTGCCTCATGAATTGTCTGAAAACAACCTCAAAACCCGAGTTGACATCTGCTCTTCTCTCCATTCTCACCAACATGTTTCACCTTTTTTGGATAGACTTGTGACTGGCGACGAAAAATGGATCTTTTATCGAAATGTTAAGCGTCGTAGACAGTGGCTTGGTAAAGGGGAAGGACCCCAGCCACAGCCGAGAAAGGAACTTCATGGGCAAAAGCTTCTTCTTTCAATCTGGTTGGAATAATTCACTTTGAATTCTTCCCACCTAATGCAACAATTAATACTCAAATATACTGTCAGCGATTAGAGCGTTTGAACCAAACTTTGAGGGAAAAAAGACCTGCTCTAGTGAATCGAAAACGAGTGATATTTCATCAGGACAATGCGCGACCACACACAGCAAGAATCACGTCACAAAAGATCAAAGAACTTGGTTGGGAGAAAATTCCTCACCCACCTTATTCTCCCGACCTTGCTCCTTCAGACTACCATTTATTTCGTAGCTTACAGAATCATTTGGAAGAAACAGCTTTTGTAAGACAGGAAGAAGTTAAAACTGACATTTGTGAGTTCTTCGAATCAAAGCCAAAAGAATGTTACAGTAATGGCATTAGTAAGCTTGTTAATAGATGGAAGGAAGTCATAGATAATCAGGGAAAATACATTGTTGATTGAATCTGTAATTAAATGTAACATTTCGGACAGAACTTATGGGATGACCTGATAGTAATAAAATATTAAAAACAATACAAAATTATTACACTAAACTGTGTTACTAATAATAAAATATGTATGGAAGGCTGTTCTTTTTGCTGAAATACCAGGTTCTGTACGAATGTATTCAGCTTTTTCCATTGCTTGTTGGTAATATTGAGTGAAATATTTTGATTTGCTTGCATGTACTCTAATTATCTATAATAATTAATTCACATTTATTGTACTTCATTGATTTTATTGTCTAGATGTATTGTAAATATTTATAAGAATTCATTCACATTTATTGTACCTAACTGGTGGCTTTGTCTGTATCTACTGTAATTGTACTTCACTTATTGCCTTTTCCTGCATTTACTGTAATTATTTATAAGAATTCATTCACATTCATTGTACTTTAGCCATTGCTATTTCTGCATCAACTGTATTACTTATGAGAATTTTTTCACATTTACTATACATTACGCGTGGCTTTTTCTGATTATACTCTAATCATATATAAGAATGAATTCACATTTATATTTTACTGATTGCTTTCTCTGTATATTCTGCGATTAACTATAAGAAATCATTCATCTTTATTCTACTTTACTGGTAGCTTTTTCTGCATCTACTCTAATTATCTCTGTGAATTCATTCAGAATTATTGTACTCTATTGTACTTTACCGATTGTTTTGTCTACATGTATTGTAATTGTCTATAAGAATTCTGTCATATTCATTGTACTTTACTGATTAATTTTTCCGAATTTACTCTAAATATTTATAAGACTTCATTCACATTTATTGTCCTTTACTGGTGGCTATTTCTGCATTTACTGTAATTGAACTTCCCTGATTGCTTTTACTGCATTTACTGTAATTATCTATAAGAATACATTCACATTTATTGCATTATACTGGTGGTTTTGTCTGCATCTACTGTAATCTCTATCTATAAAAGGCAGGGTGTGTTTGTGTGTGTAACGAATGCACGGCCGCAATTTTCGACGGATTTGCACCAAAATTTACATGCACATGCTCCAAGTTATCGGGAAGGCCAAGACCGACTTTGCATTTCCCAACTCCCATCGATAGTGGAAATAATCGATTTTTTCATGCTTCTACGGTAGTTTTCATGTAGTATGCGGCCATTTTCTACTGGCCAGAGTGAGAGCCTATAGCTGGCTGCCACGAATAGACAGGAAGATTCTATTGGCCAGCGTGAGAGCCAACAGCTGACTGACACGAATGTTAACTAGCAAAAAGTCGATAGCTGCATTCGTCACAAGTGGGAAAAATTTAAATCTGCATGGCACTTTACTCCAATTGGCTCATTCGCTTGCTTAAACTCAACGTTGATTCTGATTCCGCAGAACTGTGTTAGGTGTGAAAAAGTATTTGTTGTTAACATTCTTTTTTCATTCGGTTTTTCCAGTTACGAGTCCTTTTTTAAAGCTGATCATTTTGTGTTCATTTTGTTTTGTTCTTTTTTCGTAACAGATTTAATGCTTAGTATAGAGCTTAGAAAACTTCGCAGTATGAGATAGGCAAGAAGTAAGGCATGTAGCAACATTAGCACGGCAAAGGGAACTCCTTTAAAGGCAAGGAAGGGCATAAATATTTTAAGTCAAGTGATAGCGATTGCTGTATGAGTCGTACGATTTTTGAATCAAGCACGGGCAACGCCGGGCCATGCTGCTAGTTATCTATAAGAATTTATATCATTTATTTACTTATTGCTTTGTCATCATGTTTTGTAATTACCTATAATTCACATTTATTTATTTAATATGTATTATTCACATTTATTGTACTTTACCGGTGCCTTTGTACGTATCTACTTTCATTATATGTAAGAATTCATTCACATTTATTGTACTTTACTGATTGATCTGTCTGTATCTACAATAATTGCCTATAAGAATTCATTCGCATTTATAGTTCTTTGCTGACTGCTTTATATCAGTTTGCAATCTTTATATATACCTGTAAACATTTATGCATATGTGCCTGTATTTCTTTTTGTGACAATTTAATTTAGCTTCATTTGAACGTTACAGGTACAATATATGATTTCCTACGTCATGCCCGTATACCCTTGTCAGTACCTAAATGTGTGACCGCTTGGAAATACCAATTTTCGAATTATATATATATATATATATATATATATATATATATGTATACATATATATATATATATGTGTGTGTGTGTGAATTTGTGTGTGTGTGTGTGTGTAATGTTCGTTTTCGATTCCAATATAGACCGCTTTACATGAATTTCACGTCAATATTCAAAGATGTTTATGCTTGGATTTGTAATCGCTCCAAATATAATATCAAGGTTGTTCCGCTCCTTTCCATCTCTCTATCTCTCTCTCTCTCTCTCTCTCTCTCTCTCTCTCTCTCTCTCTCTCTCTCTCTCTCTCTCTCTCTCTCTCCGTTGTGCGTACAATGGGTGTATCCAATTGCAATCACTTAATGCAAGCCTTAAAATTGGATAAATTCAATCAGCGTCGACATTGTCGTAACATTAAAATGATTGCATTATATTTAATTCGCCTTTTTGCTGCATGGAATGCAGTGCTATGAATATAGAGCTACAAAGTGAAGGAGAGTCAGAAATATGTTTAGGCCCGGCTTCCAGGGTCACTTAAGTTGTTAAGGACTGGATAAAAAAAGAAACTGCTCCCATATATGCGCAGGAGCTGCACAGTCTCCACTTTCCAGTCTCGATCCTGTCCAAAAGCGCCTCCGCTTCCTTGTAGGTGACAGATTACTTTCCACCCTACAAAAGCGTCTCCGCGTCCTTGTGGGTGACAAATAATTTTCCCTCTCTCTCTCTCCAATTGTGCAAGATAGAATTTGGCGAGAAAAATGGTCTGGTTCGACAATGAAAGCATTCAACCTGGCAGTCGATTCACTATAATCACTCCACCAAAACCCAAATAAGGTTCTCTAATCTGGACATGGCATCAACACTTCAGTCATTTTCTCACCGACGTGACGCGGTTTCTCTGTGTCTTTTCTACAAACATTTCCATGGCAATTGTTCTTACGGGTTTTCTTCGCTGGTAGTTCTCCTGCGCCAATATAAGAGTACCATTAGATTGGCCGCTAGTTCTAAGTGTTACTGTTGAACTCGTTGAATATAGGTCAATACCTTCTTTTCTCGCACATCTCGCCTGTGGAACTTACTTCCGATTTCTGGCTTCTCTTCAAGTGAAAAATTTAAGTGCAACGTCAATCGCTATCTTCTGTCTCCTTGAAACCTGTTCTTTTATTATCCTTTCTTCTCAATAATTGTTTATCATTTACTTTCACTTCCAGAGGAACCTTGCTTACTAATCACCTTACTTGGGATGAAATGATTAAAGACAATTTACAATCAATATAAATGTGCAACAGAAATGGCTTTCTACAGAAGGATGCTGAGAATGCCATGGACTGGGCGAAAGAAAGAAAATGGACACATCCATAACATCAAAACGAGACAGTTGAAATTTATAGGGCAGATCATGAAGAAAGAGGGCTTGGAAAATTTGACACACACGGGGTGATATTAAAGGCAGGAGGGACAAGAAAAATCAACGCCTAACCAACCTAACGATCTTTCCATTATTATCTCCAAAAATAGAGTAAAATCGTGTGCAAAATATATTTAGTTTTCGGCATTAAATGACCCATATAGGTGTTGATATGATGCTAAATAGAAACAACCAAACCAACTTAACGAGCTTGTGTAAATGAATGCCAAGACAAGATTTAGAAGAGATAATAAAGGGGAAATATTTACTAAGAGCCATTAAGGAGAGAAAATTGTGGACAGCCATGGTCACCTATGTCCTGATGGGACACGGCTCATAGAAGAAGAAATCGCTAGAATAAATTATTCAGTAGTTAAAATAATTCTTTCCTTTTTCGTTTCTTTAATGAATCATTTGTAGGATCAAACGCTATCGACCACATTGGGGTATGCAGAACTCCTAAGCTGTATATCCAGTCAGTCCGGTGATTATACGGTAAAACTACGTGCACGGCCTCATAGACTAACGTCAACAGCCTGGACGGATGGTTCCACTGATGGAATCAATGGTTACGTTTTCGAACATCGGCTGTGGTTTCATCTGGAGAAGGACGTGCGGCACAAAGACTACTTCCCCAAGACGCAATGATTGGATAATTCCCCAGCTTTCAAACAAGATATCAGAAAAAAATTGGTCATATTCTCATTTGTGCTGTACCTTGCAACTACAATGCAGTGTTCGATGGGTAAATTGTCGCCAGTTCATATTTTTAGTTTCGTGGGTGCGAGTTATTTGTTTGTGATTTTGTCGACTTTACATTAGAGTAGGGTCAGTTGTCCACCGTCTGTGAGAAAAAGAGCCAGAAATTTGGAAACAGCTCCTGTACTGCTTGGAATTCGCACCGGAAGCTCCAATACAAATATTTCAGATTGTTTGGGTGTCAATCTGAGGACAGTGCAAAGAAATAGTTGTATGAGTTTAATGCTGATTACGAAGTTCTCTGGAATGATTACTAATGATGGCGACGTTATGCATCCATTCATTTATTTTCCCAAATGGCTTCAATCTCAATAGGGAGTTCTACATCAAATGACTTGAGCAGGTAATGCTGCCTTGGGTAAGACGGTGTAAGAACCTATGACTGGCAACAGAAATTTGCACCATGCCACAGTCATAACTATTAGACAATTTCTGCGACCACATCACCGCTGACATCTGGCCGCCTAACTCCCCAGTCTGAAACTCTCTTGATTATTATGTGTGGGGCGCAGTTGAGTGAAAGACCAACAAAACTCATTATAACACCAAAGTTGAACTGAAGGGAATGATTATGTTAGCATTTACCAACTTAAACAAGGACACAGTCCAGAATAGTTGCAGGAGATTCTGAAGTCGTCTGGAGGTCAATGTTCAAGCCAATGGCGATTTTATTGAATAAATGTACACGTTAGTGTTTAAGATATTTTTCTGTAATTTTGTTGAATATATCTGTTAAAATGAAATGTCAGTGTCATTTTAATTTTTGCGTCCTTTAGACGACAATTTAATAATGATTCGCTATAAAAATGTATTGAAAACAAATAATTAATTGAAATATATATATATATATATATATATATATATATATATATATATATATATATATATATATATATATATATATATATGATGGACTCTCATGTCGTTTTCGACGTATGAATGTCTTTTAGTTCAGTTTTTTATATTTATGTTTCGTATGAGACAACCATCCTGCACGGGATTTATATATGTATAACCGCATATTGAACGAAGGCAGCGTTTATGAATAGCATCAAGTTGATTGACGTGAGTCCTGTATGGCGTCCACGATTCTGAACCATAAAGCAGTGTGGTGAGAATGACAGCTCGATAGACACTGATTTTCGTTTTCAGTGATATCCCACGAACATCCCATAGGCGACGCTTAAGTTTTCCAAAGGCATTAGTTGCCTTTGATATTCGATTAACTCGTCATCCAAAGAGGCACTTGAATTGAGTTTGCTTCCTAAGTACGGGAATGATTTCACATACACCAGATTGTTGTTGCCAACAATAATGGGAACGATTGGAAAGGTATGGGCAGGTGGTTTTTGTTTTACACTCCTGATCCTCTTAGGTGCAGGCCTTGGTTGATTGACAACTGACATATATATATATATATATATATATATATATATATATATATATATATATATATTATGCATATTTAGGCAGCATATTATCATTCAAATGGGTTTGCTTAAATAATTTAAATATATCATGTCGATTTGTTTTCGTTGTGATCCTTTCAATTTCGCGGATTAATTTCTAGCCAGAAAATACCAAAATTTTCTTTCAAATAGTTTTTATTTTCTCAAGTACTTTCAATCTCATCTGAGATCATCTTCAGGGAGTTAAGTTATCTGTGAGTATGTATATGTGTCTTTGTAAATTTATAACATTTTCAACTCTTCGTTTTTCTATGCAGCGTTCTAGATTTCAAAGCTCAAATTTATATACATACATATATATATATATATATATATATATATATATATATATATATATATATATAATATTATATATATATATAAAATATTTCTTGAAATTCTAATTTCAGTCTTACAATAAGCAAAATACTTTGCTGTCTTTCAAAAATCAATTAACTGGAAGGAGTTGTTTTTCTCTTACTAAAAAATTGATTATGACCTTTTTTAGTCGTCTTTCCTCGCAATATAATTACTTTAATTAAAAAGAAACTTCCCAAAATAAAATGTGCTTTTCTGAAACTTTATTTGAGGAATATTAGCCGATTTAAAGTATAATTAATCTCATTTGAAACAACTATTATTTTCTTTAAGTTAAAAATATCAAACAAATGTATTTTTTCAACCCGACAGTAACTGCTTATTTCAGCCGTTTGCTTAAGAAAATATTCTCCATAATCTAATGTTTTATTAACGTTTAAATATTTTTGACTGTAGATTTACTATAGTTATCGAACTTATTTTCTGGTAATGTCGTGTATGGTCCACCATATAATAGAAAATAGACGTTTATACGTATAAAAAAAATCAAAATTCTTTTAAAAATATTGGCGCGGAATGATTTGTACTAAGCTTTTTGATTCATGATTAGTAAATATAGTTTTTATTTAATAACAATATCACCTAACCGGGACAGAAATTTGACAGATTTAAAAAACTTACAGACATTTAAAAGATTTAATTAGAATAATTTATAAAGTTTTAACTTTATAAATTATTCTAATTATTTTTTTAATAAGAAAACAATTCTTGTAAAAGTTCATTATTCATCGATTCCTTTTTCTTAACACAATAGTATCCATAATATATTTTATTCATAAAGAAATTAAAAGCTTTTCTAATTAAATAATGTCCTAGTGTGTATCTTTTGTATTTTTATTTGAGCAGATTTTCGAGAAATGTGTAACTGTTTCAAAAAAATGAAATTTACATTTTCCAATATATTTTGTTTTTAACTAATATAAATATGAAACAGAACAAAATTTAATTTCTCGAAATTTCATTAAGTGGGCGATATCAGATGTGAAAAATATTTCTACCAATATTTTCTAAAAAAAATTTCTAAAATAATTTCATTTGCGAATAAGTCCTGAATGTTTCATTAAAATCCGACAAATATTTGATTTTTGCAAGAATTTCCAAATCAATGGAGAGCACGATACCAACTCGGTGAAGCAATTACGAAATGCTATCAAGACCAAACATCGAGGAAAACTAAAGATATTGGTCTTGTTTCGCCAGTAAAATGCTCCAGCACACAAGTCCATGGTTTCAATGGAATTGTGGCTTGGAACTCGTTGATCACCCTCTCTACTCAACTGATTTCGTTATCATCTGTTTCGAAACATGAAACGAACTCTTGGCTGGGAAGCAGTATTGCAGTGATGATGACGTCATATTTTCTGTTGATGACTTTTTTACCTTTTTTTTTTTTTTTAAGCGTATCACCCCAAGCAAGGCTGGAAGCCACTATCCCGCAAGAGGTTAAAGAAGGGTTGGAGGAAGAGCAGATAGGAGTGGTAAAGGAGAGGATGTGGAGAAATAGAAAGACAGTGGGTCGATCAAGGCAAGGGGGTTGCAGAAGATTTGGAGCGAGAGCAGATAGGAATGAAAAATGAAAGGATGTGGAGAAAGGAAGTGGATAAATCAAGGCAACTGGAGATGTCGATTGACGCTACACTTAAACCATTGGAGGTTGTAATTGTCAGGGAAACAGTAATAGGGAAGGGAGTTCCATAGGCGAGCTAAAAGATGAAAGCATATTAACCAGTGGGACCCAAGCAACACCGATAGAAAAACTGTGTGGACCGCAAGGTTTGGGGGTGTCTGTTTAAAAATAAACCTCATTTGGTTATAATCCATGTGAGTATCTTGGTCAGCCTATGAAGCTTTCAGCCGAACTTCGTATATCCACGTGTATGCCTGTGTCTGCCCTTTTGCATTCCGAAAATATAATTATGGTTGTAGTTTACTTGTGCAGTGATTCAGTGTGCACTATTATCAGATCAATCTAGTTCCATTTTTCAGTCAATTGAGGATGAAAATTACTTTCCTTCTTATTAACCTATGAACGTTTTCAGTCGACCCTCGCAGATGAAGATACTATTGTAACTGATGTATTGGCATTATTTATCAGGAAACAGTAAAATACGAATGAAAAGAAAAAAATTACTAGAAAATATTTCTAATATTCTTTATATTTACATTTTAAGCCGTAAATATAGTACACCTTAAAACTATATGCTATCATATGAATATCTTTATATATATATATATATATATATATATATATATATATATATATATATATATATATATATATATATATATGTATATATATATATATACCAATCTTATACTTGTATATATATATATATATATATATATATATATATACCAATCATATACTTGTATATATATATATATATATATATATATATATATATATACAAGAATAAATTCCAATAACCAAAAAATACCATTCTTAAAATGGTGCTCAATACAGCGTAATGCAAATATAATTTATTCGAAAATTATAACATAAATATGTTAGAAAAATAGCCATTCTGTTATAGCACTTCTGGTGTCTTATCAAATGATGGTGTTGAATGTGGAATCTATATTCAACACCATCATTTGATAAGACCCCACAAATGCTGAAACAAAGTAGCTATATTTGTAGTGATTTTATAACATATTTATGTTATAATTTTCGAATTATATATATATATATATATATATATATATATATATGTGTGTGTGTGTGTGTGTGTGTGTGTGTGTGTGTGTGTGTGTGTGTGTGTGTGTGTGTACGTATGATAAAATAAAGAGAAAATAGGAAGCGTTTATCAATTTGGGAGTTACATGTGGGATGTATTTCTGCCGCACCGTGTACGTCGGAATAAGAAGCAATAATAATATTTCAGGTTTCTTTTCAAATACACGGCTAATTCTCCAGTTTTCTAGTGAATACGAATTCACTCTTAGCAGCCGACAAAGTTATTGGCCTAATACAATGTAAGAAAACAGACGAAATAATAATCCTTAAGCGCATGATGTATCAACACAAAAAGAGCCCCGCTTCTTTTTTCTTTTCTTTATATTCATGACGATCATTAGTTGTGTCTCTCCTTTATGACGAACCCTCCTTACAATCCAATTTATTATGTAACACTCATTATCCAACTCATAGACCCTTCACTTGATATTCCTGCTATTGATCCGTATAATTTCCCTTTCTAGCTAATATAATCTAGCTGACGTTTTGTTCTTTTTCCCGTAATACACATTTTGAGAGATATAATTACCAAAATTGCAGAAAAATATCTTGACATACTAAAGAGTAAATGTACTGAATAAAATCGCATTTGGCTTCAACCACGGACTCCAGACGACTTCGGAATCTCCTGCAACTTTCCCGGATGGTACCTTTGATTAATTTAGTGAATACTGCCATAACCATTGCCTTCAGTTCATCTTTGCTGTTTCAAGGATTTTCCTTAGTTATTCGCTCAACTGTGCCCCGCACATAATAATCAAAAGGTTTTCAGTCTGGGGAGTTAATTGGCCAAATGTAAGGGGTGATGTGGTCTTAGAAATTGTCTGATAGCCATGACTGAGTTCTCTTGCTTCTGTGGCATGGTGCAGAGTCCTGTTGTCAGATATAGGTTCTTCCAGCGGCCATTTTCTTGACCCAGCATTACTTGCTCAAGACACTTGATGTAGACCTCCGTATAAGGTTTGATGCTCTATGAGAAGATAATGACTCCAAACACCTTCGTAATCACTATTTACGAATCCTCCTCGCTCTCCTCAGATTGGCACCAAACACGCTGAAATGTTGGAGTTTACGGCCAGATCACGTTGAAAGATTGGTTCGGGCATGATCACCAATGTTAAGCAACGTTGAGCCTGGAGAGTGCTTAGATTGGTAACCACATTGAAATTCCAATTGCTTTATACTTGTGATAGATTTTCTATCGATTGAGCCACTGAATATTAAAGTCGTTGAAACCACGAATTTACAGAATGCATCAGGCAGTTATGAGAAATTTTCTATCTGAATAGAATTTTGATATCTGGAATTTTTTTTCCAAGTGATTTCTGTTTTCAGATCTTTCTTTCGTGATTTTTCATGTGTGTGCATTTCTTGCCCTGTACGCGTTTTATTATCTTTCTCGGCAACAAAAAATAACGAAACAAATATACTTGTGAAAATACTTATTTACCAGGAAACCGTAAATTACGAATGAAAAGAAAAAAAATTACAGTAAAATATAATTCTAAATAATAAAAAAGATATTTGCATGAGAAGCCGAAGAAAGATGAAATGTATACGTTTATTCCGTCACATTTCTTCCATGATCCGTCATCTCTATCTATAAAAGGCAGGATGTGTGTGTGTGTGTGTGTGTGTGTGTGTGTGTGTGTGTGTGTGTGTGTGTGTGTGTGCCTGTGTGTGTGTGACGAATGCACGGCCGCAATTTTCGACAGATTTGCACCAAAATTTACATGCACATGCTCCAAGTTATCGGGAAGGCCAAGACCGACTTTGCATTTCCCACCTCTCATCGATAGTGGAAATAATCGATTTTTCATGCTTCTACGGTAGTTTTCATGTAGTTTGCGGCCATTTTCTACTGGCCAGAGTGAGATCCTATAGCTGGCTGCCACGAATAGGCAGGAAGATTCTATTGGCCAGCGTGAGAGCCAACACCTGACTGACACGAATGTTAACTAGCATGCTAGCATGCAAAAAAATATCGATAGCTGCATTCGTCACAAGTGGCAAAAAATTTAAATCTGCATGGCACTTTACTCCAATTGGCTCATTCGCTTGCTTAAACTCAACGTTGATTCTGATTGCGCAGAACTGGGTTGGGTGCGAAAAGTATTTGTTGTTAACATTCTTTTTTCATTCGGTTTTTCCAGTTACGAGTCCTTTTTTAAAGCTGATCGTTTTGTGTTCATTTTGTTTAGTTCTTTTTTCGTAACAGATTTAATGTTTAGTATAGAGCTTAGAAAAATTCGCAGTGTGAGATAGGCAAGAAGTAAGGCAAGTAGTAACATCAGCACGGCAAAGGGCACTCCTTTAAAGGCAATTGAAGGGCAAAAATATTTTAAGTCAAGTGATAGCGATTGCTGTATGAGTCGTACGATTTTTGAATCAAGCCCGGGCAACGCCGGGTCATGCTGCTAGTGACACATAAAAGAAAATTCATTTCGCAAGATAATCTTCATTGGCAAAAGGAAACCCGTTTCATATTAAACGTCTAAATGTTTTATGTTTAATTTAACATCATCGTTATAAATATTAGTTACCAGCTTTTTAAATCATTTCACCCCAAGTAAGACAGGAATGTCACTATTACGCATGGGATTTGTAGAGAGTGAAAATGAGAGAAAAGACTTGGTATAGGTGGCGGGATTTTGGAAAGATAAAATATGAACGGTATTAGAGACGATAGAGAATGGGTATTGACGTTGAATTTAAATCTTTGAAGATTGTAATTATCAGGGAGCTACTAAACGGAGGAGAGTTCCACAGGTTGGAAGTGCAAGAAAAGAAACTTCTGGTGTAGAAGTGGTGGTTGCATTTAACTATTTCCACGGCAAAAGGGTGGGACCTAGATGCCAATCTAGTAGCACGCTTAAATTCATGTCATCGGGGCGTCAGAGAAAAAGCTCGTCAAAGCAGTTGCCATGAAAATATTAGCAGAAAAAAAACAAAGGGAATTCACGTCAGGCTCGTGAGAAGTAACTGAAGTTGAGATGCCAAGTCAGGATCTATTACATTGCAGATGATTAGCAGGAACATCAGAACAGATATGCCAGTATTCAATGCACGTGTGTATGGAAGATTCGTAAATGTGCAAGATTGATTCTGACGAGAATAACATTCTGGCATGACACAGTGACCTAACTTTTCTTTGCAGTAAATGCGACTGTTGATTCAATGTGGTGTTGCTCTCCTGGAGTCTAACGGGCAAAAAAGTTTCTCTGTGGTGGTTAAATGAGAGCAGTTTTGTTTTAGAAGTATTAAAATTTACACGCCATTTCCTGCCCCAGTGGACCACAGATTGGTGGTTCATTTCAAAAGTTGCAGTTGGTCACAACTCTGTTTTATTCGTTTATTTCATTTAATTTCTTCATTTTTTGCATGCCCCACATTGTCTCTGCAAATTGACATATAACAAACTGTTGCCTTTGGGTAATGACTTCAATGTCGACTTTTATATTTACAGTGCTGTTCGATAAAAGTGACTCACCTGATTATTTTTTTACTTAAAATTTTTTTCGCCTATTGCTTTTGGGGTCAAACTAATTTTTAATCTTACTAATATAAAGACCCCTTCTCGAACACCTAGTAAAAAAGTTTACTCACCATAAGGTATACTATTGATAATTATAATTTTGGATATAAATCAGATTTAGGGAAGAACTCTGTGCAAAAGTGACTCACTTATTTCCTGCAACTAGTAATCAATAGAAACATAACCAAACAGCTTTAAATAAATAATAATAGAGGTATAATTTATTTATAATAGGTAATATAGTTCGAAATATTTAATAATGTATGGGTCCTCCTTTATTTTGAATAACCTTTTCAACACTTTTTGGCATTGACTTCATTAGGTTCTGGCAAATCTCATCTCTAAGCATTGAATTCCATTCGGATATGAAATTCACAATCAAATCCTCTTTGTTGCTCAACTGCTTTCTCGAGAGCCAGTACTTTATAATGCTCCATAATTTTTCTATGTGGTTGAGGTCAGGAGATTGGGGCGGCCATGTCATAACAATCACCTGCTTCTCATCAAAGTATTCCTTCATCAATTTTGATTTGTGACAGGGAGCATTATCCTGTATAAAAATGAGCTTGGTGTGATTGATTTGCACCCTTTCAGCAGAAGGGAGCAGACAAGACTCTAAAATTCTCTTGTACTGCTCGCTCCTGAGGGTCTTTTCAATAGATTTTAAGAAACCAGTTCCATGAAAAGAAAAGCATCCCCAGAACATTATACTGAACGGATGCTTTACAGTACTTATTGCTAAATTCAAAGAACTTTCAAAGCTACTTCTTCGGATTTTAGATCGGTTATCCTTTGAATTTAGCTCAACTTTCGTTTAATCGGAGAAGAGAACATTTAGTAAAAAAATCAGGTGAGTCACTTTTATCGAACAGCACTGTATATACGGTCTATCCTTCAGCACTTTAACCCGTAAATATAGTACAATTTAAACTATATGTTATCATATTATTGTAACCTAGAGAAAGTTACTGAATAGAATAATCAAACGAAGGTTGGTAATGAACGATAATACTTAGGATACGAACAACACATATAAGATTTGCTAGCGGCGCGTACAAGTAGTCAACTGCTAGAAGTGAGTCAAGCGAATTCCACAATGAATCTCCAACTGCAGACCAACATACAGTATTTACTACTGTATTTATGTGAATGGGGACATACTTATTATCGTCCGTAGGTACGCTACAACACACACACATACACACACAGACACACACACACACACACACACACACATATATATATATATCACACACATACACACACAGACACACACACACATACACATATATATATATATATATATATATATATATATATATATATATGTCAAACACTAATATATCAAACACTAACACATATCAAGCACTAATATTCCATCGTTATAATTTATTACATTGGAATCGTAAACACAATACAATTAACCTCGAATCCGTTAATGAATTGTATGATGCTTGTTTATAAATTCCGGTTTTATCAGGTCTTATTTTTGCTACTAGCTCAGCTTTCAATCATTTGTATTTTATTACTAAATATTGTTTGCGAGAGTGATTCTTGCCATATCATTAACTTCATTATCTGCTTTTCGTATGAATGATTTACGTTATATAAATTGAACACGCACCACATAATTGATATTAAAATAACCGACCCTACGTGCGAATTCCTGATAATAACTGTGACGTTACTCTATTTATTGAACAATTTAGTTCATGCCACCTTTACTAAAAAAGCCTACTTCTATAGTACAAGAACGCACAATTTTAAAATTTTAAAAAATTCAACCTCAGCGTCGTGACTGCACGCTCCAAAATTATTCTTACAGTTAACAATATCACATTTCTAAACAACACATCTTTCGGATTGCACTTATCTTTCGATGTCTCGTTATTACCTGGATTTTAAAAAACTTACCTAATTTCCTACCTGATGATGATCGTATGAAACGATTGAAAGCTGAGCTAGTAGCAAAAATAAGACCTGATAAAACCGGAATTTATAAACAAGGATCATAACATTCATTAACGGATTCGAGGTTAATTGTATTTTATTATTAAATATTGTTTGCGAGAGTGATTCTTGCCATATCATTAACTTTATTATCTGCTTTTCGTATGAATGATTTACGTTATATAAATTGAACACGCACCACATAATTGATATATATATATATATATATATATGTGTGTGTGTGTGTGTGTGTGTGTGTGTGTGTGTGAGTGTGAGTGTGAGAGAGAGAGAGAGACTTATCTTATCTTGTAATAAGTATTTCTATACAAGACCAAAAATGTTATTGGTTTTTCTCAAATTTTTTACATTTAAGAACGTTAATGAATATTCATCAGTCTATCCACAAAGTCTTTTTTTCAATATCTTTATTCCTCAAAGCATTATTACTTCCCACGTCAACATGCATGACTATGGAAAAAATTCAATTGAAAAGAAACTATTTATATTCATAACCTCATGTTATTAAAAAATATATTACACATAAATCCCAATCTAAAATAACTTAAATACTAATTTTTATTAAAACCCAATAAAGAACATCGCTTACTCACTTTCGTTTATTAGACATTGAATTGTGTCACTTCGCGTCTTCCATAGCCTGATGTTTTCACTACTCTGGTGAATATTTATGAACATTCTTAAATTAAAAAATGATGAAATTCAAACAAAAATTTTGTGAAATCATTTATTTATTTTTTATCTCCAAAACCTTGCGAATTGAGGAAATCAATTGTATTTCTTCAAAATGCCAAGGAATCAAAATGCCAAAATCAGGAACAAATTGGGAGTTTTTGTGACGTGAGGTTTTGAAGTGCCGATGAGTTTATGATTTGAAGAAATAAACATAATTCAAGTTCCAAGAATTTGTGACTTGAATACCTTCATTTTCGACTTGGATTGGAATTTCGGTCCAAATAGGATTTGGGGCTCAAATCGGTCATTGGGACGGAATTAGACCTATAGCTCGAATCAGAGTTAAAGTGAGGTTTTAAATTTCCATGGAACTGAGGAATTCAAAGTTATTTCTTCAAAATTAACATTGCTTTTTTTTCTCAGCAGGACCAGTCTCGTTAAATTTTGAATCGAAGGACCAATGAGCTCTCTGCAAGAGTTAGCTTAAAACAGATTGCGGCTATTATGTTAGTAAATAGATAAATTTTTAAAAAAACATGTATTTTTTTGCATTATTAACTTCCTGAAAAAAGATCATAAAATAAACAGAACTGCAGGAATACGTGTACATTGTTAAGAGAGGACATAAGATTAAAGTCCACGGAAATAGAGTGAGAAACAAATTCAGGAAACAGCCTTAAAGAAAGACCAGAGAAATTTGATAAAGCGACATATGAAGATAGGATGAGTAGCAATTAACAATAAACTAAAATAAAATGAAAATCAAACTTCTTACACAGTGAAGTAGATAATGAAGGTTTATAATACACGCCGCAACGCGAAATATGCTAATCAAAATCGTTTGAAAATAAATTAAGAAAAAAGGTGAATAAAGTTGTGATAAATCGTAACATTAAGGCAAAAGATGTTGCTGAAAAAATCAACAATAAGTCGAAAAATGTTGCGAAAATAAATTATTTATTTATTCGTCTTCTACGGCTTATCAACACGATGCTGTTTATTGAAAGACGGAATAATATTTTTTAGATTGTAATTTTTTTTTTTTTTTTTGGAGGGTGTTAAAATGGTTTAGTGATAAAAGTCTTACTATTTTATGCATAGACAGTGGGAAAAGAGGTAGATTCATAACTTTTCCAAGTATATTTGCGCGTAAATGAATATAATGAAATCAACGAGAATTGAAAATTGTCTCTCTGATTAAACATTACGGACCATTATTCATTACACCACCCCAACATCCAGGTTTACAGCACTTGGTGTCCCCAATCCGTCACCTTTCTAGGTACTGAACAAACTCAAATTTTTTTTTGTTTTTTCTTCTTTTTGTTGTGGGGGAGATGGTAATGGTTTATTGATACAAGTCTTGATAATTAACCCAAAGCTGGAGAGAGAAAACGTGGATCCATACCTTTCCCAAGCGTATTTTTTTAAATAAAAAAATAATGCGAAGAACGTTGTCATAGAAAGCAAAAAACTGATAGAAATGCTAGTATTAAAAAGCAACAATCAGGCGAAGTAAGGAACACTAAGGTGCAGAATGTTTCGATAAAAAGCAACAATAATGCGATAAATGCTGCCATAAATAGCAAAAAACAGGTGGAAAAGCTAGTATTAAAAAGCAACAATCAGGCTAAGTAAGGGACACTCAGGTGCAGAATGTTTTGATAAAAAGCAACAATTATCCGATAAATGCTGCCATAAAAAGCAAAAAAAAAGGTGGAAAAGCTAGTGTTAAAAATAAAAAATAAGGCGAAGTAAGGAACACTAATGTGCAGAATGTTTCTATGAAAAGCAACAATAATGCGATAAATGTAGCCATAAAAATCAAAAAACAGGTGGAAATGCTAGTGTTAAAAAGCAACAATCAGACGAATGTAAGGAACAGTAATATGCAGAATGTTTTGATAAAAAGCAACAATAATGCGATAAATGCTGCCATAAAAAGCAAAAAACCGGTGGAAATGCTAGTGTTAAAAAGCAACAGTCAAACGATGTAAGGAACACTCAGGTGCAGAATGTTTTGATAAAAAGCAACAATAATGCGATAAATGCTGCCATAAAAAGCAAAAAACCGGTGGAAATGCTAGTGTTAAAAAGCAACAATCAAACGATGTAAGGAACACTCAGGTGCAGAATGTTTTGATAAAAAGCAACAATAATGCGATAAATGCTGCCATAAAAAGCAAAAAACCGGTGGAAATGCTAGTGTTAAAAAGCAACAGTCAAACGATGTAAGGAACACTCAGGTGCAGAATGTTTTGATAAAAAGCAACAATAATGCGATAAATGCTGCCATAAAAAGCAAAAAACCGGTGGAAATGCTAGTGTTAAAAAGCAACAATCAAACGATGTAAGGAACACTCAGGTGCAGAATGTTTTGATAAAAAGCAACAATAATGCGATAAATGCTGCCATAAAAAGCAAAAAACCGGTGGAAATGCTAGTGTTAAAAAGCAACAGTCAAACGATGTAAGGAACACTCAGGTGCAGAATGTTTTGATAAAAAGCAACAATAATGCGATAAATGCTGCCATAAAAAGCAAAAAACCGGTGGAAATGCTAGTGTTAAAAAGCAACAATCAAACGATGTAAGGAACACTCAGGTGCAGAATGTTTTGATAAAAAGCAACAATAATGCGATAAATGCTGCCATAAAAAGCAAAAAACCGGTGGAAATGCTAGTGTTAAAAAGCAACAGTCAAACGATGTAAGGAACACTCAGGTGCAGAATGTTTTGATAAAAAGCAACAATAATGCGATAAATGCTGCCATAAAAAGCAAAAAACCGGTGGAAATGCTAGTGTTAAAAAGCAACAATCAAACGATGTAAGGAACACTCAGGTGCAGAATGTTTTGATAAAAAGCAACAATAATGCGATAAATGCTGCCATAAAAAGCAAAAAACCGGTGGAAATGCTAGTGTTAAAAAGCAACAGTCAAACGATGTAAGGAACACTCAAGTGCAGAATGTTTTGATAAAAAGCAACAATAATGCGATAAATGCTGCCATAAAAAGCAAAAAACCGGTGGAAATGCTAGTGTTAAAAAGCAACAATCAAACGATGTAAGGAACACTCAGGTGCAGAATGTTTTGATAAAAAGCAACAATAATGCGATAAATGCTGCCATAAAAAGCAAAAAACCGGTGGAAATGCTAGTGTTAAAAAGCAACAGTCAAACGAAGTAAGGAACACTCAGGTGCAGAATGTTTTGATAAAAAGCAACAATAATGCGATAAATGCTGCCATAAAAAGCAAAAAACCGGTGGAAATGCTAGTGTTAAAAAGCAACAATCAAACGATGTAAGGAACACTCAGGTGCAGAATGTTTTGATAAAAAGCAACAATAATGCGATAAATGCTGCCATAAAAAGCAAAAAACCGGTGGAAATGCTAGTGTTAAAAAGCAACAATCAAACGATGTAAGGAACACTCAGGTGCAGAATGTTTTGATAAAAAGCAACAATAATGCGATAAATGCTGCCATAAAAAGCAAAAAACCGGTGGAAATGCTAGTGTTAAAAAGCAACAGTCAAACGATGTAAGGAACACTCAGGTGCAGAATGTTTTGATAAAAAGCAACAATAATGCGATAAATGCTGCCATAAAAAGCAAAAAACCGGTGGAAATGCTAGTGTTAAAAAGCAACAGTCAAACGATGTAAGGAACACTCAGGTGCAGAATGTTTTGATAAAAAGCAACAATAATGCGATAAATGCTGCCATAAAAAGCAAAAAACCGGTGGAAATGCTAGTGTTAAAAAGCAACAATCAAACGATGTAAGGAACACTCAGGTGCAGAATGTTTTGATAAAAAGCAACAATAATGCGATAAATGCTGCCATAAAAAGCAAAAAACCGGTGGAAATGCTAGTGTTAAAAAGCAACAGTCAAACGATGTAAGGAACACTCAGGTGCAGAATGTTTTGATAAAAAGCAACAATAATGCGATAAATGCTGCCATAAAAAGCAAAAAACCGGTGGAAATGCTAGTGTTAAAAAGCAACAGTCAAACGATGTAAGGAACACTCAGGTGCAGAATGTTTTGATAAAAAGCAACAATAATGCGATAAATGCTGCCATAAAAAGCAAAAAACCGGTGGAAATGCTAGTGTTACAAAGCAACAATCAAACGATGTAAGGAACACTCAGGTGCAGAATGTTTTGATAAAAAGCAACAATAATGCGATAAATGCTGCCATAAAAAGCAAAAAACCGGTGGAAATGCTAGTGTTAAAAAGCAACAGTCAAACGATGTAAGGAACACTCAGGTGCAGAATGTTTTGATAAAAAGCAACAATAATGCGATAAATGCTGCCATAAAAAGCAAAAAACCGGTGGAAATGCTAGTGTTAAAAAGCAACAATCAAACGATGTAAGGAACACTCAGGTGCAGAATGTTTTGATAAAAAGCAACAATAATGCGATAAATGCTGCCATAAAAAGCAAAAAACCGGTGGAAATGCTAGTGTTAAAAAGCAACAATCAAACGATGTAAGGAACACTCAGGTGCAGAATGTTTTGATAAAAAGCAACAATAATGCGATAAATGCTGCCATAAAAAGCAAAAAACCGGTGGAAATGCTAGTGTTAAAAAGCAACAGTCAAACGATGTAAGGAACACTCAGGTGCAGAATGTTTTGATAAAAAGCAACAATAATGCGATAAATGCTGCCATAAAAAGCAAAAAACCGGTGGAAATGCTAGTGTTAAAAAGCAACAGTCAAACGATGTAAGGAACACTCAGGTGCAGAATGTTTTGATAAAAAGCAACAATAATGCGATAAATGCTGCCATAAAAAGCAAAAAACCGGTGGAAATGCTAGTGTTAAAAAGCAACAATCAAACGATGTAAGGAACACTCAGGTGCAGAATGTTTTGATAAAAAGCAACAATAATGCGATAAATGCTGCCATAAAAAGCAAAAAACCGGTGGAAATGCTAGTGTTAAAAAGCAACAGTCAAACGATGTAAGGAACACTCAGGTGCAGAATGTTTTGATAAAAAGCAACAATAATGCGATAAATGCTGCCATAAAAAGCAAAAAACCGGTGGAAATGCTAGTGTTAAAAAGCAACAGTCAAACGATGTAAGGAACACTCAGGTGCAGAATGTTTTGATAAAAAGCAACAATAATGCGATAAATGCTGCCATAAAAAGCAAAAAACCGGTGGAAATGCTAGTGTTAAAAAGCAACAGTCAAACGATGTAAGGAACACTCAGGTGCAGAATGTTTTGATAAAAAGCAACAATAATGCGATAAATGCTGCCATAAAAAGCAAAAAACCGGTGGAAATGCTAGTGTTAAAAAGCAACAATCAAACGATGTAAGGAACACTCAGGTGCAGAATGTTTTGATAAAAAGCAACAATAATGCGATAAATGCTGCCATAAAAAGCAAAAAACCGGTGGAAATGCTAGTGTTAAAAAGCAACAGTCAAACGATGTAAGGAACACTCAGGTGCAGAATGTTTTGATAAAAAGCAACAATAATGCGATAAATGCTGCCATAAAAAGCAAAAAACCGGTGGAAATGCTAGTGTTAAAAAGCAACAGTCAAACGATGTAAGGAACACTCAGGTGCAGAATGTTTTGATAAAAAGCAACAATAATGCGATAAATGCTGCCATAAAAAGCAAAAAACCGGTGGAAATGCTAGTGTTAAAAAGCAACAATCAAACGATGTAAGGAACACTCAGGTGCAGAATGTTTTGATAAAAAGCAACAATAATGCGATAAATGCTGCCATAAAAAGCAAAAAACCGGTGGAAATGCTAGTGTTAAAAAGCAACAGTCAAACGATGTAAGGAACACTCAGGTGCAGAATGTTTTGATAAAAAGCAACAATAATGCGATAAATGCTGCCATAAAAAGCAAAAAACCGGTGGAAATGCTAGTGTTAAAAAGCAACAGTCAAACGATGTAAGGAACACTCAGGTGCAGAATGTTTTGATAAAAAGCAACAATAATGCGATAAATGCTGCCATAAAAAGCAAAAAACCGCTGGAAATGCTAGTGTTAAAAAGCAACAATCAAACGATGTAAGGAACACTCAGGTGCAGAATGTTTTGATAAAAAGCAACAATAATGCGATAAATGCTGCCATAAAAAGCAAAAAACCGGTGGAAATGCTAGTGTTAAAAAGCAACAGTCAAACGATGTAAGGAACACTCAGGTGCAGAATGTTTTGATAAAAAGCAACAATAATGCGATAAATGCTGCCATAAAAAGCAAAAAACCGGTGGAAATGCTAGTGTTAAAAAGCAACAGTCAAACGATGTAAGGAACACTCAGGTGCAGAATGTTTTGATAAAAAGCAACAATAATGCGATAAATGCTGCCATAAAAAGCAAAAAACCGGTGGAAATGCTAGTGTTAAAAAGCAACAATCAAACGATGTAAGGAACACTCAGGTGCAGAATGTTTTGATAAAAAGCAACAATAATGCGATAAATGCTGCCATAAAAAGCAAAAAACCGGTGGAAATGCTAGTGTTAAAAAGCAACAGTCAAACGATGTAAGGAACACTCAGGTGCAGAATGTTTTGATAAAAAGCAACAATAATGCGATAAATGCTGCCATAAAAAGCAAAAAACCGGTGGAAATGCTAGTGTTAAAAAGCAACAATCAAACGATGTAAGGAACACTCAGGTGCAGAATGTTTTGATAAAAAGCAACAATAATGCGATAAATGCTGCCATAAAAAGCAAAAAACCGGTGGAAATGCTAGTGTTAAAAAGCAACAATCAAACGATGTAAGGAACACTCAGGTGCAGAATGTTTTGATAAAAAGCAACAATAATGCGATAAATGCTGCCATAAAAAGCAAAAAACCGGTGGAAATGCTAGTGTTAAAAAGCAACAATCAAACGATGTAAGGAACACTCAGGTGCAGAATGTTTTGATAAAAAGCAACAATAATGCGATAAATGCTGCCATAAAAAGCAAAAAACCGGTGGAAATGCTAGTGTTAAAAAGCAACAATCAAACGATGTAAGGAACACTCAGGTGCAGAATGTTTTGATAAAAAGCAACAATAATGCGATAAATGCTGCCATAAAAAGCAAAAAACCGGTGGAAATGCTAGTGTTAAAAAGCAACAATCAAACGATGTAAGGAACACTCAGGTGCAGAATGTTTTGATAAAAAGCAACAATAATGCGATAAATGCTGCCATAAAAAGCAAAAAACCGGTGGAAATGCTAGTGTTAAAAAGCAACAATCAAACGATGTAAGGAACACTCAGGTGCAGAATGTTTTGATAAAAAGCAACAATAATGCGATAAATGCTGCCATAAAAAGCAAAAAACCGGTGGAAATGCTAGTGTTAAAAAGCAACAGTCAAACGATGTAAGGAACACTCAGGTGCAGAATGTTTTGATAAAAAGCAACAATAATGCGATAAATGCTGCCATAAAAAGCAAAAAACCGGTGGAAATGCTAGTGTTAAAAAGCAACAGTCAAACGATGTAAGGAACACTCAGGTGCAGAATGTTTTGATAAAAAGCAACAATAATGCGATAAATGCTGCCATAAAAAGCAAAAAACCGGTGGAAATGCTAGTGTTAAAAAGCAACAATCAAACGATGTAAGGAACACTCAGGTGCAGAATGTTTTGATAAAAAGCAACAATAATGCGATAAATGCTGCCATAAAAAGCAAAAAACCGGTGGAAATGCTAGTGTTAAAAAGCAACAGTCAAACGATGTAAGGAACACTCAGGTGCAGAATGTTTTGATAAAAAGCAACAATAATTCGATAAATGCCGCCATAAAAAGCAAAAAACCGGTGGAAATGCTAGTGTTAAAAAGCAACAATCAAACGATGTAAGGAACACTCAGGTGCAGAATGTTTTGATAAAAAGCAACAATAATGCGATAAATGCTGCCATAAAAAGCAAAAAACCGGTGGAAATGCTAGTGTTAAAAAGCAACAGTCAAACGATGTAAGGAACACTCAGGTGCAGAATGTTTTGATAAAAAGCAACAATAATGCGATAAATGCTGCCATAAAAAGCAAAAAACCGGTGGAAATGCTAGTGTTAAAAAGCAACAATCAAACGATGTAAGGAACACTCAGGTGCAGAATGTTTTGATAAAAAGCAACAATAATGCGATAAATGCTGCCATAAAAAGCAAAAAACCGGTGGAAATGCTAGTGTTAAAAAGCAACAGTCAAACGATGTAAGGAACACTCAGGTGCAGAATGTTTTGATAAAAAGCAACAATAATGCGATAAATGCTGCCATAAAAAGCAAAAAACCGGTGGAAATGCTAGTGTTAAAAAGCAACAATCAAACGATGTAAGGAACACTCAGGTGCAGAATGTTTTGATAAAAATCAACAATAATGCGATAAATGCTGCCATATAAAGCAAAAAACCGGTGGAAATGCTAGTGTTAAAAAGCAACAGTCAAACGATGTAAGGAACACTCAGGTGCAGAATGTTTTGATAAAAAGCAACAATAATGCGATAAATGCTGCCATAAAAAGCAAAAAACCGGTGGAAATGCTAGTGTTAAAAAGCAACAATCAGGCGATGTAAGGCACACTCAGGTGCGGAATGTTTTGATAAAAATCAACAATAATGCGATAAATGCTGCCATATAAAGCAAAAAACAAGTGGAAATGTTAGTCTTGAAATTCATCAATCAGGCGAAGTATGTTTTGAAAAAATATATAATAAATTGCAGAATGTTTTGATAAAAAGCTACAATAATACGATAAACCTTGTCATAGAAAACAAAAAACAGGTGCAAATGCTCGTGTTAAAAATCAACAATCGGTCGAATTATGTTCTGAAAAAGAAACAGTTAGGTGCAGAATGTTTTGATAAAAAACAACAATAATGCGAAGAACGTCTTCATAAAAAAGCAAGAAGCAGGTGGAAATAGCAGTGTTAAAAATCAGTAAGAAGAGAAACATCTATAAGGTAAAGTAAAGGGGCATAAGCCAAACATAAATTGATGTATGTTGTAATATAAGGCGATTAACGTCATAAAAAATCTTAATATTTATAGTAACACTAGCTGCTTCCTTATAAGGAAACTTTCGACTTTGAGTGGCAGAGTAGCCAATATTGCCGAAAGTCGAAATTTATACAAGTTTTCTCTTAATTTCTTTTCAGAAAATTAGTTTTATCAAACCTAGTAGCTGTTATCGCTCTTTCCAGTATTGACTGAGGTTCCTCCCTCACCTTTTAGTTGAAGTAATTCGGAACATTCAACATTTCGAATATATCATTATTTTCTCTTCAAGTTACATGTGATATTCATTTAATCGTTGCTGCTGTTGAATGTCCTCACTTTATGTGGTTTCTATTATCTGGCACAGTTCATTGTTTGCGATTCTATAGAACCAGTGCACAAGACTGGAGTCATCTAACATCGCTAAGATATACAGGTTTCATTTGCTCACTGCCGTTTTTGAATGATGATCTTACAAAACGTTTGTATGCCGCTGACATTTGAGATATTTACGAATGAGTTCAATGCCACGCACGGCATACATTTCTCGATTTGATGTTGCTATTTAAGAACATGACTCGAGTTTTAATGTTAATGTTTTGGTCCTGTAGCAACTTGCGGTATTAGGCGAAATTAATACTAAGGAAGACTATTCTATTCTCAATTTCCTTATCTTTACGCTGAATTTATTATAACCGATCCGTACACCAAGGAATTTGAGGAGTTTCGTATCTAATTCACTATCTGAATTTTTAGGTGGTATTCAGGGTATGAGCCGTCAATGCTTTCATATCAATTGCAGATTATATTTTCTGTTAGGGAAATGTTTTATCTTGAGTCCTATTTGTTGGAATATTTGGTAGAGTACATTCATTTCTGTTCAAGATAATTATTTTCCCAACTCTAAATATGTATGTCATCAGCATAAGCCTTCCATTATCAACATATTTGCCATCGGAATGATCGCTGTTATCCTTCAGTAGATTCGTTTCGTATGTGGTATGGTTTGGCTTAGTTTCTTTGTTTAGCGACATATCAAATCCTTATGAGAATTTAATGGCGAAATTTTATTTTCTTGTTAGCTTTGGTTATTTTTTTCAGTATATTTTTTTATATTTTTACTATGAAAATGCATTGATGGTCATTTTCCTAATGTATTTTGATATTTTCATGTTTTGACTCCAGTTCACTATTTTTCCATAGCTGGGATGCTACCACCCTGGGTCAGGGTGGACCTGGCAACGACAGCAATTAAAAGGTGGTGCCACTCTCCTCGAAACCTCCCGATAGAGTCCTTACTGCCGGATGCAGTTTATCATCATACCAAGGAAGAATGTGGCATAGAATATTTAAATTATCAATGCCTATTACATCACACGTGTACGTGTATACACAGGGCGTAGTATAAGTATTAAGTAGACTGGGCATCTCATTTCTTTCTTGTACAACTGATAAAGTTTGAAATGTTTCTGCATGAGGGTACTCGCTAAAATAAATAATGTAATGATAAAAAGTAACAATACTCCTGCTGGACGATCTCCTCAAACATGAAGAATGGACTTGAAGATATAGACATGTGGTTCTACAGAAGGACGCTTAAGATCCTATGGACCGAATATGTGAGCATGGAAAATCTTTTGAGAAAATGGCAACAAAAAGGAACCTAATATAGACAGAAAGAGACTGTTTAGGTTTCTAGGACACATAATGAGGAAGGAGGCTTTTGAAAATATGATACTCACGGGACAGAGACGGGGGCAAGAAACAACGCATAATTTACTGAGTGATCGTGATTAAATGAATGGCGGGTCAGAGTTTAGGAGATATCTCAGAAACATAAAGTTTATTAAGAGCTACAAGAGACAAGAATTTGTGGGGAGGCATGATCGCCTACATCCTGAGGGGATACGGTACACAAGAAAAAAGTTGAAATTGTTGTACTTAAAAAGTAACATTGATCAAAATTAATATGACATATGGTAGCAATAAGTTGAAGGAATTGTGATAAAAACAAACTCTAACGTGAAGAATGGGCAACAAAGTGAACGGACTAGCATAATTCATGAGGAATTATTATTATCTGCTTACCATTATTCAATAAAATGGTCAGTTTCGAATTTTCAACTTAATGGGCATAACAACAGGAGACTGAAGAATGCCGGAGGCACAGCTGTCGAAACGTTTTGAGCATAACTGTTGTGGGGAAAGACCCCTTTTACACAAGATGGACTCGTCCAAAGTATACTTATACTGACAGAGAGAATACCTGCGGGGTGGAGATACGTTGAGTCAGGGTGAGAGATACGGAGACAGTACACAGGGTGTTCACAGAGAGTTATACGAGAGTCAAGCGAGAGAGATAATTACGGCTTCACTTACAGAGACTTGTACATATACTTTCTACTAACCCACATTCCTGGACTACTAATCTTCACTTCAAGTCTGTATTCTTACGTTTAATACACTTATTTTTCTATCTCAATTACTGGTGTTGTTTATTACTTGTGCAGGATTCCATTCCCGGAATCCACAACAAGTTGGCGACGAGGATTTCGGACCCACACGAAAAAAAAATTCTATCTCGTCAACACAACAACTTGACGACGAAGAGTACGGACACGTACGAAAAAAAAATTTTCGCTCGCCAAACAATAACTGGCGACGGAAATTTGAGAGTCACGTCGACCACAACAACTTGACGACAAGACTCGAAGGAACACACACTGAGAACAACAAATTAACGACGAACATAAAAGAACGTACATAAGAGATAGAAAGAAAAATTTCGTCACTTCCTAAAAAATGGAAGATTTTCAATTCAAGTGAAGAAAGACAAATGCAACTCCAGGAATTAATATTAAAAGTAACGGTTAACGCACAACAAAAGAATATCGAAAAAGAGGCGACTTTTTCTCAAGACGCAGTTTGGAACACAATAGAAATATTTAAATACTCTCTAGAAGATGATACAAATTTCGAGGACTATTACAGACGTCATGAAGAGATTTTCAACATTGATTGCCAAAATTGGACGGAAGCTAAGAAGCTACGTTTATTACTCAGGAAATTGGGAACAGAGGAGTACGCAAAATTTGTGGACTATATTCTACCGAAAAAGACAAACGATTTGACGTTTGACGAGGCAGTTACATGCCATACGGAGCTCTTCAGTCCAAAGACTTCACTTTTTCACAAAAGGTGGAAATGTCTCAACCTCGTAAAAAGCGAAAATGAGGACTACTCCACGTTCGCCGCAATTGTGAATAAACCTTGCGATAATTTTAAATTGGCAGAATTGACTCCGGACAATTTTAAGTGTCTGATTTTCGTACAGGGATTAGTCTCAGCGAAGGACAGTGAAATGCGAAAAAGAATGCTCACGAAGCTTCAAAACGAGCCTAGATTAACGCTACAAAAATTGTCAGAAGACTGCCAAAAATGCTTGAGCATAAAAAGACTCTAAGGATATCGAGGAATCGGGAGTAGCAAACATAAATAAGTTGAACAAAAAGTTACGTTTCCCCCACCCGAAAGAAAAACAAAAATTTAACAATAAGAAAGAATTACAAGGTATAAGGCGATTAATGACAGAGATCAAAGCAAATATAAGCCCCCACTCCCACCTGCATGTTACAGATGTGGTGGATTCCACTGGAATAAAGACTGTCGATTTAAATACAAGAACTGTTTAACTTGTGGAAAAATGGGACATAAGGCATCTCAATGCAGAAACAAAAAATACACTAGTAGGGTAAGAACTATTAGAATGGACTACGAAGACAAATTAAACACAAGAAAATACGTGGAACTCGAGATCTTAAATAAGAAGGTAAAATTACAGTTAGACTCAGGATCGGATCTAACTATAATTAATTTACAAACATGGAGGAAGCTAAATAGACCGACCATGATGCATACACAGAAAAAAGTCTTTTACAGGGAAGCGTATCGATTTTGAAGGAGAAGTAATTCTAAACGTAAAATTCCATGGAAAAACGAAAAAATTGAAGATATTTCTAATGAAAGACACAGAAAATTTGGTGGACACAGACTGGATGCAAATATTTGACGTATGGGATTTGCCCATTAGCTCATTTTGTAAGAAAATAGAGTGCGAGCCGTCAGAAGCTACAAAATTAAAAGAAGAACTACACAGTCAATTTCCCGAAGTATTCTCGAGGGGTTTGTGACGATGTAATAAGGTTGCTGCTAAAGGAAAATGTTCAGCCAGTATTTAAGAAAAAGCGAAACGTGCCTTTCGCAACCATAGAAAAAATAGCAAGGAGTTAGATAGATTGGTACAAACTGGAATTCTTTTACAAATCGAATTCAGTGAATGGTCGGCACCAGTGGTCTACGTAAAGAAAAAATCCGGAGAAACCCATGTTTGCGCAGATTTCTCGACTGGGTTAAACAAGGCTATCAAGGATTATCACTAGCTATTACCAATCTCGGCGGAAATATTTACCAAGCTTAACGGTGGTAAGGTATTTTCTAAGATTGATTTAAATGAAGCTTATCTTCAGATTCCAGTAGAAGAAGAAAGTACAAATATTTTATGTATCAATACGCACAAAGGAATTTACAAATTTAACAGACTGCCATTTGGGATAAAAGTAGCACCGTCAATCTTCCAACAGACTATGGATACCATGCTCATGGGACAGAACTTTGCTACTGCTTACTTAGACGACATTTTAATCAAAAGCGATAATGTAGAAGAACACGCAACGCACATTAAAGAAGTTTTTAAAAGGATTCAGGATTTTGGTTTTAAAGTGAAGGAGAAAAAATGCGATTTTTTTCTGAAAGAAATAAAGTATCTAGGCCATATAATCAATGAAAGTGGCAGAAAACGAGATATGGCATCTGCAATAAAAAAAAAATCTGCCTGAGCCGAAAAATGTCGCAGAGTTGCAAAACTTTCTTGGTCTAGCGAGCTATTACGGTGGAATCATTGAAAACATGCACAAATTGAGGGCTCCCCTCAATGAATTATTGAAAAAAGAGAACAGATGGAACTGGAGGGAAGATTGTCAGAAAGCTTTTAAGGAGATCATAAAGAAATTAACGTCTGATCTAGCACTGACGCATTTTGATCCCAAACTGGAAATTATCATTGCTAGTGACGCAAGCTGACACAGAGTGGGAGCGTGTATATTACACAAGATGCAGGGTGGCAAAAGGAAACCTATAGCTCTCGCATCTAGATCGTTGTTAACAGCAGAGAGGAATTATTCGCAAATTGAGAAAGAAACGTTAGGCATAATATTTGCCATAACTCGCTTCCACAGATACATATATGGAAGAGAGTTTACTCTTCAAACTGACCATAAACCTCTTTTCACTATATTCGGATCGGAAAAAGGACTACCAATTTACACAGCCAGCAGACTTCTGAGATGGAGAACTATAATATTGAATTATAATTTCAAACTAGAGTTCCTACCGTCGAAGAAAATTGGTCATGCGGATGGATTATCTAGATTGGTACCTGCGAAATGCGAACCTCTGGAAGACTCTGTAATAGCGGCTTTGTGAGCCGAAGACGAAATTAGTAAAGTGCTAAACAATACAGTAAGAGAATTACCAGTGACCTTGTTAGAAATCAGAAGAGAAGCTGAAATGGATGAAGTACAAAGACAAAATAGAAGAAAAAGAAAGAAATCTAGCGGAATGTTTTTCTATTTGTGATCACGTATTACTTTATAATGAAAGAGTAGTCATACCCAAATCGTTACAAAGACGAATTCTGAAGGACTTTCATCTAGGACACCCAGGGAAAAATCGTATGAAATCCTTAATGAGAAGTTTCGTGTACTGGCCTAATATGGATAACGACATTACTCAAATGGTAGAAAAATGTAGAGGTTGTGCTGTGGCAGCAAAGGCACCACCTATTATACAAAAACCATGGCCTAAGGTGGACAGACCTTGGTCTAGAATCCATGCGGACTATGCAGGACCCATAGATGGATATTACTACTTGATAACGCTAGATAGCTTTAGCAAGTGGCCAGAAGTATTCAGATACAAAAATGCTACGACGGAAAACACTATTAATTGTCTACACGAGTTATTCGCAAAATTTGGCGTTGTAGACTGCCATGTAACGGATAATGGTACCCAATAAAATCGAGTGATTTTCAAGAATTCTGTGCGACTTATCAAGTCAAACATATTAAAATAGCAACATAACATCCACGATCTAACGGGCAAGTCGAAAGGTTTGTGGACACGCTTAAGAGAGCCTTGTAAAAAGCAGAAGGCGTACCAACAGAAAGAGACATACAACAGTTCCTAGAAGTCTACAGAATCACCCCGAACGGAAACACACCATCTGGTTTTCGCCAGCTGAAGTGATGTTTGCCCGCAAAATACGGTCTGCTTTTGATAAACTATTACCCAGAAAAAAATAAAAATCGGCATACACCGATAGTGCCTATAAGATCCTTCAAACCAGGCGAAGGGGTCTATTTCAGAATGTTCAAGAATAATATGGCATACTGGGAACCAAGTACGATAATAAGCAGACTGGGGAATGATCTATACACGATCCAATGTGAAAAATTCACTCACAGGAGACACATTAATCAGATATAGAATAAACGTGTATAAGAACCAAACTCGTCACATTCTGAAAATGAAGACGCGATGGAGGCGATTTTCGAAGCCTACGAAATTCAAAAACCACAAGCAGCCACGGAGATCAGAAGACCAAGCCGAAAAAGAAAATTCACTGAACCACTAATAATAGAGCATAAGCGAAAAAAATATTAACTCCCCCTAAAAAAAGAAGCAATGGAGGGGGGTGCTGTGGGCAAGACCCCTTTTACACAAGATGGACTCGTCCAAAGTATACTTATACTGACAGAAAGAATACTTGCCGGGTGGAGATACGTTGAGTCAGGGTGAGAGATACGGAAACAGGACACAGGGTATCCACAGAGAGTTATACGAGAGTCCAGAGAGAGAGAGATAATTACGGCTTCACTTACAGAGACTTGTACATATACTTTCTACTAACCCGCATTCCTGGACTACTAATCTTCACTTCAAGTCTGTATTCTTACGTTTAATACACTTATTTTTCTATCTCAATTACTGGCGTTATTTATTTCTTTGTGCAGGATTCCATTCCCGGAATCCACAATAATAACAAATAAGAGAAGTCATGCTGGCACCAATAATAATAATAATAATAATAATAATAATAATAATAATAATGGCTAACAAAATAGGAACTGGTACTTCTGTCGGGTTCAATGTTTCGTTTATCAGCTCCATTCTCAGTATCAGAGTGGTCAACGTCCTCTACAGCCCTAAGTTTTCGAGATGCAGAACTGTGTTTGTGTCCTGAAGCTCTTCACTGTATAGTATCCAGGAATCCAGAGAATGCAATCCTTGCAGCAGCATCTCACACCCAGATCTGGAATAGTTTTACGATGTGTGGTCCCAATGACTGGACAACTGTTTGCCCTTTTCCCATGTGTATACAGTTGCATTTCCCCAACCGAATCCAGTACATAATTACAGGATCAGTATGTAATATCTGTTCGCTCCGTTTAGGATCAAAGTCGCGTTCCACAGGTAATGTGGCATGGTGCAAAAGTGGCTTCAATCGTTTGACATAAAAGGTCATTCAATGAAGATGACTATAATCCAGCCTATCGATAGAAAAAGTGCATCAATTTTTATTGTCTCTACGGCGAAAATATCATATTAATGCTAGTAACATAGGCAGTTTTTTTTCTTTTTGATTTATTTAACCCTTTCCCTGTCCAGGGCAATTTTCTGTGTAATATCCAAACGTTCATGATTGTTCTTAGATTTATAACTATTGCGAGGCAACTCAGCTTATTTGGCAAGTAGAATGTGCTGATATATAGTGTTTCACATAATAAAAATCTGTGCATCACGTGATTCACAGAACGTACAAATTATAAGTTATTTACACTACGCTCTGTGCATCACATGAGATACAAACGTTATAATCATTTCAATAAAGTGGAAATATACATGCGTTTCATTTGAGAGCTTAGATTATCAGTCAAGTGTCCTGTGGTCAATATGCAGAAATTATTAGATTAGGCCGTTCTTCAGACGTCTTTACTCAATAGTAGACTCTTTTCTTAAGCGTCCTGAGTTTTACCAATCATGACTCGTGTGCACCACATATGATGCACGGACATGGAAATCACATCATATATGATACAAAGGACAGGCAAAGGGTTAATAATAACTAAACACATATTGCAGGAATAAATGTTTGTATATATAGAATCTTTCTGCTATCCATCTAGTGATTCCTGACAAAATCCAAAGTAAAATCTGCAATGTTATCGGTCTTGACCTGTTGTTAAATAATAGTTTCAGACTATTATTTTTTAGTGGCAGTGTATTATGGCTAACCTTTGAGGTCAGATGGTTGACAAAATAGGGAAGTCGGTTTTGATTGGCTGAGATGAACGTGAAAAATGAGTTAAAGATTAAGGGTTTTATGGGAGTTGCTATTTGGCCGTCAAGCTAGCTAGACGTGTTATATTGCGTTTGTGCATCCTTCCCCCGAGAGGAAGGGTCTTTCGAGAGTTGGTTCTTACACGTCAAATGAAATGGACGTGTGAGATGTTGTGTTTGAAAGCGGCTCCCAAATAGGAAATGCAGTAGCCGCCACTTGATAGAATGCACGTCGGCGACACTAATAAAAATAAGTTAAAAGTTTTCTTTGTTGATGCTTTTCGTCTCTGAAACCAAAGAACATTTCGCAACACCGACCACGGGAAGCAGAGGACTAAACTAAAACGATCAGCAATCACCGGCCAGACGAGATGAGACCAACCAACACCCACCCACCAATGAAGGGTATGCAACACTGGTATCTAGGCTTCATTCACTTTTCAGCTTCCGTAACATAGCTTCCATGTGGATTTTCTATAAATATATTAATGGTAATTTTTTTTCCGATAAGGTCTGCTCTTTGCTACCTCAACTTCACGAATTATGGCGTAGTACTAGAATGGCTACTTTATCTCATTATTTTTCCTGTTGAAATTACTAAGTATAACCTTAAGTTCTATTCTAATAGTTTCTTCTCTTGCACTTCTCGCATTATTTTTATCCTCCTGCTTTCTTGTTAACTACGATCTTAAAAAATTTTAAATGCAACATCAATTGTCATCTGCCTTCTTAAATCCTTTTCCACCCCTTTTTTCCTAGTAACGACTTCTCAGTTTCCTTCACTCTTAGTAAACCCATGCGTCGTCTTGTCTTTATCAACTTGCTTGTGGTGAAATGAAAAAAAAAAACAGATCATTTTTCGAACATCCCTCGTATTATGTTAACTAAGAAAGAAGCCCCAAGCCATATAGCCACCGGCTGCCATAAAAAAAAAACGATGCAGATTGCCGGTGCTATTGAAACGAATATCTCAATTATCGAGGAATTTATATTCTACCGAGATAGTCTATGCGTAATGGTTCGGGAATAAAAAGGAAAGACTAACAACGCAAAGGAGAAGAATTGTGATGGGCAAGAGAGAGATAGAAGAATAAGGAATTGCAATGAGAACAAAAAACGGGAGGTAAATTCTATAGATACAGGATGTCCTAGAAGAACGTAAAGACAACTATTTCGAATGTTGAATGGAACTGGAAAGAATTTTGAATTCCTGCAGAATGGGAGGAATGAGAATAAGAAAAGGAATGCTTCTCTATTGAAAATGAAGAATAGGAAGGCTGCGTCTAAAAAGAATACGATTAACGATAGATCGAATGAGATGCGGAAAGAGAAAGTATTCGGAAAGAAGGCGGTTTTGCTGAATATAAAGAACGGGAATGAGAATGGAATAATAATAACAGAAATATGAATATGCTTATTGAGAAAATTAAGAACAGGGACATCAAGCCAAATGATGGAAGCAAATTGAATTGATGTGATGAACGAGAAAAGATTTCGAGAATAAGAATAGGAACGGAATAAAAGGAGGAAAAAAAGGTGATAGGTTTGCGCACAAATTGGAATAAGAAAACGTCTCATTATTGAAAGGATGAATTGAGGAAAGCGAAAGAGCTTAGAAATACAGTAGATGATGTGGATTATATAGAATAAGAACACGAATGGTAAATAAAGATTAAGAAAGATTATCTTTTTATTTACAAGAAAAAGAATGACAAACGTCGATAGAAAAAAGAGGAAGGAGAAAGAACTTCGAAATGCAGTAGATGATGTGGATTATATAGAATAAGAACACGAATGGTAAATAAAGATTAGGAAGGATTATCTATTTATTTCCAGAAAGAAGAAGAAAAAGAAGGATAAACGTCGATAGAAAGAAGAGAGGAACGAGAAAGAACTTCGAAATGCAGTAGAATGATGTGGATTATATAGAATAATAACACGAATGGTAAATAAAGATTAGGAAGGATTATCTATTTATTTTCAAAAAGAACAAAAAAGAAGGATAAACGTCGATAGAAAGAAGAGAGGAAGGAGAAAGAACTTCGAAATAGATGATTTGGTTTTCATAGAATAAAAACACTTGTGATAAATAAAGATTAAGTGGGATTATCAGTTTATTCACAAAAACAAGAATAATGATAAACGTCGATAGAAGGAATGAATAGATTAAAGAGAAAACCCTTCGAAATAGAGCAGATGCTGTGGATTATATAGAATAAGAACATAAATGCCAAATAAAGATTAAGAAGAATTATCTATTTATTTACAAATGAAACAAACCATATAATAATTATCAATGTGTATACATTTATATATTTCCTGTCTCATCTGGAGTGAGAAGGGAGATGAATCAACTGAAGTTGAATTCTTGCTTCACTTAGGCGTTTTAACAATCTATATGTACAGGTTGTATAAATTGTATAATTTTGTATAATGTTGTATAAATTACGAAAAAATGAAAATAAACACTGACATTTCATTTTAACAGATCCTTTTTTACAAGTACTTTCACGGTAATTGCTCCGAGGAGCTGCTTTCGCTTGTCCCCAGGCCTCGTGAGTTTAAACGCCCCACGAGGCTGGCATCCCGCTTCCACCCCTACACCGTGGAAACTGTTAGATGTAGACGTCTCTTCTACTCCAATAGCTTCATGTCTCGCACATCTCGCCTATGGAACTCCCTTCCCTATTACTGTTTCCCTGACAAATACAATCTCCAACGGTTTAAGTGTAGCGTCAATCGACATCTCCAGTTGCCTAGATCTATCCACTTCCCTTCTCCACATCCTTTCATTTTTCATTCCTATCTGCTCTCGCTCCAAATCTTCTGTAACCCCCTTGCCTTGATCGACCCACTGTCTTTCTCTTTCTCCACATCCTCTCCTTTACCACTCCTATCTGCTCTTCCTCCAACCCTTCTTTAACCCCTTGCGTGATAGTGGCCTCCAGCCTCGCTTGGGGTGATACGCTTAAAAAAAAATATATATATTTTACCGACGTTACACAAAAATATCTTGAAATACGAAACAGTACATTCATTCAATAAAATCGCCATTGGTTTCAATCACGGCCTCCAGTCGACTTCAGAATTTCTTTCAACTCTTCTGGAAGGTTCTCCTTGTTTAATTTGATGAAAACTGCCATAATCCTTGTCTTCAGTTCATCTTTGGTTTTACAGTGAATTTTGTTGGTCTCTCTCACAACTGCGCCCCACACATAATAATCAAGAGGGTTGCAGTCTGGGGAGTTAGGTGGCCAGATATAAGGGCTGATGTGGTTACAGAAATTATCTGACAGCTATGACTGTGTTCGCCTATTTGTCTGGCAAGATGCAGAGTCCTATTGTCAGTCATAGGATCTTTCAGCACCCTCTTGATCCAAGGCATCCCTACCTCCTCAAGGCATTTGATGTAGGCCTCCATGTTGAGCCTTATGCCCTCACCAACAAATTGGGGAATTCTTTTATCATAAGAAGGATTAGTGCTGTACATTCGTAATTACCATTAGACTCACGCAGATCTTTACGAATCATCTGCACTGTCCTCAGATTGACACCCAAACATTCTTAAATATTCGTATCCGTGCTTCAGGCGCAAATGCCAAACAATACAGCATGCCGTTTCTAAATTTTTAACCGGGTGTATTGCGTCATGGTGTTCTTTTTCTCACAGACGGTGCCTCACTCTCCCTATTATAATATGCAGTCGAAAGAAAAGAAAAAATAACGCGCCTGCGCGAAATTATACATATAAAACTACGACAACTTACCCATCGCACTCAATGTGCGTGTGTGTGTGTGTGTGTGTGTGTGTGTGTGTGCGCGTGCCCGCGCGTACATGTCTTTTTAACATTTCTGGCGGAGTGAATTACGTCATGGTGCTCTTTTTCTCACAGATAGTGTCAAACTGACCCTAATATACTGGGCAGTCGACAAAATCAAAAAACAACAACGCCCATGGGCGAAATTAAAAATATAGAATGACGAAAATTTATACATCGCACCCTATATATAAAATATTTATCTACATTTAGACCAAATTACACCCTGAATCGTTTAATCAGTTCTCTTCTCATACGTTTCTTAGATTGCAGTCTTATTTGTTCAAGTCTTTCATGCGACACACTCAGATACTTTTGCCTATTAATTGATCGTCTAGCTTCAACTTTCTTTCGAAATAGACTTTGTCGTCGTTGTCTGTATCATTCTGTTTTCAATATTTTTCTTTCAAAAGAAATTTCCATTTCACTGTTATATAAAACACATACAATTTTTAACATGAAAAGATATTCAGAAAAGGTGATTTATATAATACTAGGAGTAATCAATGAATCATAGATTTACCTTTGCATTTATTTTCAAGTAACAATTAATTTCAAACAAATATATCACAGTGAATTTTATTATTTATTATTCCTATTAATTAAATACGTTTTTACTTTTGAATTGGTAACTAAGATTCAATACGATCTGGCAATATAAATGTAAAATTAAATTTAAATAATTCCTTATGTTTTACATTGTTTTGTGCATTTAAGAAAATGTTGTCCAGTGAACATCATAAAAAGGAAAAATCCCTTGAAGAAATTAGATTAGCACTAGGGCGAAAACGAAGGCAGCGAATACGCCTATCTTAGAATCAGGTTCGGGTACGGCAAGAGGCTGATAGATAAATATATTCACTGGCATCTCAGGAACGCCATGAGGCAATAAGAGCACAAAATGATAGGCTCAAAGTTGACAAAGAGACAGAAGACGAGGGAAACAGGAAGAAAGCAAACCTGAGAGAAAGAAAGAAGATAAAATGAAACACAAGAAGAGAAAATATGACAATGTGAATGGTAGAACGTCTCTCTTCAGAAACAGATGAGCAACACAATAGAAAGAGGCCTGAGAATACTGACGCAATGAGAAATCCAACAACTACACAAAATGAAGTTCGTAGATTAAATCGGCAACATAACTGTAGTGGATCCAAAATAAACCGTCCATTTTTTTTTTCTGGCAAGCGTACATTGGTAATAAAAATGATAGACGTCGATAGAAGAAAATGAATTAAGGAATGAAAAGGAAATAGAGCAGATGATGCGGATTATATACAATAAGAACACGAATGTTAAATGAAGATTAAGAAGGATTATCTCTTTGTTTACAAAGAGGAAGAGAATTATAGACGTCGATAGAAAGAATGAATTAAGGAACGAGAATCAGTTTCAAGATACAAGATGATATATACGAACACGAATTGAATATAAAGTTCAAGAATGATAACCTTATAGTTCTTTTACTATTGTTTACCCAATACAAATTCCGGGTACCACCCAAGGTGGAAAATTATTGAATAGGGTTGTTGCAGGCTTGCATCGAAAAGTGAAACCGTATCAGGATACGTAGGATAGATAACCGTTGATATACGCATAACCCCGTCACGGGTCTCAGACATCATTTCCAAACTAGAATCCCAGCCATCTTCCTAAAGAAATGTGCTCGTGACATGACTCCACTTTTTTCTAAAGTCTACAATAATTACCGCGCTGCTTCCTGCTATACATTTCGTTGGAAATACTCCTCTGTAGTTTCTGTTTTTTAAGAACTCTCTGACCACTCAAATTATCGCTCTATTTGTCTCTTAAATCTTTTCGGAAAAATATTCGTGGCTCTAATGCTGAAGTGGTTAAGCGTCTTATTTCCCAAGACCTCAAGGAGAAACAATATGTTTTCCGTTTCACTAGGTCTATATGTGAACGGCTTTCGCTAAATTTGTATTTCAAACTCGGGCTGTGGCTCTAGATATCTTGAAGGCATTCGAAAAGGTTTGGCATGCTGGCCTTCTACGTAAGATCCAGGGCTACGGTGACACAGGACTAATATTTGGTTTAATCCAATCTTTCCTATCAAATCGTGAAGTGAAGGGCGTTTTGAATGGACTCGTTTCCAGATCGCTTCATACGAACGCGAATGTACTCTAAGGCTCTATCCTGTGACCTGAGCTGTTTCTGAATTTCACCAATGATCTCGCCGATATCATAATTTCTCAAGTAGGTATTTATGCGGATGACACTACCATTTACTCCCAAATCCGACAAAGCAAACCTGGCAAGTGGTATTGAAAAGACGTCCAATCAGTTAATAACTGGAGCAAGAAATGGCTTGTAAATTTTTATTTCCAAAACAAAACTGATTTCAGTATCTGTCTATATTTCTGAGATAAGGTATTATGTACACTATTTACATTATTCGGACTATTTTCCTCATCTTTGTCGCCATGTTTATCACAACATTTCGGCCGTTGTACGCTCCGGCCTTTTTCAGGTGGTTGGAATGTTGCACTGAACCCTTTATTTGGGCTCATTGGGGTAGACTGTTCTAGTTCCACGTGCCATGTTTAATGGATGTCAGTTTTCTCCTGTAAATTCCGCTCTCCAAGTTCTCCACCGCCTTAACCAGGTATTGAATTCACACTTTTTGGGTCCTGTCACTGGATCTAACTAACGCCTTTATCTACTGTGCCATGTGTCCTTGTATGTGAACTCTAGTGTCCTTGAGGACACATGGCTACTTTAATCTCTAGAAAACTCTAGAAAAAGTAACTTGCTCTGTCCAACATTAAATCTAACGAACTTGTTTCACAATCTTGCAAATCAACATTCCAATAGTGAATTAGCATATTTTTATCAATTAAGATTTTTTTTTTTTTTTGTTTTTTACAGCTTATCAATCTTTTGTATGTTATTTAAAGCAGAAACATATTTTCGAAATGTAAGAATAATTCCCATTTACTTGTGTGAGGTAATATACCATTCACAATATTTTCCAGATAATAATGATTTTCAGATACAAGTCTTATAGCATTACCACTAGGTTGTGGGACAAAAGATGGATTTATAACTTTTCCAAGGGTATTTGGTTTTAAATCAAGATAATGTACCTAAGTGGAATTGAAACAGGGTTATTAGATTTCTCATTCTGAACCTTTATCCATTACACCGCCCGCACATCCAAGTATACAGGACCTAGTATTCCCAAGCCGTCACTCAGCTCAGAAATAGTCGGGTTCTTCGATTTCCTTATTCCAGATTTTTTCATTACACCGCCCGTATATCGAAAGGCAAACCGCCTTTCGATATACATGTATACGATTATCTTTAATTATTATCGGTGGACTTAAGCATACGCAGATAACAATGTGCTGATGGCCGACTCGTAAAGGAACCTAGAGGACCTCCTAGACAGGGCCGCTTAAGAAAGCTCGATAAAAAGACTAACCAAAAACACATGACGCGTAAAGGAAGATATTGCAAGATTAAAGCGGCAATTACCCATGGCTCTTGTAAAGATTGACTCTATTAAGAGGAGTCTGATAGTTACTTTGTTTCCATATAGAAAGGATTAAGAGGACAGCAGTTCTCCAGTACTGATGACGCGACAGTGGCAATAATCATAATTACGAAAGCAGTCACGATGTGAGTACACATGATCACATTCAAACGTGGAATAGAACAATTAATAAGGAAGAACACTGATACTTATGGGTTTATTTTTTTAGGCTCTACGGGTTTCTGGTTTGAAATCAGACTTGAATTTTTTAGGATGTTCCTCAAGCGAGAAAATACCAGCAGGCTTCCATCCTGTGTATAGCGATAAACTACATCCGGCAGTAATACCTCTCATTGGGAGGTTTTAAGGAGCGTGGAAGCACTTCTTATTCGCTGTTGTTCCTAGATTCGCTCTGAAATGGGGTGGTAGCACCGGTTAGGGTCCCCATCTATGATCAAAAAGTAAACCTCAAAACTACGTCAAAAACATTATGAAAGAATCAAAGTACATTTTTGCAGTTAGAATACCAGCAATACATTGTCATTGTAAAAAAAATTATATTATTAGAAAGAGAAAAGAAAACTTGCCATTATACATTTTTATAAATTACCAATGCTAACAAGGAAATTAAATTTCGGCATTAAATAACCCATAATGAGTTGATATGCCGTTAAAAAAACAGCGGTATGAATCGAATATAATGTCAATCAAGAGGCTTTACTCCGAGGGTTGCAGATCTGTGGTAACCCCAATATGAACTGGCGTCACCCTAAAGATATCAACGTACGTATTGTAATAGGGACGATAGCAGAACATAAAAACTAGATCCTTCAGAATGTTGATCTAGAAGTAATAAAAATTCTCGACCTAGAAAGAGGAATGGAAAGTCCTTCAAATCCTCGGGAAACGATCGAACGTTCGAAGACAGACCCGAAACCATTTACCCTTGATTCGGTCGATGCTAATTTGACGTAGTTCAGAACTGAATAAACAATTATTTCACATATGAAACAATTACATTCGTATTCTTATCAGACGATACTAAGATAGCATTAGAAAAGAACCGCCGGTCATTCTTGTTGACGATCTCACGTATATTATTTATCACGTGCCAAAACCGTTTTTCTTAAATTTGAGAGGTTTCCCTTTGACAAATTTTAATGTCGTTAAAGCGATGTTTCTTTGGAGAATATTGTAAAGCGAAAACAAACGAAACAAGAAAAATATTGTTTTGTCGGAAGAAAATACTGAGATCGACTTTTATGACAATTAAATTTTCATTGTCCCGTGCCTTTTCAGGACTTGGACGAACATGTCAAACGAAAAGGACGTTTCGGTTTCATCTTGGAAGGCTTTATGCTTATTTAGTCCTGTCTTAATAGTATGTCTGGTCGGTTCGATAAGGTCTAATTGGTAGCTGATCACGAAAATGCCGTACAATCAATTGCTAACTGTGGCAAGTAATAGCTTGTTAATTTTAACGCCGCAAAAGCGAGACTGCTCTCTTTTAATTGTTTGAGATAACCTTTTTTTATCTTTCATCAGTATGACTGATGCTAACCTCCAAGAGAGTGACCCATGGCATCTTCTCGGGTTAACGTTTTACGCCGACATAAAGCGGTCTGATTATATTGAATCAATTGCTAAGTGTGCTTCTAGGAAATTTGGTTTTCTGTGTTGTTCTAGACAATTCTTCCGCTAGAATCTATCTTACATATTGTTGTGGATTCCGGGGATAGAATCCTGCACAAATAAATAAACAACGTCAGTAATTGAAATAGGAAAATAAGTGTATTGAATGTAAGAATACAAACTTGAGATGAAGATTAGTAGTCCAGGAATGCTGGTTAGTAGAAAGTATATGTACAAGTCTCTGTAAGTGAAGCCGTAATTATCTCTCCCTCTGTGGACTCTACGTATCTCAACCTTATCTCAACGTATCTCTTTTTTGAACACCCTGTGTACTCAACGTATCTCCACTATGTCAGAATAAGTATACTTTAGACGAGTCCATCTTGTGTAAAAAGGGGAGAGCCCCACAACACATATTTATAAGCCACCATTCGTCCAGGTATAGAATATTGCTGTCACATATGGTCTCGTGCTTCTGATATGTATTTCGGCATTCTGCAATGTTATTGGACATGAAATCTCGGCTTTATTCGCTTTCCCACTGACGTAATGTAACTCCCTATGGTAATTGCTCTGATGACGTTTCTCTCCTTAATAATGTTTTCTATTTCACATATTCTCTCGCACTCAGTAACACCCTTGCGTCTCAGTAGTCTTATTGTTGCCCCGTGTATATATGTTGCAGAATTTATTTTAATTTCATTTCCGTGGTCATTAATTTTATTTCAACTGTTAACAATGTACAGGTATTCTCGCAATATGTTTTTTATTTACTTTTTAAATTTTTTCATTATTTCATTTTTTCAGTTACTTTTTTCTTACATCTTTTTCACTTACTTTTTTCACATTTTTTCATTTACATTATCTTATATTTTTTCATTTATTTTTTAGATTTTTTCTCATTTACTTTATTTTACTTTTTTTTACATTTTTCCATGTTTTATTTGCTTTTTGTACATTTTTCAATTACTTTTTTTTACATTTTTCATGTATTTTAATTTGCATTTTTTAATTTATTCTATTTTAAAAGTTTTTATTTAATTTTTTTACATTTTTCATTTAGTTTACATTTTTTTCATTTACTTTATTTTACATTTTTTCATTTACAATTTCACATTTGTTCATTTACTTAATTTTTTTTTTAATTTATTTTTTTACCTTTTCTATTTGCTTTTATTGATTATGTGCAGGTCGTTAAAACTGAAACAAAAAACATTTTTAATTTATTTATTTGTTTGTATTTGAACGGACACTTGCTGTTCATATGAAAAATGTTTACTCCAGAAAAGTGGTTCCAATATTCTCTCACACTCAGCAACACGCCTGCGGTCTTAGTGGTAATTTGGGGTTGTCAAAGAAACGTTATTCCGCTACTTCTAAAAAATACTGTTCCACAGTTAGATAATAAATTTTCACTGTATCTTTCGTGTATCATGAGACTTTTTATGCCCTAATTTTGAAACTAGCTTTAAGGGGTTCGCATCATATACGAGATATAAAATGAGAGTATGTACTGCTGTCCCTGGCTAAGCCGTTGATTTTCTGTAGACAAATCACCTTCAAAATTAGGTCCTTAAAGGTCGCATGATATACAAGTATATACGATAACTTTCTCTGTGTATCTTCAATTCGAATTACTTATCTATGAATTCACTCTATTTTCTGAGAGAATATCAATTGATGACGTTTGTCTTCTGAAAACCTCAACATCCGGCTTCTTATGAATAAAATGATCATAAAGGCCTGTCTGGTTTTTCTATAATGAGGAATTTTTATAACTATGAAAATTATTTGAACCTAATTACTGTAGAACTGAACATAAAGGGGGAGAGGCTGAAAAGATCGCGGTTCTTAGAAAGGGATCCAAAATAATCGGCTCACGGTCAGGTCGCGTTGAAGTAACATCGAGCCAGGTTGAATCACGGCTTAGGAATACAAGCTGTTGTAAGTTTAGAAGTGCGCCTGATGTGATTGATGGATAATGGCTCGGATTTCTCAATCGGAGAGTCAAGTTCCAATACCAGTTGGTTTCGTGATATCACTTACGAGCAAATACCCTTATGATAGGCATGAATCCATCTCTTCTTCTCCCTGCTGTGGTTTAATTAGTAGGCCTTGTATCCATAAATCAGTATTATCTCCCAAAAAAGTTTTACGATCTGTAAAAATATGTTCTGGTTTTAAATGATCATGAAAAGGTCAGAACTGGATCTCGGAGATCCTAGTTTCAATTCCAATCGGTTTCGTTATATTGACTTACGCGTCAATACCTTTGACAAAAAAACAACAACTTTGAGCTTGTTCAGTACCGAGACAGGTGACGTATTGGGTTATACTAAGTTCTGTAAACCTGGATGTCGGGGTGTTGTAATGGATAATGGCTTGGAATTGTTAATCAGTGGGCCGAGTTTCAATTCTCAATGATTTCGATATATTCACTTACGTGCAAATATCTCAAAGAAACATACGAATCCACCTCTTTTCCCGCTAACTATGTGTAAATTAGTAAGCTTTGTATCATTCAATTGTCATCACAAAAAAAATTTCAACTATTTAAAAATGTTATTCTGGCTTTCAGTAACCTGCAATGGGTTGATAAACCGTAAAAAACTAATTAATTTATTTTAGCTACATTCTTCCGTTTATTGTTGATTTTTATCACAACATATTTCGCCTTATTGTTACGATTTATTTAAACATTGCTCACGTTTTTTTTTTCTGAACTATTTTAATTGGCATCTTCTTCGTCTGTACGTCGAGGCGCGTATTAAGCATTGATTATCTACTTCACTGTGTAAGAAAATTGATTTTCCTTTTATTTCTGTTTATTGTTAATTGCTTCTCATCCCATCTTCATATGTCGTTTTATTAAATTTCTCTGGTCTTTATTTAATGATGTTTCCTGTGTCCTCTAAATATCTTTTTTTTTTCATGAATTTATTTCCATTTCATTTCCGTGGACTTTAATCTTATTTCCTCTCTTAACAATGTACACGTATTCCTGCAGTTCGGTTTTGTTTTTTGTTTTGTTTTTCTTCATTTACTTTTATCACTTTCTCAGGACATAAAAATTGAAAGACAAAATTCTACAGATCACGATAGCTATTAGGGAGATGTGATTAAATATACTTTAATGTTTAAAAAAAAATATTCAGTATTATTATTGTTTACGTAATAAGCATTATTTCATGAAGTTGCCATGAAGTGACAAAGCTGACAATGGATATAACAGCAACTATATTATTGGTCTTACTGCTTATTCTGAAAGAGATACACGCAGCTGCCTAAATTTGTTTTTTACCAGCTTATGTCATTGCTTACAATTGATATAACAGTGACATAATTATTGTTCTCGCTCCTTATTTTCCAAGAAAGACACATAGCTATTTATATTTTCATATTTTATTAGGTTATATCCTTGATATCAATAGATATAACAGAGTCTATATTATTGTTCGGGTCCCTTATTTCGAAAGTCAAACACGCCGCTACTTAAATCTGTTTCTTTAACGAATTTATGTCAAATGCTGTTAATAGATATAACAGCGACTATATTATTGTCTTTGCTTCTTATTTCCCAAGAAAGACACATAGAATTAATGTTTTATTAGGTTATATCATTGGTGATAATCGATTTAACAGTGTCTATATTATTGTCCTTGCCCGTTTTTTTCGAAAGTGAGACTTCAATTTGTTTCTCTTACTAATTTATGTCATTACTTCAACGTGATCTGTTCGTAATCCAATTTTCTTTTCTGAAAAGTTTGTAGTCTGTCTATGAAAGATTGATGCTAGTGCTGTCAATATCTTGCATGCATTCATTTTAACTCTTCTTATTAATAATTACTTTGTACCAGAATATCAGACCATTTACCCCATGGATTCGATCAAAAAATCCATGAAGTTACCGAATGCAACAGACACTTCTTCTTCTTCTTCTTCTTCTTCTTCTTCTTCTTCTTCTTCTTCTTCTTCTTCTTCTTCTATGTGCCGTGTCCCTTCAGGACGTGGACGATCATGGTTCTCTACAATTTCCTACCTTTCGTATTTTTATCCTAATCTCTGTCCTGCCAACCATGTGCATAAGCTAGTTCCGTAGGTGATGTTCGTCTTGCTTTCAATATTCTGTGAGTGTCAAATTTCCCACACCCTCTTTCCTAATTATGTGACCTAGAAGTTTCAGCTGTATCTTTCGGCTGCTACGTATAAATGCCATTTCTTGTTTCCATTTTCTCTGACTCTTCGTGGACGCTCACGAGTTCAGTCCGTGGTATTTTCAGCATCCATCTGTAAAATTACATTTCAGTTGCCTCAAGTATCTTCTCCATCTCCGAGGAGAGAGTCATATAGGAGGACTGATATTACATAACATTTCAAGTATTATTTTCTTTCTTTCTTCCAATGAAATTTTCCTGTTTTATAATATAGGGTGTCCCAAAATATTTAACAGCATTTTAAAAGCAATTACCTTGAAAACTACTAAGTCTAGCTCAATGAAATTGAACAGTTTAGGTGTTGAACAACATAAGTTTATTATGGGATGATTTTATAAGTGTTCAATATGTGGACCGTCTATGACACGGCACACGTCAAGTCGGTAGTTAAGCTCTTACCAAATCCGATGATGTTGATGATGGTCTACCAGATCCTTTGGCCCTGTATATGCAGCCATCCTCTTAAAATTTTTGGTACCAGTACCAGACTTGGTTGCTAGTTGGTGAAGGTTTTTTTTTTTTCAAATTTTGCTTTGAAGGCAAGCTGCACAGTCTTGGCTGATTGTGTGCGAGCATATTTCAAGACGCAAAATGACTTCTGTTTGGGAGTGAACGTCATGGCTCAACCGGAATCAGAACAAAAATAGAACATTAAATATAAAATCTTGATCTGTTTCTATATATTCTGTGAAAATTTGAGGTTATTTCAACGAGAATTGCCAAACTTATTCGATAGCGAAATGATGTCATATTTTTGGGGACACACCGCTTTTTTCTTTTATAGATTTTATTTTATACGCGAGTGTAGATTATTTTTATTTCATTATATTTGAGATTGTCGTTATTTGAAAGCTGATTTTGTTTTTATTTTAGCATGATTTTCACTACTATGAACAGCAATTGAACTCAAAGACATCAAGGAACTAAACTGACATAATCCACACTTCTGTTTCTTATGCAGTATTTGATTAAAAATTCCCCGAAGAATACTGGAAGATTCAATAGGTGAAATGGTGTGATCATAACAATCAAAATTAAGATATTCTTCCATAGAACGCATCCCTTCAGGGCGTAGGCGATTATGACACTCCGCAATTTCCTACCCAGTGTAGGTGTTTGTAACATTTGTCTATTTGCGGTAACTCCCACCGTCATTTCGCCATAGATTCACATAATCTTATTCGGTAGGTGGCTCCCTGTCCCATTTTTTTACAGTGATATTTAACCTGTACAAGTCACGGGAGCCACTTGAAGTAGAAGGTTACTGAGTAAGAGATACAGTTTCTGCCGATAATTGGGGAAGATAATGGTTAATCATAGACTGGAACAGGTTGTGATCAAGAAAAGTCTACTCAAGTGGAACTTTCATCTCACCAATGGAAAACAAAGGGAATGATGGTGGTTCGCTATAACGTATGTATCATGGTGGATCTTTTTTTTCTTTTTTTTTTTAGCGTATCACCCCAAGCAAGGCTGGGGGCCACTATCACGCAAGTGGTTATAGAAGGGTTGGAGGAAGAGCAGATAGGAGTGGTAAAGGAGAGGATGTGGAGAAAGAGAAAGACAGTGGATCGATCAAGGCAAGGGGGTTACAGAAGATTTGGAGCGAGAGCAGATAGGAATGAAAGGTGAAAGGATGTGGAGAAGGGAAGTGGATAGATCAAGGCAACTGGAGATGTCGATTGACGTTACACTTAAATAGTTGGAGATTGTGTTTTTCAGGGAAACTGGAATAAGGAAGGGAGTTCCACATGCGAGATGTGCGAGACATGAAGCTATTGGAGTAGAAGATACGTCTACATCTAACAGTTTCAACGGTGATGGGGTGAGAACGGGATGCCAGCCTCGTAGGACGTTTAAATTCATGAGGCCTAGGGACAAGAGAAAGCAGCTCCTCGGAGCAATTACCGTGAAATTATTTGTAAAAAAGACAGAGCGAGGCCACATCGCGTCATATGTGTGGAGGTTAGAACTGGTGGGACGAAAGAGTGTAGTTCGCCTGAGCAGTATCCATGACAATAGCAGTGAGAGACTTGCGACGTTTCGTCTATGATTAAAGGGTTCTAGGATGGAAAATAATTTGTCACCCACAAAGACGCATTTTGTCTTCGATATGTTTTGTGAGTACCAAATTCTCCAAATGCTCTTTCCTCGTGAAGTGTCCAAGAAATGTCAGCTACCTCTTTCTGATCCTGAGATCCTGATCCTGAGTATAAGTGTCATAGTTGTACGAGTTTGAACAAGATCGGTGGATCATAATAACAGTTCTTTTATCATTATCTTTTAGACTTACGGCCACTTCACGTTGAAACACCAGTCCCTATACGTTCACCGAAGTTAAGCAACGTCGACCATGGTCATTATCTAGTTGGATGCCCGCTTAGGAATACCATGTGGTGTAAGCGTAGATTTTCGGGTAATGTAATTGATAATTGTTCGGAATTATTAATCAGAAAGCCGTGTTCCAATTCCAGTTGGGTTCGTTATATTCACTTACGTGCAAATAGCCTTGGGAAAGGTATGAATCCAGCTTTTCTCTCCCCAGCTATGGATTAATTAGTAAGGCTTGTATCAATAAAATCATTATCTCCAAGAAAAATTCTTATAATCTAAGAAATATTTTCAGGTTTTAGATAAATTTCAATGGCTTGATAAGCAATAAGGAACGAATCAATTAATCGAATCATCATATTTTAGTCGAATATAGAATTTTCATTTCAGCGAATATAGAGTTTTATCGTTTCACTGTTCAAATTAGGGAATATTACGCTACATTATTCGTTCTTATGAAACTGATATTTTTTTTTGGGGGGGTCCTCTCATGATTTTCACTATAAGGATCAGGGACTGAACTCACGAACTGCCAAGTAACTAAACTGACTTAAACAATGCTTTTTATAAATTATGCAGTTGCTGTAAAGATTCGATCAAATATTACACAATGCGACCAGTACCTGAATAATACCGGAAGTTACATCGAACGAAACATTATGATGATAACAACTAAGATGTGGATACTCGTTCAAATGATTCCAATATCAGAAGTAATGTCTCCCTTATTAGGAGCTTCGCTCTTTTAATCTTGTGAGTAGAATTCGGTAAATATTCCGGTAGAGCTGAAATAGCTACGCGGTTTCTAAGTATATCTTTCCTGTTTTCGTGTTTCTTCGTTTTTGTCTTCATTTTCTTCTATTTTCCTTTTCTGTCATTTTATTTTCACATTTCACTGGGCAGAGTAAAATAAAAACAAACACACTGAAACTTAAAGAGAAAGCAAAACAAAATAAAAACATCTGGGTAGAATTTTACCCCGATTGATCGATGAGCAAAATCGTTTATGCATATTTATGAATCAGAAGTTTAAATAGCAAAATAAGTTGCAGACATTTTTTTTTCTTTCCGTCAAAAATATAGCCAGCGGCCGACACCTGAATTGAAAGACATCTTTGGCTCTTATCCAAGGGGAAATAACTCTACTTTTACGTAGGAATTGTGCCAATATTCCGTCACATTCCATCAGTTTCTTCGTTATTTTACCGATTCTTGTTTGTTTTATTCTCTGTTTTTCGTACCCTAAAGAATCGGTTGAACAGCGAAGACACCGCCGCAAACATCATCGGCCCTGCGAGGCGCATACAGGAAGAAAGGCTGCGTCAAAACAAAAAACCTCAATTACGAGTGCTTGCGATAGATTGCAGTGTTTATGGACTCGGTTGAGTTTCAGTCCTATTTCTTAATATTGCTGCGATCTTATGAACGAGAATATAAATTGTTTTGCGCAGAATTGCGTGAAAATTCCAAAGGATAGTATTTCATCGGTTGGGAACATTCTCATAATAATAAGATACAGCTGAAAATGGATATAACAGCAACATAACTATTGTTATCGCTCCGTATTTCGCAAGTGAAACACACAGTTATAAATATTTTATTATTTCATTATGTTAAGACATCTGTGACAATGAATATGACAGCGACTTAATTATTGTTCTTGTTCCTTGTTCCGACAGTGAAATACATAGCTACTTAAATTTGTTTCTTTACCAACTTATATCATTGCTGACAATGGATATAACAGTGACTGACTTATAGTTCTCCCTCCTTATTTCCCAAGAGAGACTCATAGCTATTAATATTTTCACATTTTACTAGGTTATGTCATGGATAACAATAAATGTAACAGAGACTATATTAATATTCTTGTTCCTTATTTCGAAAGTCAAACACATCGCTATAAAAAAATGTGTTTCTTTAACTACATTATGTCATTGCTGGCTATGGATAAAACACCGATTGTGTCATTCTCTTTGCTCGTTATTTCCCAACAAAGACATATAGCAATTAATATTTTATTATTTTATTATGTTATGTCATCGGTGACAATGGATATAACAACGACTATATTATTGTACTTGCTCCGTATTTTGAAAGTGAAACTCAGCGATACTTAATTTTGTTTCTTTTAGTATCATATGTCATTGCTGTAAAGTTATGTTGCGGTCTTATTAGGGCGAGAAATAAAAACGCAAAAAGAGGAATTGAGTTAAACAAATCTATTAACAGAAACAGTAATACAAACATATACAAACGAGAGTGTTACAGCAAAAGGCAGTACCTGCTCCTATTTATACCTGGGAGTGTCCATACGTGCGTGGGTAAATTACCATAACAAGTTCATAAGCTGTCTATGAAGGATTGATGCTAGTGCTGTGAAATCTTGCATGCATTAATTTCAACTCTTCTTATTAATAAGTACATTGAACCAGAATGTATGGCCATTTACCGCAGGGATTCGATTAAAAAATTCATCATGTTACCCTGGTGTGATGAAGCTGACAATGGAGGTAACAGCGACTAAATTATTGTTCTCGCTCTCTATTTCGAAAGTGAAACACATAGTAATTAACATTTTATTATGTTATTAGGTGCTGTCATTGGCGACAAGGGATATAACAGCGACTATATTATTGTTCATGCTCCCTATTCCGAAAGTGAAACACATAGCTAATCTGTTTCATTACCAAATTACCATTGCGAACAATGGATATAACATCTAAAAATAAATACGTCTAATTTTGACTTCAACACTGCCGTGCGCCAATGCGGTAGGGGTAGAATCTCCGACTGATACTAAATCAGTCGGGTTTCGATCCTGGTTTAAAGCAAGTTTCATAGCTCATCAGTTTGGCTAGACATCCGATTGTCGGATCGGCAATCAGATGTCTAGCTACACTGATGAGCTGTGAAACAGAGAAACAGTCTGTCTCTGGATTACAGTATATATATATGTATGTATGTATGTATATATATATATATATATATATATATATATATATATATATACATATATATATATATATATATATATATATATATATATATATATATATAAGTGAAGATAGAAGTGAACACTTAGAGGCGAAAGTCTATTTCATGCTAGATGCAATCGTCAGGCCTGACGATTGCATCTGGCATGAAACAGACTGTCGCCGCTAAGTGTTCACTTTTATATTTACACACACTCTATCTCTGATATTGAGCTATTTATCCAATAAATATAGCACATCTTAAGACTATATTTCGTCAAATATATATATATATATATATATATATATATATATATATATATATAATTGAACATTGAAGTCAATACTCAGAGGCAAAAGGCAGTTTCATGCTAGACACAATCGTCAGGCCGCGTATTTGTTCGTATATATATATATATATATATATATATATATATATATGTATATATATATATATATATATATATATATATACATATATATATATATATATATATATATATATATATATATATATATATATATATATATATATATACAAATTTCGGTAGAAAAACTAATGTCAAGAAATGTTTATTTCAGCAAACTGATGCATTTCAGCGGCAAACCGAATTTGCACCAGTTCAAGAGAATGGCGTTAAACGTGATGGCTGACTGAAACTAGCCAAGCTGATGAAGATGCTTATGTGTACGCATCGCCATTGATGTTTGTTTAGACATGTAGAAATCCATTTTCTGTCAAGACCGCCTAAGGAATTTGAATTTGGCTGCCAGCAAATTACGGGGAAGATAAGAGAACGAAATACAACTATCGTCTCTTTTTTAAACAGCGTCATCTTGAATAATACACATCATGCCCTCTTGACATGTTTGTTTTTTTTTTGTATTTTTTTCAATATTAATTCACTTCTCGACTCAAACATGAACTCTCAACAAACTTTTCCTTTTTTGTTTCTTTTTTTCTTGACATTTTCATATAACTCTTCTGGGAAAAAACGCCATTTATTTTGTATGATTCTTTTTGTTGTTCCGTGGCTATTTAAAGAATTCTTTCAGTTGCTATTCTTCGAGAGCAACCACGCAGGCGAATGTGTGATTCTTCATTGGTCAGCTTGTATTTTTAAACCGTTTCGATCGGTCAATGGCTGGTGCTGTCTTGTTTTGTAGTTGACTACGTGGATGCATTATATTTGAATAAGAAAGAAATGAACGAACGAAAGAAGCAAAGAAAAATCAAGAGATTGTTCTCTGTCTTATTAATGGCGCCTGGCTAAGCACAGGAAGAGAATAATAATAATAATAATAATAATAATAATAATAATAATAATAATAATAATAATAATAATAATAATATTGAAGAAGAAAAGAGAATACTACAATAAAGAAACTGAGAAGTAATATTGAACGGCGATGATGACCAGAAGAGGAGATAGATAGATAGATAGATAATGAATAAACTACGAAAGTTAGATAACGAAGACAGATTTTTCCCGATCACTACAATCTTAAACTGCTCTCTTCCCCTGCTATCCATATAAATTACACCTTAACGTAACACTCTACCTTGAGTGTTCCCCATGCCTTGTACACGGTGAATCTTATTGTAAAAAAAACATAATATTATTACTACTGTAATTACTACTATTAATCATAATAATAGTATAAGTAGTAATGTTACCTCTTTTCTGACATATGACGATATAGCGCCAAGTAATCGAATATAAGCATTTTTAAAACCTGCATCTCTCCGCTTTTTTAACAAGTTCTAAAGAAACTCACAGGACAATAATCCGAATGAAAATGAAGTAAATATGGAAAAAGTGAACTTTTCATGGGTATTTCTATTTATTATTATTATCATCATCATTCTTCTTCTTCTCCTCATTCTTCTTCTCCTTCTTCTTCTTCTTCTTCTTCTTATTATTATTATTATTATTATTATTATTATTATTATTATTAATAGTAATAGCAATAATATTAGTGTCATTAAAAGTAGTAGTAATATTATTATTATTAATAGTATTTTTTACTATTATTATTATTAATAGTTAACCTTAAACCTCTTAAAATGTATACTAAGATAAATATTTAAATCCCACGTCATCAAACCTCATAATACAATATATATTAGTAAAATACACTTCAATACTACATATGAATTTTATATATTAACATATGCACTACATATGAAATATAAAAAGCCAATAATATTTAAAAATATCTAAATACTTAAAATTAGACATACTAATTGTTTGAAAATAAATATATAAAAATATATGAAGACATATAGTCTTAAAGTGTGCAATATTTATGGGATAAAGTGCTCAATATCAGAGATAGAGCGTGTATAAATATAAAAGTGGACATAGAAGTCAATACTTAGAGGCGACAGTCTGTTTCATGCTAGATTAATTCGTAAAAATATATAAATATATATACACAGACATGACAGAATTGAATAGACGCTCACAGAAACCGTTTATATTATTAAACAAGTAATTTATACAAATGAAGTAATTATAAATGGTCATAAATTTAATAACTAATACTTGGTTGACATCCCTTTTGCTTTTTTTAATGCAAGGACCCTTCTAGGCATGCTAGCGATGAGTTCATGAATATCATCTTGAGGGATTTCTTGCCATGTTTCATGCAATAATCCTAAAAGTTCGGGCTTAGAAGATGGCTTCCTGTTCTTTTTGCGGAGTTCTCGATCTAATATGCCCCAAAGGTATTCAATAGGGTTAATATCCGGGGACTGACTTGGCCATGGAAGTTTATTGATCCCATTTTGTCTCAACCAATGTTGCGTTGCTTGAGCAGTGTGACATGGAGCTCCATCTTCCATAAATAGGGAGTCAACTTTGCTCATTCTACTACTTGAGAATATTGGAAGGAGCCCTTTCTTTAATATAGAAACATATGTGGTTGAATTAATGTTTCCTTCACACTCCACAAGCTCTGAGCGACCATCACTCCAAATTGCTCCCCATACCATTACTGAAAGGCCCCCATGTTTCACTGTTGGCTGCAGTCTTTTTAAATCAAACTCTTGACTATAGAGTTTCCATACCCATACTCTTCCACTGTCGGAAAATAATGCGAATCTTGACTCATCAGAGAAAATGACAGTGGTCCAAAAGGTCACAGGTCTCTCCACCATCTCATGAGCCCAATCCTTTCTGCGTTTGATATTGGCTGGACGGAGAAGTGGTTTCCTTCTCGCAGCTCTGCCATAGTAGCCCAGCTTATGAAGATACCTGACAGCTGTTCTGGGACTGACATCAACTTGTTTTGCTATGTCAGAGGCCTTGCAACGTGGATCCTGTTCAACATTTCTTTCGACAAGACGCATGGTTCTTTCAGAGGGCCCAGGGCGGCCTGGATGAGGTTTCGTACACTTCTTTCCCTCTCTGGTGAATTTTACGATCACTCTATTAACAGTAGAAAGGGGTATCGAAAGATTTTCAGATATTTTTCTTTGACTAAGACCACCTTCATGTTGGCCCACGATACGTCCTCGCTGAAATTCGAATAGGTCTGATGCTCCTTTGGTTCGTGGCATGTTCCAGTATTGTTATCTGCAATTTTAATAAAATAATCTAAGTTAATTTATCTTGGTTATTAAAAAAATCTAAGTTAATTTATCTTGGTTATTAAAAAAATCTAAGTTAATTTATCTTGGTTAGTAAAAAAAATCCGAAATAAAATTTATCTTGGTGTCTATTCAATTCTGTCATGTTATGAAATAAAGCTTATATAAACATATTTGTATATATATTTATGTTTTAGAATATATTTTTCTTATAAGTATATTATATTTATTTTTATTATTATCATTAATTTTATGTGATGATGATTAAATGACGATAATAGCGGAGAGATCAAAGCACGCCAGATCTAATGATGGTTTCCCTAGGGGAATGCAGGTTTGTATCCTGCTGGTGAGCACATATTTTACTCTAACACGATTTCTTGAATATTCAGGCAGACAGAGGAAAAAAAATTAACATACAGTTTAGTAAATAGACGGTTCGTCTACGCAAATATGAGTATTCACTAAAAATTATGTTTAAGTAAAAAAAATATGTCGGAATAATAAATGAAATCCATCACTTCTTTACATATATATGTGTGTGTGTGTGTGTGTGTGTGTGTGTGTGTGTGTGTGTGTGTGTGTGTGTGTGCGTGCGTGCGTGTGTGTAGATGTAGGTGTTTTGACTTCATCAAAGTCGGTGGGATATTGTGGTGGCACTATTTTTTTTTTTTACTTTTGTTTTAGTTTTCACCTAAGTGAGAAGATGATCAAGCTGAGCGTAACTTATTCTTCGGAGACGCATTACGTCAGCATGGTCGAACTAAGTAGATTGAAAATATAGTCGTCGTCTCGCCATAAACAATTGTCTTTTATAATATGTATACATATATATATATATATATATATATATATATATATATATATATATATATATTAATAAATATACATATACCTACGTTTGGTGTGCGACTTAAGTTTCGTTGGTAACGTGTGTATACAAGCCAGCACGTGCGTAAACGGTTGCTTATATTTAGTTATTTCATTTTCTAAACTTATATATATATATATATATATATATATATATATATATATATATATATATATATATATATATATATATATATATATATATATATATAAGTGAACATTGAAGTCAACACACAGAGGAGACAGCATGAAGCAGCCTGTCGCCTCTGAGTGTTGATTTCAATGTTCACTTTTATATTTATATTTACATACGCTCTATCTCTGATAGTGACCTCTTTATCACATAAATATAGCACACTTTAAAACTATATTTCTTTATATGTGTGTGTGTGTGTGTGTGTGTGTGTTTGTGTGTGCGCGCGCGTGTGGTGCAGTTCAATTTATATTACAATGAATCATTCATACAAAAAGTAGATTAGTAAAATTAAAAATAAAATGGTGAAATCTCTTCGCAAACAAAATTTTAAAGTTGCATTAACCTACGAAGCACTCGATGAATGTTATGATCCTTGTTTTTAATAACTACAAGCTGTATAAGGTCTTTTTTTAATCTGCAAGTACTTTCAACCCCACATTCAGTCCTCCTCAGGCATGGAAATTATTCTGTTTTTAGTAAAATTCAGGTAGCAACAGAGACGAAAAATTAAATACGAATCGAAATATGTTTTTTTGGAAATGTGTTATTGTTAACGGATAAAAACTTTTGGAGCGTGCAGTCGCAACGCTAAGGTTAAATTTTTTGAAAGTTTAAGTGAGCGCGTTTTTTACTAATATGGTAATTTGAGAATTCTTTTGTTGTAGGAGTTTATCAGTCCATGTGGCATGAACTAAACAGTTCGAAAAGTAGAGTAATTTGTCAGTTGTTATCCCGAAAATTTGCACGTCGGATCAGTTCTTTTACATCCAATATGCGGTGCAGTTCAATTTATATTACAACGAATTATTCATACAAAAAGTAGATTAGTAAAGTTAATGATATATATATATATAGATCCAATTCAACAGAAAAAAATCAAGAAGCAAATCATAGGAAAATTTGAACCTTAAAACCGGATTCAGTCCCCAGGACAGCATCGATGTGGTTTTAGAAACGTTCATGTTGTTCGTCATATCCACGATGGAAGAACTCAACGAGTACCGCTTCACGTAATGATGCCGCTTGGTGTCTCCTGATCTCGGCAACGCCCCAAACGGAGTCTTTCCGAAATGTGGTTCCTTTTTACTCTTGTAGTTTCTGCTGAAATAAATACGAGGTTTTATTTTTGAAACGTCCCTCCTATGATAATGGCCAAATATTTTTGTTGAACTGTGAAATGTTGAAAAGAAATGATCGCTTACTAATTGAAATAGGGAAGCCATGTTAATTTTAAAAAAATAATTATAGCAAAGAGAAAATTCAATTTTTATATGCCCTACCATTTTCTGTTGTATGTTGTATTTGTAAGCACTCCTTCGTTTATACAAATTTCATCGACAGTGATCTACGATTAAGCTGTTTATTCATTTTTTCTTTCATTCCTACAAGTAAAGAATTGTATAAAAAGTCGTCTTTAATTAACTATACATATATATATATATATATATATATATATATATATATATATATATATATGTATATATGTATATATGTATGTATGTATATGTGTGTGTGTAAAGACTAAAGAACTCAAAATTGATCGCTGCATTTAAGTATTGTATTACTATTTAATCTTACCTTTTAAAAGTTCAACGTAAGTATTTACTTCCCGTACAAACGATTATTTTTATTTCATGGGTGACTTTCGCTGGATTTCGCAATTAATTTCGATTATTCCCAAACTTATTTCCAAGTTAGAAAAATTGTTATCGTACAAAAATCATGTAAAAATTCGCCGCAAACGATCTCAGCAATGAAAACTTTGGAATCCCAAATTTCAGGATTGCTGGTCTGGATCCGATACGAAATGTTTTTAATTTGCAGGCGGAGTCGGCCTGATTTTAGAATTGTATAATATGCCGGGCTACGGCCTCTAAGAGTAAAGTTGAAAAAGTGTGACACAATGACACAGTGACATTAGCATTTATTTCAAATATATATATATACATATATATATATATATATATATATATATATATATATATATATATATTTGTGTGTGTGTGTGTGTGTTTGTCAGTGTGCGTGTGTGTACGTATGTTTATAAATATATAGTGATAAATATAGATAGATATAAAGTGATAAAAACTTCAGTTTGAAAACATTTTTCAAATAAGGATAAGTGTAGGCAAAAAACTATTTTGAATTGTTTCAGTATCAACGACAGGGCGAATAGAGCATGGAAATTTCGATATTAACGCATTGACTACCAACCACACGATAACTCAAAAGATTAACAGTTCCAGCGTTTACAGCATTTTAAGCGTCTCCTGATTATGCATAATTATTATAGGCAAATTCTGCGTTCTTTTCCTACATATATCATTCCACTAACAAGAACATTACTTTCCTCCGATGAAGTCCTATTGGACGAAAGGTGTCAGAGAATTTATTTACTTTGCCATTATTTTGCTTAACATTACTACAATATATAAAATGTAGATATCCTATTATTACACACACATATACATATCTATTATTTTGGTTATTTTTTTAATTTTTAAATTAATGTCAACGGTTAACTGCAAAATATATCAAAGTGTGTTTTTTTTTTCAAATTAACCGCAATATGCCCATATATGTCAATTTATTCTTCTTTTTCTTCTGTTCCCACTTTTTTCTTAACATTCCTGCTTCCATATTTGCTTTCTTATATATTTATTTCTCGTTTTTTTCTTTCTCTTTATCTCGTTTCCTGTGGGGTGACTTATTAAATAGGTCAATGTCTGGGGCCCTACCCCGCTACCTAATTCTTAAGTATCTTAATAAAAATAGATTTTAAATTATTCCTATCTCTCCCTTCGCTCTCTAATTTCGACCATATCTGTCATCCTCCTCCTCCCCCTCTCTCTATCATCTTACATCAACTTAAATCTACCCCTCAAAAATGTATAAAAATAATACGTAAATTTAAAACCATTTTTTTACCCTTGGAAATGTGATCTGAGGAACCAGGAAAAAAACACCTTCCTGGAGAAATAAAATATAATCAATGGACCTTTACGGTTTTCTGTTTTTTAATTTAATTTATATATATATATATATATATATATATATATATATATATATATATATATATATATATATATATATATATATATATATACCGTGTGTAACAGCAAAATCGTCCAACGATTGTTGATCCTACAAAATGTCTAAAATTCACTAAACAGACAGAGTTCCTTTTTCTAGGCTTTGAGATAAGACGTTTAACCATCTTGATAACACTTCCTAACAAGACAAGGGTGAGAGAAAAAAGGTCATTCAGGCATTCAGTCCTGATAGCAAAATTTATACTCTAGCTTCCATCTACAATGTCCATTCAAGAACCATGAAGAGACGGGTGAATGAATTTAAAATGGAGGGAACAGTAGAGAGGAAAGCTGGACCAGGAGGTCACAACAGGAAGAGGGATCATCATTTCAACTTAGTGTTAAATACATTCTTATTGTTCAAAATAGAGTTCAATAGTTTTATAAAAACCTCGGAGAATTCTAGACAATTGGACAATTTTGCTGTTCCACTGAGTATATACATATATATATATATATATATATATATATATATATATATATATATATATATATATATATATATATATGTGTGTGTGTGTTAAATTGATGATACTCCCAGAAGAATGGACTGACAGATCTGCTTCCGAAACTCTGGGATGCTGAAAGTAACAGCAATCAACTAAGTGACAAACTTTACTCATATATATATATATATATATATATATATATATATATATATATATATATATATATGTATAAAATTAAATATAATATTAATTATACTTTACTTGTCTGCTATATTTAACGAAAGATGTTTAAAAGAAAGGTTGCTACCAAAATATACATTAACATATATATATATATATATATATATATATATATATATATATATATATATATATATATATATATATATATATATATATATATATATATATATATATATATATATATACATTAATGTATATACATATATATATATGTATATTTTGGTACCAGCCTTTCTTTTAAACATATTTCGTTAAATATAGCAGACAAGGAAAATTTAATTAATTTTGAATTTATTTTTATTGCACTATGCTTACGTGTGTTTATCTGTTTGTGGGTGTGCAAAATAATTTTCCATGTCCCAAGCGCTTTTGGCCACTTCTTTAGCCCTTTTCAAGTTGGTTTTGTTTTTGTTGTTGTTTGTTTTTCTTAATGTTTTGACTGTTTAACTTGTATTTTCTTTTTGTGTTCTTTCGAACAGGATCATTTATTCCGACGCTTCGTATGTTGAGCGCGCTGGTATTCGAGTGAGCGGCTTTCTATTTTATTCTATTATTAAAAAATAACTTTTAACACTCCATTCCCACTGTTAAATACGTTGATATTAAGAGTAGGAGAGAGATGTTTAATATAAAATGAAAATTGGGAAATATTTGTCCACCGTTACTCCCACTAAAGGGAAAATCGTAAAAACACTGGAAAAACTAAATAAATGATTAATTTGTCATATATCACGAAAGATTTTCTTTAAGTTAATTTCTCCAAACAGTCATCGTTTTTTCCTCAATCTCTTTGTTATATCTATTTATTTTTCACTGTTTCACTGTCTCATTTTGTTCATTTTCTTTTATCATTTCACCCCTTGTAATACAATAAGGCCTCTAAGACTCTTGGGATTTCCCAGTATGAGGAAAATATACATTATTATTAAAAGAAAAATAAATTAACAGGAATTAAGAAGATAGCTGATAACAACTGACATTGTATTTACAATTTTGAAGGTCAATGTTGACTGGAAAGCAAGTGGTTGTAAGAAAGAATCAACAAGTGGAATGTGCGAGGGAAGGAACTGTTCGTATAGAACTTACGGTTACGTCTAGAAATTTCACCTATAAAATGATAAGATATAGCTGCCAATATAGTATTGAGGTTAATTGCGTAAAGTCTAGGTAGGAAAGAGGAATGCACATAAGAACATATCCAACTTTTATATCTATCTGTCAAGAGATATTACTATCTGTCACTAACAATACAGTTATTTTTATAACTCTGTTCATATATATCCATTTATCTTATGTATTGATCTAAGTTTGTTCTCATTCCTTTATTAATATTACTGTCTCCATCTATGGCTACCGTGCAGTCATTTTACCAGTACTAAATATGTCTGCCTAAATGTATTTCTTGCGTGTTCTTTCATGTTTGTGTGGTGCCATGACTGGTTGTGTGCATGCGTTTGCTACCATCTTGTTCCATGTTTTCGTCGGAGAAGTGAGAAAAATGTTTATACACTCTATATGTCATTGATGCAAGATTCCGTGTGTGTTCTTGTCTTACCCAGAGACGCTTTATTCTGGTCTACAGCTTTATTCTTGTAAAACTGTTTTTGTCTTCTTTTTTTTTTATTCGCCGCTTTGACGTCACTCCCTATATTAAATCAGGACATATTTTCTTAAAACCTTTTTCCATTTGCATACCATGCGTCATTCAGACGTTTGAATACGTCACTTTTTACATTTAATGCAGTTCTAGCTTGGCTTGAAAATGGCGTCAAAATCAATAGCAAAAAATATCGTCTGCATCAGACATTTTTCTGGCATGTTTGTTAAATCACTGATTCATATGTACCCTTATCGATTCTATATTTAGGCACTTTATTTGTCAACCATAAATCAAAGAATTGCTTTATATATATATAAATATATATATATATATATATATATATATATATATATATATATATATATATATGTGTGTGTGTGTGTGTGTGTGTGTGTGTGTGTGTGCGTGTGTGTGTGTGTATTTTGATGAAAATGTATTTTCTTTATCAAAATAGCTGTGGTGTACTGCGTTTCATTTTGGACGATGTGAAGAACATATCAAATTTATCCTGACGTATAAATCCAATCGTTTTTTTTTAATTTTGTGATTACTTAAATCTCTCTCTCTCTCTCTCTCTCTCTCTCTCTCTCTCTCTCTCTCTCTCTCTCTCTCTACATATATACATATATATATATATATATATATATATATATATATATATATATATATGCATTTTAAAGTTTCAAACTTTTCGTATAAAAATACTTATACAAGCATTTAAATCTCTCTTGCCTCCTAAACATTCATGCAAATCTTTATGATACCAAATAATTTTCACGAAATACTCATAGTCCTAAAAAAATAAAAGGATTTCATTTAAAAGCAAAATCATTTTTAATTCATATATTTTTTTAGGATGACAGCAAATGATTCCTATTTGTCACAACTATTTAGGTGCACCTTCGCTTCGCAGTTGACAAGACGATCAAAAATTCACATATAAACTATAGTATTTTAAATCGACAAACATTTATTAGAAAATATATTCCGTTTAAATAAAGGAGTAATAACAATGATTTCTAAGAGTCGCTGATTTTAACTTATAATCTTTCCGTATGACTCAAGAAACAGATGTCCATAATAATACTTTCCGTATGACTTCATGAAACAGATGTCCATAATAATCTCACTCAAATTTGGGTTTATGTAAATTTATCTGAGAACTTGGAGATTTTAATTCAATGACACCTAAAACTAATTCTACAATATTTAGTAATTTTTTTGAAAAATATTTATTACGAATAATTTCAGGAAAGTTCATTAAATCTTATATAATTATTAATTTTTAGGGTTTAAAAATTAAGAAGATTTTCGTCGACAAATTAAACTTATCGTTGTTTCTCTTTTTCAACTTGTGTAATTTTTATGTGAATTCACTTGGTCATTAATTTTTTAAGTTTAAACCAAATTCACTTTATCGTCATAATAAACTGCACATTTACATCTATACACTAGGGTTCTATGTAGCAATAAATACATGCAAACAATTTGATATAGATATATAACAGATATGATAGACGTGAATAGATTGAAAGAAACAGAAATGAATAAACTAATATTGATACAAAGGCATGAATAGACTTATATCAACAGATAGTTTAGAGTAGACGAGGCACTTACCCGGAATTTATAAAATAAAATAGCTAATAATGCTTTTAAAATATTGAAGTCAAATTTTGGTTTTATTCGAAATAACAAAAATACAACGTTGATTAAAAGCTATAAACGACAGGAAGTTATGGAGAGACACGGTCGGTTACGTCACATAAAGAAGAAAGTCTTTCTTTTAATTTTTACTTTTCTACGGATTAAGATTAACTTCCTGTCGTTTATAGCTCTTAATCAAAGTTGTATTTTTGTTAGTTATCATAAACCCTGTTCCGCCATCTTAATCCGTAGAAAAGTAAAAATTAAAAGAAAGACTTTCTTCTTGATATTTATTATGTAAAAGTTACATAATTGTGGCATAAGGCCGAAAAAGGGGAGTGGTTAAGGCTGGTCCACACTAACTTATCTTATACCTAGCTAATGCGATTCACGACCCATTCACTCATTACAATTTACCCATTCACCACAAGAACTCGTCCATCACCAATCAATCCTCCATGCACCATAATACCACATCCTCTCTAGGGGGACATACAGAACGCGCCCCATGCCATAAAAAAATGATAGTAAAATATATATAAAATCTGTGATGAAAAAATGAGAGGGGAGTGAGATGAACCCAGTAAAAAACTGAAATATTAACACAAATCAAATTAAACATAACTGATGTTAGTAGGGCCTGTCCAACCCTCAAAAACAGAGGCCGCTGTATTCTGCCCATGGGACAAAATCAAGAAGCTCTCTCGCTAAGGGTGTGGGAAAAATATTTTTTAAAATCATACGGGCATGGGAAAATATAAAAGTTGACCCAGACAAGATAAAAAGGGGATAAAACAAACTGGGGAGGTTGGGAATCTCAACCTGGATCATAACCAAAGATGTGGCCGGGAACAGGCCGGGAACAACACTTACTCACATTAACTAGGTACACAAAGCTTGTCTAAGCTAACCAGGGGAGGGCTCCACAGGAAACCGCCCCGATGTGACATAGGTTGACCTAAAAGAGAAAATCAAGTCTAGACCCGTTCAAACGAACCAAGCTCGCCTCTTTCACCCACCTTTGCTGAAGACTGTCGAATGCAATCGTTTTCTATCAGTTCTAATCTTCATCTTGAGCTGATGTTCAGAGAATCGGATCAGATCCTGATGAGAAAGACGATTGCCTCGCAAGACTTCCTCCTGTCGCCTCGTCCAAATCACCATTCAAGCTGTGGCCAGCAGCGTCAGAAACACCATTGGTTTCACCCCAGAATACGGGGGTGACACACGTATGCGCGATCAATGGGCACGAGTTTTCCGACATTGTCTCATAATGGGCGGACCCGGGGACAATGGTGTAAGGCGTGCGAAGCCGTTTCCTCTAAACCAAGGCAACACGGTTTACAGTCTAGCAAATCCGCCAAGCCCCATATGAAGACCTTTTCATTGAGAGGCAGTTATCTCCTGTTAATTCCCCTCTCCAAGTTTTCCACCGCCTAAACCAGGTATTGAATTTACAATCTTTGGGTCCGTTCACTGGATTTAACTAACGCCTTTATCCACTGTGCCCTGTGTCCTTGTCCATCTGTGTATGAACTTATGGATATTATAAACCTAATGTTTTCAGTAACCATTTTTACCAGTGCTCATATTGCAATTTTTGCTGTTATCGTTGCATGTTTTTTTACCAGAGCTCGTATTGCAATTTTTGTTGTTGTTATCGCTTTTCTCTGGCTGGCACTCCTTATTACTGTTCCCCATATTGTATTCATTTCTATGCTTGGTCGGCTCAGGAGATTTTTGTGGCCTAGCATATGTGCTGATTCCTTAAGTTTACGAATTTTCGTAATGAGGAGAATAGTTCGAATAATGTAAATAATGTACATAATACCTCATCTCAGAAATATAGACAGATACTGAAGTACAATAATTTAAACATCTGTGAGGACAGAAAGTGCGACGTTGAACACTACATATTCAGTGGAATGGCGATACACTTCCGAATAAGAAATTAAGAACTAATGTATTAAGAAATACGATTACTGAACTGTTACACAATATCAGTCCTCCTTTATGTCAGAGAATGTTGGACAATCTCCTCACAGATGAAGACGAGACTTGACGCAACAGAAACAAAGAAAAGAGTACTGAAGTGTTACGTGATATCAGTCTTCGTATATGTCAGTGAATGTTGGACAATCTCTTTACAGATGAAGACGAGACTTGACGCGACAGAAACAATGAAAAGAGTACTGAAGTGTTACGTGATATCAGTCTTCGAATATGTCAGTGAATGTTGGACAATCTCTTTACAGATGAAGACGAGACTTGACGCAACAGAAACAATGAAAAGAGTACTGAAGTGTTACGTGATATCAGTCTTCGTATATGTCAGTGAATAGTATTTACATTAGTCAGACTATTGTCCTCATCTTTGTCGCCATTTTTGTCACAACGTTTCGGCCGTTGTACGCTCCGGCCTTCTTCAAGGACATATGGCACAGTGGATAAAGGCGTTGGTTAGATCCAGTGACAGACCCAAAGAGTGTGAGTTCAATACCCGGTTCAGGCAGTGGAGAACTTTCAGAGGGAAAATTAGCAGGAGATAACTGATAACTGACATCCATCAAACATGGCTCGTGGAACTAGAACAGTCTACCCCAGTGATCGAAATAAAGGGTTCGATTCGAAATTTCAACCACCTGAAGAAGGCCGGAGCGTACAACGGCCGAAACGTTGTGACAAAAATGGCGACAAAGATGAGGACAATAGTCCGACTAATGTAAATACTGTACATAATACCTCATCTCAGAAATATAGACATGTCCGTGAATGTTGGACAATATCTTCACAGATGAAGACGAAACTTGAAGCAACAGAAACAAAGAAAAGAGTACTGAAGTGCTACGTGATATCAGTCCTCGTATGTGGCGATGAATGCTGGACAATCTCTTCACAGATGTTAAAGAGACTTGAAGCAACAGAAATGTGGTTATACAGAAGGATGCTGAGAATAACATGGACCGAACATGTGAGTAACGAAGCTGTTTTAGAGAAAATGGAAGCAAAGGGGGCCCGAAAATGTGATAATGAAGCGGCGCATATTGAAGACAAGAGAGACAGAAGGAAACAACGCATAACCTGCCTAGCGAGCTTGGGCAAATGGGCGGCGGGAAAAAGGTTTTAGAGAAAAAAACAAAAAGAGAAAATTAATTAAGAGCTACAGAGGACAGAAAATTGTCAAAGGCCATGATCACCAATTTTCTGAATGGACATGGTACATAGAAGACGAATTGTTGCTCTAGTTTTTCTATTGAGCACTTTCTGACAAAATACTCCTTAAAATAAAAAAATAGCATTAAAATACGTTAATTTTTAGAAATTTTTACGTATTTTGATCGGCCTAATTGATTTGTATTATTATTATTATTATTATTATTATTATTATTATTGTTAAATAAATAAGTTATGACCGCAGCGAGAGCCTTGGCAGACGATTGCAATGGTGTTCTGTCCTATATGCATCTGAGAAAAAACGGGCGAGGACAACTTTCGAAACCTTATAATAAAAAGAAGATAAGTAAATTGAACCGATTAGATCAATATATAATTTAACCTTTGTTAGAAATATATCATTTATATCAGAGGTTTTGGAATATTTCCAGGGCATAGCTTGTTTTCTCTTCTATCTCAAAACGGACATCACCTTCAGGATGTAACATTAGCTGCAACTGGTGGTTGAAGGTCAGCTACGCCTTCTAAGCACTTTGACACCGACAAAATTAGAGCCAATTCACATTTTTCTCACTCTCTCTCTCTCTCTCTTTCTTTCTTTCTTTCTTCCTCTCTCTCCCTCTCGCTCCTTCTTTCTTTCTGTGTGGGGGTGTGTGTATATATATTTGGAATGGGGTTGAGAATTAGTAATGATTCATATTTAATGAACACCCTGCTCAAATTACTTTATCAGTCCTTATGATATTAGTAACAATTTCTCCCCTGCAGAGCAACTTTTAGCACAAAACAGAAAGATTTTAATCATTCAATACCTTCAAAGAAAAATTCTTGTTTCGTTTTCAAGCGTAATGTTCACTCGAAGATTTTACCCTCAAATTAAAACTTCTCGACTTCAATATTAAAAAAAGCTAAACTTCATATTAAAAAAGCTGAATTTCAAAATTAATTTTATTAATTTGAGACAGTATTAGTTTACAAAAAAAAAACGAACAAATACGCAGTGAAATAATTCTGTATTGACCAGTTCACCCATGGTACCCTATTTGGAAATGATGTTGTGACAAGGGCAAAATGTTTCTATACTTGATTGTATGTTTTCTAACACAGTAGAGGGCTAATTGAGTACATCGATTATATCTTCGAGATCTGTTTTGTATCTGAGTAATTCCTAATGGCGGGGAAGCTATCATTGCTTAAAATGTTCCATAGTAGAGTTCAGAATATTCCAGAATTCATCAATTGGATTTAGAAATTCAATATTTTTTTTAATTTAAATTTTTATAAAAGTTGAGATCGAGCCTTTTAATATGAAATTCAGCTTCATGTTAAACTCCATTTTATGAATTTACGCGCAGCGTTAGATTACAGTTGAAATTGCTAGATGTAAGGTTCTATGCTAACAGTTCCTTCTTTCGGACTTCTCGCTTGTGGGAGTCTACCGGCTTCTTGCTTTCCAGTAATGTTTGATCTTGAAAAATGTAAATGCATTGTCGACCGCCATCTTTTGTCTTCTTAACCCCTGCTCTTTTCTTGTTCTTTCTCTTTAATATTGTGTTCTCATATTCTTTCAAACTCATAGTTTCTTAATTGTGAAATGATTCAAAGTCTTTTTAATAGAGGGTAAAATAGTGTAGTCTGAATAGTTCATGAAATAAAAGTGGGGTACTATAATATATGATACGGGCTATGTATTTTAGAAGTTTAAGATTGAAAAATAAATGGAAAAGTCATAAAACCGAGATATGATAAATGAGTTTTTATCTGATATTATCAAGAAGTGAACACGTTTGCACAGCCCAGTCAGAAACCTTTTTTTTTATTTTCAGAATCAGAGCAGTCGAAATATTATGATTAAAATACGATTAACCCAAATAAAACAATACGAAGTTGCATTTCGTCTTTTTTTTAAGGACGTTGATGAGCATGTCGCTATACAAATTTATGTGAAAGTGTTGAAAATGTACCACATCTCATTCTGTCAATGTTCCGACCTCCATTCACATAAACACGTTGAGTCAGTTACACGCTGTTTTCTGCTACTACACTTTTCATCATTATATTCCGTGGGGATTAGTCACCCCAGGCATTTTTTTACCTCATTACGCACCTTATTTCAAATATGTTTCCTATTTTTCTTTAACATTTTGATTGATTGATTGATTCATTCATTTTCTACGGATTATCAACCCAGTGCAGGTTATTTAAAGCCAGAAAATATTTTTAGATATTAAGAATTTTTTTTTTTTGAGATAATAGCAGTAGTGATAAAAGTCTTACTAATTAAACTGGCTGTAGAAGAGGTGGACTCATACATTTCCCAGTGTTGTTTGCAAATAAGTGAATACACTGAACTCAAATGCTTTGTCTACATTTAGTAGCGGCATTGAGCACTTTAGATTTTTTCATAGATAGGTGCATGTCTTTTCTTTTCATTTTTTATGTTTTATTTACATTTTTGTAACTTATCGATTTTAAATTCACTTGACATATTTTTTTCCGTCTCCCTTCAGGATTTGGGCAATTATGCGACTCCACAATTTACAATAATAATTAATAAATGACAAGTCTCTTCGCAGCCCAACACGCAAATTACAAATTGGAGATATCAAAATCAAACAAGCACAGCAATTTAAATATCTGGGAAGTTTTCTAATCCAGTACTGAAATCTGAAGGCGCATTTTTCTCTGTGTCGTTTCTCTTCTGGACGTATGCGATCATAGCTCTCCACAATTTCCACTCCTTTGTAGCTCTAAATAAATTGTTTTTTTGTTATTTCTCTTTAACCCTGTTCCGCCATCCCTTTACTCAAGCTCATTATGTTATGTGTTGTTTTCCCCTGTTTCTTTTGCCCTCAATCTGTCTTGTGAGTATCAGATTCTCCAAGCCCTCATTCCTCATTATGCGCCCCAGAAATATCAGCTTACCCTTTCTAATGTTATGTATAAGTTTTCTTTTTGTTTCCATTTTTTCTAAAATCTAATCGTGTCTCACATATTTCATCCATGGTATATTGGGATACCGAAATAAGTTTCCCAAAATGTAAGGGAAATCCATACCTTTGACACACCGTTTTTGTTTTGATTTGTTGGGGGGGGGGATTTTCTGACACGAAGGTTAAAGATTGCCAATATTCTTATATAGCAATTAATGCTGGACAATCTTCTTACAGATTAAGGGAGGCTAGACGCATCAGAAATGTGGTTTTACAGAAGGCTGCTAAGAATTCCATAGACAGAGCGCGAAAGTAACGAAGAAATCTTAAGAAGAATGAAAAAAAAGGACATTTATAATCATCTTAAGTAAGAGACAGAGGTTTTTCTTGAACACATAATGATGAAAGGAAGGTTTCTGAATTTGATCCTTGAATGATACATCGAAAGCAAGGGAGATAGTGGAAGCTGCTGGCTACCTATCAAAGGAGCTGGTGTGAAAGGTTAGCGGAAGCTGTAATGGGAGACATCGCAAAGGGAAAATTTTTACTAAGGGCTGCAAGAGATAGAAAGTTGTAGAGAACTATGATCACCACGTTATGAAGTAATACGGCATAAGTGGGAGAAGATTCGCTATTGCCGTGTGATTTTAAATATATCTGTTTTCAGTGGAAGCAATTGTAAATTCTTGAGTAAATATCCTTTTCACCGTGAGTTACGTCCTTAAAATTTTGTTGCTATCTTTCCTACTATCTTTTCTGGAATTTATATATACCGGCTTGTTATGCAGGTTACTCGCTATTACCCTCAGTCTTCAATATGTCTTGTGAGTGTCAAATTCCCCAACCTCTCAGTCCTCCTTATGGGTGCTAGAAATCCCAATTGCCTATATCTAATTCTAAGAGTAAATGTTTATATTTTCCTGGTTTCTCTCACTCAGCGTACATTCTATTCTTAGCATTTATCTATCAATCCGCATCATTGTTGCTTCAGGTGGCCTCTTCATCTTTTTTTAAAAACATTTCACCCCAGGCAAGGCGGGAGTGCCACTAGCACGCAAGGGGTTACAGAGATTGGGATCAAGAGTAAAGAAACGTGATAAGGGAAAGGATTAAGAGAAGGACGGGGAATAGATCAAGGCATCTGGAGATGTCGATTGACATTACATTTGAATATTTGGAGAGTATAGCTAACAAGGGAAATAGGTAAAAGGAAGGGAACTCCACAGACGGGAGTGCGAGACATGAAGCTATTGCAGTAGAAGAGACGGCTGCATTTAACTGTTTCGATAGCACGTTTAAATTCATGCAGTTTGGGAACCAGCGAAAGTATCTCGTCGGAACAGTTACTGTGAAAGTATTTGTAGAAAAAAACTGAGGCAAGCTACGGCACGTCTCTGAGAGAGCGACTGTAAACGATATACCAGATCAGGGCCAATCACATTGCATATCTGTCTCTGGATTTTGTCGAGGACCTTAATACTAACAGCGTATGCTCCAGACTATATATGTCAGCGGTATTCCATGCAAGGGTGAATGATTGGTTTATAGATTTGAAGGATAGACTCGGGCGGGAAAAAACTTTCTGGCGTGACACAGAGAACCAACATACCTTGCGGTAGATGAAGCTATTGATTCAATGTATTTGTCCCATCTCCGGTCAGCGGACAGTTTGAGACCAAGCAGTCGCAGAGAGGTGCACTCACGGAATTGAGCATCAGACATTCTAATGTGAGACAAGGAGGGACTTCTGTGATGGGAAAAAGAGAGCAGTTTTGTTTGATGCATTAAAGTTTACCAGACATTTTTTTGCCGCAGTCAACAACAGATTGGAGGTCCTTTTCGAGGCCCTCGGGAAGTTTAGATTTGTCAGCGATACCGGATCTCTGACGACATTATACAGAATCCAGTGCCATATAAGAGGGTTGCGCACTTCGACGTGGTGTAATGGTTAAAAAGCTTGTCTCGCTAGATAAATTACGATTGAGTAGTGAGTTCGACCCACAATGAGTGCTCTCTACTTTCATCCTTGTGCCACATCCAGGCTTTGCTTAGTAAATCACTAGGAGAGAATTGGGATTACACAGCGGTTCAACCCCAATTTTCCTGTTTATCTTTTGAGACGCATCTTTCGTTATTCGGTTTTCGGTGTCTCCTTTTCCTCCGTTCGTTAAAAATACTTCCCAAATAGTTAAAGTTCTATACTTTCTCGATTCTGATATCTCCAATGCGTGGCTTGCATCTTGATGTGTCCATTTTGCTAACAAGCGGCATTCTGTCTTATTAAAACTGATGGTAGGTTCTCTTTTTCCGCTTTTCTTTACCCATAGTTTTCCAGCTGTTTTCTTTCTGCGTCTGTACTTAAAACGCTGTCGCCTCCGTATTGTTATTAGGTTGGTGCAAAAATAATGTCGTTTTCTCACATATGTTACTTATGTAAATAACGACATTATTTTTGCACCAACCTAATATTATGATTGTGTATGATCAATAAATATTTAATGATTAATAAGACGTTTAATTACCCCGTAATTCTCAAACAAATGCGTCTCAGCTTTTACTCAATAGTATGTACAGGTCTACGGCCATATCAAGTTGGATCACCGGTTCTCGTAGGATTTGTATCAGTAAATCATTATTATCCCCAAAAACTTCTTACAATCTGAAAATATTTCCTAGCTTTTAATAACCTACAAAAATAGACTGTAAACGGACCTACTCAAATTTGCCTCGGTTGTTGGACAATCTGCGTAGACCTTTGCGGGTGGGCTGTTTGTATAAAATATCAGATGAGAATCAGGGAAATGCGATGAAAAAATCGCCAACTGAATACATCAAGTCTAATTGCAACATCTCAATTCGACACATTTCGTTAGAACAAGGTATAACAATATGGCGACAAGGGTGAGATATTTTCCACCCATGGTAATAGAGTAGGTTCGACAAATATTTTTTTTCTACAGCAATAAAACACGTGTAAATATTGGCTCGAACCTTTTCCAATAGTTACATCCAACATTTTTACAGCAGCACTTCAGAATTCCATACTAAAGTTTTGAATGATGGTAAAGACGCTATGATGAAGTGTGTCTAATGGAAATTTCTCGCCAAGCCTGGATGACTTCATCTTGAATATGGCAGCGATAATGCAATCTGGAACACTTGTCTTCGTGATGTACCAGATTCAGTTATGGTAGGTGATAATTTGGTTTGGTTTGGTTTGGTTTGTTTTGTTTTACGGCATATCAACCTCAATGGGTTATTTAATGCCGACAAAATGTTTATTGCTGGTAATATGTATTTTCTTCAAAAATCTATTTCTGGGAATATTTTTCCTTCAAGAAATCTATAGCTGGTCATATTTTTTTCAAAGAATGCATAGCTGTTTATATTGCTGGTATTTTTTTTTTAAGTATTGCTATTAATTTTTCCTTCAAAAATTATTGCTGGTAATAATTGTTTTATTACAAAGTATTTCTGGTATTAAAACCTATTTTTACACAAGTTTGGGTGTTAACTATTTGCCCATAGCTGGGACCCTAACAGGTGCTACCACCCCGAGTTAGGGTGAACCTGGGAAGACCAGCAATTAAGTGGTGGTTCCACGCTCCTCAAAACCTCCTGATCAGAGACCTTGCTGCTGGACGTAGTTTATTGTCAAGACGATAGGCGATCAAAAATAAAATCTAATCACAGAGGGTTACATTATTGAAGACACCACAAAATCTGGTAGTAGAGATTAAAAAAAGTAGTGAAAAATAAAATAATCACGATTAGATTTTCCTACCGATCATATTTGAATCCGCTACACGACGAAGGCAAATATTCCAGTTTGTCTTGTCTCTACACTATTCAATAACAAACTGAATATTTTCAGCCATTTATCGACTAATAGACGATTTTTTTTCCTCAGTAAAAGAACTATTTAATAATTACTAACTGAATCTTAAACATTTTTCCTGGCAATTGAATTAGCAATTTCGTCACATAATTTGAATGTTCGGCATTGAAATCTTAGAAAACCGGCAATTATCACATATCACGAATCAATGCAGGATTGTGCAAGCAGGTAAAATGATTTTTTCTTGATTTTACATGAATTGGACAACAAAATTAAATTGGAAAAAACTTGTGGATAGTACTAAACTGGCCAATGGAATACGGCATTCATTGTAAACAGAAATTAAATAAACAGTTTAAATTAGAAATACAGTGGAACTTCGACTTACGAATTTAATCCGTTCCAAGTGTGAATTCGTAATTGGAAATTTCGTATGTCGAAACAATTTTCCGCCGTTTAAAATAATAGAAATTAAATTAATTCGTTCCAAGTAGCAAGAAATATTGATATAAAAATCAATAAAAGTACTTTTTTAAAGATTATATACAAATAATGTAAATAAATATATCACTGCGACTCTTTCGCAGGCTTTATCAATAAGATTTAAGCAATTTAAGATATTCTTCCGAAAATCTCTTAGGGCCACATTTGCATTTTCGGTCACATCAAAATACCTTTGAAAAAAGGCAGATTCATCAGTGCTCGGTGCCTCTCCATGATTCACTACACTGTTGATGCCGGCACTGTTTTTGTATCTTTCAAGCCATTCTGAGCTTACCTTAAATGCATTTGCAATTTCAAGACACGTGCCTAGTAATTTCTGATAAGATTCACATACAGTGCCCGTACGATGCAACTGTATAGAAATATGTACTGTATAATATAATACAGTACTCTATATAATATATAATAAACATTGTAAGTAAAACACTGTATGTGTTCATTGTATATAAAACATAAAAATATAAGAATAAAAAATACAGTGTAGAATATATATGCAAATATTTAGTAGTACAGTACAGCATAAAAATACTGTATAAAAAGTAATGTAATACTATATAATGCTATAGTAATTATATTATTATATATAAAATATATAATAATATAATATAAAAAACATAAAAATATAAGTAAAGTAAAGTATATATAAAAAATATAAGTAAAGTAAAGTATATATAAAACACATAAAAATATAAGTAAAGTAAAGTATATTTAAATAATATTTTAAAATATTTACGGTATATTTATATTAAATATCTAATTTGAAATGCAGTGGCCGGAAACCCATTCTTAATTTCGTATGTCGAAATTAATTCGTAAGTGGAAACGAATTTTCTGGCAAATTCAGTATGGTGATGTTTTCGGAAGTGGAGGTGTTCGTAAAACGATTTTCTACTGTACATAAATAGAAATGAATTAAACGGTTTAAATTAGAAATACATTGTAAACAGAAATGAATTGAGTTTGAAATAGAAAGGACTTATAAACAGAAATTAACTGGCGTTAAATTAGAAATGAATTGTAAATATAAATGAACTGAGTTTAAATTAGAAATGAATTGTTAATTAAAAATGAATTGAGGTTAAATTTGAAATGAATCCTTGATAACAAAGAACAGAGTGTAAATTAGAAATGCTTTGTATATATTCTTACAACATGAATACATTGGAAAGCTTTCATAAATTAATGTAACACACGCAGACATCATAAATCTGTATATGTATGTATAAATGGCCACTCGTATTCGAAGATACCCGTCTAATAGGGCGGCTAGCCAATCCCTATTGCAGACGCTTGCTCAGGGACATTTGTGTTTATTCAACATTCAGAGGCTCTCCTGTGGTTTATACTGTAAGTAAGGTCTGCTCTACTGTGTTGAGCAGACCCTAGTTACAGTTTCTAAGAAAGAGTGTGTTATCTAGCATGATCAACAATTTGAATAGGCCAGCACACTCAATCCCTCGGCCACGATGACTTGAGACTTCGTGCTAGCACAGCCATCGACGACCCCAAGGCTTCCGTCTACCCAGTTTCACTCATAAGGCTTGGGTCAGCTCGCCAGGCACTTTTTAATGTCACCGCGCGCTTGGATCGACCCCTCCATTCCGATAACATCAGGAAGTCTCCTTCCTGTCAAATCGACCATGGTGAGATTCGAACCCGGGTCTCATGGTCACAATGTTCCATACCACTCAGCCACGAAATGCATTGACAAATGATTCGACAATCTTTCACTAGGCAGTGTAGAAATTGATCAGGAAAAGGGATTCTCAGTTGTCATGAATTCAATTAAAATATTATTGATAACATACATATCAGTATTCGCCTCCTTTTGGGTGACGAATTATTTTCCACCCTACAACCCCTCTCTCACAGGCGAAACGCTGCAACTCTCTCACTTGTCGGCCGCTATTTCTGTGGAAAGTGTTCAGAAGAACTTCACTCCACCACGGCTAAGACTCGCCATGTTATATACAATATAGCGAACCACCCTATTCCACTGGTGAGATTTATGTTCTACTCGACCAATCTTTTTCCTACAAACCGCTGCGTTGGGAAACCGACTCCCAAGATGATGCTTTCCAGTCACAACAACCTGCTCAAGCCAAAGGTTACCAGTTATTTCACTCACATATCCGCATGGATTGTCCATCGTACTCAGTAACCCGCTACCTCGAGTGGTCCTCGGCCCTTGTACAGGGTGAGCACTATTTTAAAATAACGTATAAGAAGCACCCGACGTGACAGGAATATTCAATGAATGAACGAATGGTAAACTTATAAACGTGTATGTTCGATTCTGACTGGAAAAACGACATAGCGAACTAATCTTCCTAGCGGCAGACCGAACAATTGATTCAATGTAAACTTTCCACTTAATATCAGCGGGAAATGTTAGCGGAAGAAGGCACTATCCTGGTGATTTGAATCGCCATGATGAAATGGAAAAAAGGTTTCTTTCAGACGATTAAAAAAGAACTGTTTTGTTTTAAACGAACTCATAAGTGATGAGACAGTATTTCAGTATTTTTAAGCTGTAGAATCTTTTAATCTTTTCAACCCAAGCAAGATGATAATTGATTCGATATAGTCGCCCCACTTCCTGTCAATGGAAAACCTTAGGCCAACAAGCCGTATAGTGTTGCTCTTCTAGAGTTTAAACATCAGCCAAGCTTCAGGAAAATAGATTATCAGTTGTCATGGCGATCACGGCTCTACACAATTTCCTATGCATATAGCTCTAAATAAATTTTGTTTTTTTTGTTATCTCTCCTAAAACTTGTTCCGACATCCATTTACCCAAGCTCCCTAAGTAGACCATGAATTGTTTTCCTCGGTCCCTCTTGCTTCATTTATCCTATAAATATCAAATTTTTCAAGCATTCTTCCTCGTAATCAGCTCTAAAAATTTCAACTGTATCTTCCTGATATTAAGTTACTTTTTTGTTTCAATTTTATCTAAAAGTCCGTCGGTGATCACATGCTCAACTCCAGGGTATTTACCGAATCCTTCTGTAGAACCACATTTCTGTTGCTTGATGTATTTTCTTCAGCTGTGAGTTCCACAGGAAAGGAGTGCAATAAAAGAAACTGTTACAGTAGAAATGGCGGTTTCCCAGTACTAGTTCAAGAGTTATTTGCTGTGACCTAGTTGCCAATCTAGTAGCACGCTTACAGTCATGTAGTCGATACAGAGAGAAGTCACGTCACGTCGGTGAGAAAGTGACTGATTTCGGGATACCTGGTCAGGATCGGTTACATTACAGACCCTTCTTTGAATTCTGTCAAGAATCTCGAAGTATATACAAGCAGATATGGCAACAGTATTCAATGCACGGTCGAATGGTTGATTTATGAATGTACAAGATGGATTCTTCAACAGCTGTCTTCATCATCAGTCTATGTTTCTGAGATTTTATAATGCAACTACACTATTTATATTGTTCGGACAGAGAAGATCACAGGAAATCCTAAAACTTAAGTAATCAGCGCATATTCTTGACTACAAAATATGCTAAGTCGACTAAGTATAGAGATGAATACAATATGGTAACCAGTAATACAGAGTGCTAGAGAAAAACAATAACAAAAATTGTAATATGAGCTCTGGTAAAATTCGGTATGTGATAAGTCCGAAAAATTTCTGATATCGTCAAGGGTACATGGCCCAATTGGATGAGTGATCCAAAAGTGATTTGACCCAAAGAGTTGTGAGTTCAATACCTGGCCACAGCAGAGGGAACAAAAAGTTGGAGAGTTGAGTTACCAAAGGGAATTAACGGAAAGTGAGATATCCAAAGTCATGGCACGTGGAATTAGAATCATCTATCCTCGTGAACGGCCGTAAAGGAGTCGTTTCTGAAAACGGCCGGAGTGTACAACAGCCGAAACTTTGTGAATATGGTAATAAAGTTGAGAACAATGTAAATAGTGTAAAGATGGATTCTGACAAGAAATATTTTCTCGTATGACACTGAACTAACTTTCCTAGCAGAGGACGTAGCAACTGATTCGATATATTTGACCTACTCCATGTTAGTGGAAAACGTGAGGCCAACAATCCATGTTGCTGCTCTGGGGTTTGGTCTCAGACAAAGTTCAGGAAAAGGTATTAACAGTTGTCATGAACTTAATTAAAATGTTATTGATAAAATACTTATCATTTATTTGCAAACATTATATTTCTTATAATAAATTTATTTTTATTTTAATCCAAAATATTAAATTGCCGCAAATTATAATATAGCAAAATGTTTTCAGATAATTTTGCTTCAGATTATATTAAACGACTTTTTCCCCAGTTTTACTTATAAATAATTATTTTCTTTTTCGTATATTTACAAGTAAAAAATAAACTAAATTTAGAGTTTTAAATTTAGTCATGTTTGTCTTGACGTTTGAGTTGCAATGAGTTGGCGAGCTGCCTGATGATCAATATGTCATTTATCGAACGTTGCCAGATTTATTTATATCAGTGAATAAAAGTACGATTAATATCGTCATTTTGAGCTAGCGAGTAATCGATTTCACCTTTGATCGATATGTTCCATTAACTAATCGCAATAAGTCTATATGACGTCTGTATGTGCATTCATTCCAATTGGATCCTTTGGTTTAAACTTTTTGATCTTTTACAAATTGTTGTGACCAAGTAAATGGTTAAAGTAGGTACCTCCACGAAATGTAAACAAAAAGAGCATAGCATGATGAAAAAGACGCCAAACTTGACGAAAACAAAATTTTATCGTCTAAATGTTAATGTTATTATTAAGAGGAAAGATCAAAGTATTTGGGGGTATTTTTTACATTTCTTAATCGTTCCTAACACGTCCAAAATTTCCGTTAAAATCTTGTTTTTTTTTTCAGTCAGCAAAATTGACCATTTTATAGAATCAATGAAAATCTCAGTTTGAAATTCTTTTAAATATCAATTATCATTTTTTCAAAACTTGTTTTAAGAAAATCAGAAATTATAATGTTTATTTCAAATATTTTGAACCAAGCTTAACTTAGCTTCTGCGCCGAAAAGATGTAATTTGAAAATAAAACAAAGCCGGTCATAAACTTACACGTCAATTGACAGGTGTTGAATGACATATTGACGGCTTCCGTGAGGATAATTTGTGCTACGGAAGGAGAAAAGTTAAACATTTTACATTTAAGTGAACAAATTATTTACCTTGTTATTTTTAAGGAAAACTTTCAGCGTCTAATTTTTTTTTGTTTCTTGTACTTAGTTTTTACCTTTACGTTTACGATGCTTTAGGGAAAATATATTATAAAGAAATTAAAACAAGACTGTTAAGAATGAGATTAAATTTCATAAGAAAGGTATCTAATTAATTTATAGGTACCTTTCTTATGAAATTTATCAGAAGTGTACATAAAACACTATAATTTTATGTACATTTACTACATTTTACTGTGTTATCTGTATTTCCATTCATTTTATTATTAATTTTGATATTTCATTTATGGAAAAAATGCCATAACTGAGATTAATATAAAAATAAGATCATATAAATTTCATGATGATACTGATACTTTTAGGTACCCTTCTCAGTTGAAATGGAAAAATCAAATAAAGTGTCCCTGTCGCAGGGAGTGTGACCAGCACACCTGGAACACATCTATTCGACTGTTAATAGTTAACAACTTCCCACGAGGGATGTATGTGACACAAGGCCGAGTTTACTTTGGTTTCCCTTAGAAGCTGCATAAACGGGTTCAGGGCCTGTCTACCAACCCGGCCATATGCCTACCGGCAGGCAGACCTTGTCAGGTGACTACTTGAAGAAATCAGTCAGTATATTAGAAATAGGCATCGTGTTTGTTTTTCTTGCCGTGGCCGTAATACATTTTCCCTGCCCTTTTTAATATTACACTACCCCTTTCCATGATTTTTTTTTTGGGGGGGGGGGTTCACACCGACGCAAACAAGAATCGAAATGCATTATGGGTGAAGGTCTAGTTGATAAAACAAAACTGCGCGCGTGGTTGCATGTTTACACCACCGATTGTGTGTGGCGAATCCTTTAGCCCGTTTTCAAAATCGATTATTTATTAAAAGGCCAAGTGTCACTAATATATTTAAATGCGATTTTAGGAAACAATTTATCTATTTGATGTTCTTTTTCTCTTACCTGTCGTGTCCCTTCAGGAAGCTAGCAATCACGGCTCTCCACTATTTCCTGTCTTTTGCAGCTCTTAATAAATTTTGTCTTTTTATCATCTCTCCTAAACCTCGTTCCGCTATCTATTTACTCACGCTCCCTAGGTAGGTAATGCGGTGTTTTTTTTGGGGGGGGGGTCCCTCTTGTATTCAATCCGTCCTGTGTGTATCAAATTTTTCAAGTACTCTTTCCTCATAATATGTTCTAGAAATTTCAACTGCCTCTTCCTGGTGTTAAGCTTCCTTTTTGTTTCAATTTTATCTGAAGGATCCTCTCTGCTCACATGTTCAGTCCATGGTATTTTCAGCATCCTACTGTAGAATCACATTTCTCTTGCCTCAAGTCTCTTCTTCCTCTGTGAGAGTTTCTGTCATTCACTACCATATAGGATGACGATAATAGTTCAATACTCATTTATTCGTTTCCAACTAAATTTGTATGTTTCTTAATAATTTGCTTTCCTTTTGGAAATATCACAATGCGACTTCAGATTTCAGTGTCTCACTGTGTTTGCTAAGTGGCCATCTATGTTCAAACTCAAGTGTCGGCAGGGACACTTTATTTATAACACTCTTCTTCCTGTGAAGAGATTGTCTAGCATTCACTGCCATATAGGAGGCCTGTGAAATTACGTATCAGTTCAGTACAATTTTCTTTGTTTCTAAAGAAATTTTTCTGTCTTAATACTTGGCTTAACTTCTCGAAGGCACAAAAGTAATTTCTTACCCCAATACGTCTTTGGATTTCGCCTTCGTATTTTTGGTCCTCTGTTAAAACACTTCCGAACTTTTCAAGTTTTTTTTATTATTATTATTATTATTATTATTATTATTATTATTATTATTATTATTATTTCCTTTGATTTCTGATGTGTACTCATTTCTTTCCGGGTCCCGCCCAGGGACCTAAGATTAGAAATGGCATCATGACATTTTCCACTGGAAAAAATACATATTTTACATAGAC
>OZ038485.1:85777179-85817179 GCA_964036315.1 Acanthosepion esculentum
ACAGTAGTCAACTCGTCAACCGTCTACAGTCCTCTTGCGAGGCATACTATAGTCATAAGACGAGTCTATTTCGTCCATGAAGGTACGTCCCCATAACAGTTATGTTAGTAAAGGTAAGCAAGAAGCAAGGAGTAAACATCAACTACAAGAAAACAAACACCATGGTTGTCAGAAAAATGGACAGCCCAAGATGTCAATTACAAAGTAGGGATGCCAGAGTCAAAGAAATACAGCAATTTAAATATGCAGAGAGTATTTGAACAGAGAGGCGGAATGTGCGACACTGAAATCAGAACAGAGATTTGAATAGTGAAAGAGGCTTCCAAAAGATAAGCAAATGAATGCTGGACAATTTCCTGAAAGATGAAGAAACAGATTCGAAGTAACAGAAATGTTGTTCTTACAGAAGGATGCTGAGAATACGATGTAAGCGACGGCGGAGCTTTGGAGAAAGTAGAAAGAAAAGAGGTCCTTAATCTTAACGTAAGAAAGAAACATTTCTAGGGCACATAATGCGGAAAGACGGTTTGGAAAATTTGATAGTCACAGGACAGATTGAAGGCAAGTGAGACAAGAAAACAAAGCATAACCTACTTAGTAAGCTTGATGGAATGAATGGCAGGACAGAGTTTAGAAAAGGTAACAAAATGTCAGAATTTATTACGAGCTACAATCATCCCAGTATTTAGTATTGTTCAAGATATCGCTAACATTTTTTATGATGATTTACAAATTCTACGTTTCGTTCAATTTCGCAAACCAATTGATGACATTTGAATAAGCTGATTTGTTTGGTAATATTTTTTGACAAAAACCCTGATTCGCGGTTTTTACGCACCCTAGTAAAGCCAACTATACTTTGTACCCCGTAACCTGTTTTCACTTCTTCAGAAAATTTAGTTTCTACCGGTCAATGTGTGGCTATTTTTGAGGGTGTCATGGACGGACTAAATGAAATCACAGAATTTTATATGTAGATAATTATACTTCCTCTATATGGACACAAAAACGGAATCATTTTAAACTGATATTAGAAGATGACTAATGATTCTACTCGTTTTTAACGTATTTTCTTTTTGTCTTTCTCAACACATGGCGTCAGGTTATGCTTGCGATTTCTTTTTTTTTTCGTATTTTATGACCATTTTGCTTAAAATTCTTCTTTTTTATTTCAGATGAAATCTTGGGAAATTTCGCAACATACTCCATTGTCATTTTCAATTTCTAAAATTATATTAAAAAAATATAGTTCAGATAGATGTAGACAAAAACGCCCCCAGTTTAAAATGACGCCAAGGTGATGGGCATGTGTTAATTTTACTCAGTTATTATAACCCTATAATTATGAAGATGATTGAGAAAATAGTAACTTGCTTTCCAAATCGATCGACTTGGCTAAAGAGATGCTCGCGGGGAACATATTTTTATTCAAATTTATGGAGGTTTATCTTATCTTGGGCAATTATTTCAACATAGAATTTTCTGCCGGCTTCAGAATAATGAGACTTACTTATTTTTCTTACGGAAATATGTTTTATTTATAGCTTAATATAGCATATGCATAGTTATTTAAATATTTCCCTAAAATAGATATATCCGTTATATTTTATGTTTCAGTAAGACCATTTTAGATAATGCTGTTTTATTCTAGTGTGTTGATCTTATACTTACAGGAGAATTTATTCAGATTTCTCTCTATATTAACAAGTTTTTATACTTATTCACCCAAAACAAGGTCCAAGAGACACTCAAAGTAGAGACTTACTGTGAGGTGTTCTATGATCGTAAGGAAAGGTAATAAGTTAAAATAATGGGGCCAAGCAGGAAAGATAACGGTTAACCCTAGACTTGAAAAGATCGGGATTGTATCGATTGGGAAAAGATGCGGCTGGGAGTCGCTTACACAACACAGCAGTTCTTGGGGAGAAGCTGTCCGAATGGGACGTACTCCTTAATAATGAAATTCGAAGGGAATGAAGATAATTCATTCTTGTGTACATGGCGGGTCCCAGTTGTAAAGCTCAAGGCTAGTGGAACCAAGGAATGTAGCTCGTCAGAATACATGCCATGGAAATAGCGATAGAGCAGCGAGGGGTTAGCGAGGTTTCGCCAGTGGGAGATTGATTCTAGGGTAGAAAATAATTCATCACCCACGACGGTCCTTATCAAGACCGGCAAGTGTGGACTGGGCAGCTCCTGTCAGGATATGGGAGATATGCTCCCTTTTTTGTTTTTTCTGATCTAACTCTTGTAAAGATAGTGCATGAGAGAAGAAGTCAGATGATTTCTGGATCGACACAGGGAGACAACCATTTCAACGGCGCCTTTAGCGATGGATCGTACATAAGAGTTCCACTTGAGGTCTGGAATGAGCTTGAGCCCCAAGAGACGTTCAAGACAAGGAGCCTCCTTGAGAGAAACCTATCCATCTTGATGGGTGAAAGTAATGAAATGTGCAGTATATAATCTTCAAAAACGTATACTTTTTAAAGCATTTCACTCCAAGCAAGGCGGGAGTTCCACTAGCACGCAAGGGGTTACAGAGAGTGGGAGCAAGAGTAAAAGATTAAGAGAAGGACGGGGAATGGACCAAGGCATCTGAAGATGTCGATTAACATTACATTTGAATAATTGAAGATTATAGCTATCAGGGAAGCAAATAAGAGGAAGGGAGTTCCACAGACGGAAGTACGAGACATGAATCTATTGGAGTAGAAGGGACGGCTACATTTACCGTTTCGACAGTGAAAGGGTAGTACTGAGATGCCAACCTAGTAGCAGGGGTACCACTAGCATGCAAGGGGTTACAGGAAGTGGGAACAAGAGTAAAGATGCGTGATAAAGGAGAGGATGAAAAGTAGGACTGGGAATAGATCAAGGCATCTGGAGATGCCGATTGCTATTTTGAATAGTTGGAAATTATAGCTATCAAGGAAGCAAGTAAGAGGAAGGGAGTTCCACAGATGGGAAGTGCGAGACATGAAACTATTGGAGTAGAAGAGACGGCTACATTTAACCGTTTCGACAGTAAAAGGGTGGGATGTGTTGCCAACCTAGTAGCACTTTTAAATTCATGCAGTTTGGGAACCAGCAAAAGTAGCTCATCGGAGCAGTTACCGTGAAAATATTTGCAGAAAAGACGGAGGGAAGTGACGGCATGTCTGTGAGAGAGCGACTGTAAATAATATTCGTTGTATATACCGTATTTGACTGACTATAAGACGCATTTTAAAATAGCCCCAATATCGCTCTGCGTCTTGTATGCAACCGTTAGTCCACCTGTAAGTTATTTTATTATCCAGCATTTTCATCCACTTCTTTGTTTATATGCCGTAAACTTTCAGAAGGTGGGCTACCATGGCTCTCCACAATTTCCTTTCCTTTGTAGCTTTAATCAATATGTGCTTTTTACTACATCTTTTCGTTCATGTTCAACCATTCTTGTTCAAAATCTCGTTAGTTATGTTACTATCTGTTTCCTAAAAGCATAAATTTAATATTTCAGCGTTCCCTCTTCTTCATGCACATGTGTAGTCACATCAAAGTAATCATCACTTTACCCCAATGACATACGAAAGTGGAAAAAAAATTATACATGAGAACAATTTTTGGGAAATATTTGGCAAAGTGGGAAAAAAGGTTTTTTGGTCTAAATACTCAATAGAGAATTGAAACCTCCTTTTCTCGATTGATAATCAACTTTTGCACTTACAATAAGGATCCGTGCTTTGAACGTCTATTGAATTTCCAGATCGCAAGAATCACTTCTATAAAGGGTGCGATGGATAAACTGTCGTTTAACTAACGCAAAAATGAAAATAACACTGATATCTCATTTTAACAGATATCTCTTACCAAAATTACACAGATATATCTTAAAATAGTAAAGAGTAGATTTATTCAATAAAATCGCCATTGGGTTCAAACACTTCCTCCAGACACCTTCAGAATCAGGAGATTCCGAAGGTGTCTGGTGAATGCTACTATAATCCTTGCCTTCAGTTCATCTTTGTTACAAGGAGTTTTTGGTTACTTCGCCCGACACATAATAATCAACGAAGGTGCCTCTGGGGAGTAACGTGGCCAGATTTAAGTGGTGATTCGATCGCAGAAATTGTCTGACAGCCATGACTGTGTTCTTTTTCTTGTCTGGCATAGACTCCTATTGCCAGAGATAGGGTCTTTCTGCACCGCCTTGACCCAGAGCGGCACTACCTCCACAAGGTACTTGATGTAGGCCTCTATGTTGAGTCTGAGGTCCTGTGGAAAGATAACTGGAAGCGTAACGTCGCCACCACTAGTAATTACTCAAGGCACCTTCGTAATCCCCATTAGAGTCATTCAACTCTTTCAGAATCATCTGCACTGTCCTCAGATTGATACCCAAACACTCTGAAATGTTCGGATTGAAATTTTCAGTGCGAATGGCAAACAATACAGTATGCTGTTTCCAAATTTCTAGCGGAGAGAATTGTGTCATGGTGCTCTTTTTATCGCAGACGGTGTCCAACTGACCTTACTATAATGTGCAGTCGACAAAATCAAAAAACATAGAACGCGCATGCGCGAAATAAAAAAATTATAAAATAGCGATAATTTACCCATCACAGCCTGTATGCAATCAAGTTCTAAAGATGCTGGAAAATGATCGGTCCATTTTATCGCTCCAGGAAGTCTCTTCTTCCTCCTGCTTTATTTTATCTTCAAATATTAGACCAAAAGTCAAGCACTGTTTGGTTGGAGCTGAACGTTAACTATATCCCTTAGACGAACTTCGAACTTGTGTACATTTTGATTTGGGAAAGCCTTGCTGCACGTACAGTCTGTTTAAAATAATTATGCTACCATCACTCAACAATTGGTAACCCATTATTCATATGATCATTTTTTTTAGTTGATTTATATCGTAACATTAATAACAGCCGTTGAGTAAAGTGTACGCGCAAAAGCCAGAATGAGTAAAATGATGTTCGGAAAATAATGTCCGATTTTAGAATCAATTTTATTCCTTAATTAATGTATTTAAACAGTGTTTGCATCAGTCAAAACAGAGCCAATCTTTTATGGTTGTCATTATTTCTCATCATAACTCATTATTTGATCAATGATCGCCTAATGGGTAAAAGCGTTGACTTATGAATTTGGTGAGTAGTTGTGAGATCAATCACTAAGGCTGGTTATGTGTACTTGAACTCAACGGGCGAGAAATAATTGAACAGTACTAAATAAAAATAAGAATAAAAAAAATGAAAACCAAACTAGATACATACCATCAAAGCCGATCGGACCTTGAACTCCTACCAGTCAAACTGAATGGATGCTCCCGAGCTTTGAGCTACTACTGGACCGCAAACTTATTAAACGAAAAACGACTACAGTAGAACTCGTGACTATGATACATCGTTTAAGACGCAGGAAAAATGGTCGGTTTCCTGTAGCGCTCAAGTAAATACCTGACGCCTCAAAAATAGATGAGTCCTGTCATATTTGTATAGGGGCTGTCCAATTCTCGCTTTCTAGTCTCGATAGAGTGAAAAAGCGACTCCGCGTACTTGTCAGTGACAAATAATTTCCCACCCAGCAATTCCTCTCTTAAACACATCATATCGCAAGCCTCTCACTGCTCTATCGCTACTTCCATTGAAAGTGTTCAGACGAACTAAATTTGTTAATCCCACCAGTTCTAACCTTCACGGCTAGGACGCGCACTTCTACGCACATTGTACCGAACCAACCTAATCCCCTCCCTATTCCACTGGTGAGAGTTAAGTTTCACACGAGCAGCTTCTTCCCGCGAACCCTGCTCTGTGGAACCCTGGATATTTTCCCGATCACTAAAATTTTAACGTATTCAAGTCTAATGCTAACTCTTATCTTCTCCAACATAGCTGCATAAACTGTGCCTCTTACTATGTAACCCTCTGCCTCAAGTGGCTCCCGTACCTTAGGAGGGGATATTTCATAGGTGATTAGATATCACATACCAGTAATTACACATTTTTCGATCCCTTAATACTTTAATTAATTTCTGGACGGCACTTGTCGCTATTCCTAGTCAAAATAATTAATAATGCTTGACAGCATCTGTTTAATCATTTCATCTCAAGCAAGTCAACAAAGAGAGAAGAGAGTTCCACAAGCCGGAAGAGAGTTCCACAAGCCGGAAGTGAGTGCGAGAGAAGAGACTGCTAGCTATTTCAAATGTAAAATGATGAGATATTACCTCCAATCTAGTACTAAAGTAGGCAATTGTCCAAAGTTGATATGCTAGATCAGGGCCAAAAATATTGCTGATTCTTCTTTGGATTTTATCAAGAACTTCTAAATATAAAACAGGATCACCAGGCCATATGTGGCAGCAATATTAAAAGCATGGATGAATGTTATACTTCTAAATATGTTAGATAGATTCCTGATTGTCTAGCATGACATAGTGCACCAAATTTCCTAGCAGCAGAGCAAGCAATTGATTCAATATAATCTTTCCACTTCATGTCAGCAGAGATTGTTATTGCAAGAAGGCACAACGAGTCACTCTCTTGATTATGATTAATAGAGAGACGTTTTGGAGACGTTATAATTAACAGGACATTCCTTAAATAAATATAAACCAAGACAGCTGAATGTTTCAGGTGTAGATTTAATGAACTGGAGAAATCGCATTCAAGAAATTGGAGATGTTGAAAGGTCACAATATTGCAACTTTCGAAAACAACGTACACTTGTAATTCATGAAGCAGAAGTTATAAGAAATGAAGTGATTTTTCAAACGTAACTTAGATATGGCATAAAGTATGGGTCACTATATTTGTGGGTAAAAGTGCTCAATATCAGTGATATTGCGTATGTACATATAAAAGTGTACACTGAGGTCAACGGCGACCGGCGACATGACCTGTATATTTCGTTCAAGCATGAAACCGACTATCGCAACACGCTGTTGACGCTGTTAACTACAGGATCCACTCTGACACACACACAGACACACACACACATACAGACACACACACACACACACGTACACGCATATATATATATATATATATATATATATATATATATATATATATATATATGTGTGTGTGTGTGTGTGTGTGTGTGTGTGTATAGTCCATACACCAGGTTTGAATAAGATTAATGTTGTTCGCATTTCTTGACATAGACCTATCCCTATATAAGGTAATTTTGTATTTTGTTGTGTAATACATATATATATATATATATATATATATATATATATATATATATATATATATATATATATATATATATATATATATATATATGAGTGGATAACGATATATAAATCTTTATATATAAAGAACAGTTTTGGAGGAAAGTGCACGACAAAGTTGAAATTCTTTCGTGTAAAGTGTTTCGTTCCTTAGGACTTCATTAGGCTTGGTTTGTCCTAAGGGACGGAACGTGTCAAACTAAAACTTTTTCCACATTATCATTCATATATGCAGGGAGTAGTAAAAATAATTAACTTGGGGGCGGGTTCCTGATATCAAAACGAGGTAAAATGTCCATATAAACATATGTCGAAAAGGCCCTGGTTGTGCCCTAAAAGAGCAACACGACAAATGTTCCAAATGTCCCCCGCTTGCTTCTACATACGCATGTACCGGTCGGATCATTGACTGGTGGATCCTTTCAAATAAGCCCACACGGTTTCGAATGGTTTCGCAGGCCCCCATGACACGTTCATGAAGCGTCACTGCATTATTAATATCTGCTGCATAAACCAATTGTGTTAGGTTGCCCCACAGAGCGACCAACCATTATATATAGGACTATATATATATATATACATACATATATATATATATATATGTGTGTGTGTGTGTGTGTGTGTATAATTTGGCAGCAACTTTTCTTTTAAACTGTTGTGTTGAATGTTAAAGACAACATCGTCCTGCATATTTTCTTTTGAATTTTCTCATATTTTCTAATGAGACTTTTTATTTGAAAATGATATCGGACAATATTTATTTATTTCGATATCATTTTCAAATAAGTCTCATTAGAAAATATGAGAAAATTCAAAAGAAAATATGCAGGACGATATTGTCTTTAACATTCAACACAATATGTTTAAATTCATTCATGTGGATGACTATATATATATATATATATATATATATAGTCATCCACAGACAGACTGTTTCGCTGTATCACAGCTCATCAGTGTGGCTAGACATCCGATTGCTTCAAGCCGGGATCGAAACCCAACGATTTGGCATCAGTCAGAGATTCTACAGCCAAGCTATCGTCACTCGAGAATAAGGAAAATTGTAACTTCTTTACTATACAAAAGACGTCAGTGTCAAGGAGAGCTCGATTCTAGTTGAAGAGAATTGTATTATATATATATATATATATATATATATATATATATATATATATATATATATATATATATATAAATATATAATTGATTGTTGGCTTCAGCGAGAAGCAGTCAATATAAGGAAAAGTTAATTTTATTCCCTGGCGTTATGTTTTACAGAACATTTTTAGATAAATCGATATTACTCCAAAAACTTTATCATTTAGTGATGCGTCTTGTGCTTTATATCTACAATAATAACTGACTTAAACGAAGACATAACTAATAATTTATTATCATTGCCCTATCTTATCTCGCACAATACGAGAGATTTTGAACAAAAACTAAACGCAAAAAGGTGTATTATACAGAAGTACACGTTTTCAGAAATAACCTCAATAGATAATAAAACAAAAAAGAGGCGTGTGCTGAGACGAATTGTTTACAATTTGTATTTGATATGAAGGCAGTTTTTGTTTCTCTTCATTCTTAATGAAAGATATTGTTTTTATTTTAATAGTTTATTAATGTTCTATAAAGTCATATCAGACAGAAAAGTATGATAGATTAATTAACACCTTAAAATGTATTACCTGTTATGTCTAGTTAGTACCTTCCTCTGAAAAATCGAAAATACGCTTTGAAACGGAAATTAGAAGAAGCAGGTAATGTCTAAATATCCGGTACATTTCTCTTCTTTAATATCGTGAAAAAATTGAATATTTTAGTTAAATATATGTACGACATTGAGAGTTTAATAGACAATGCGATACAACTTACATTGTGATGCCTGTACTATTGTGTTTTGTTATACTCAAGGATATAAGTTATTCCCTGATTTTAGCTTTAGAAACTTGGTGTCGTATTGTATTTAAATAGTGTGCGGTAATTTTAAACCTAAAAATGTTTTTTTGATTCGTGTTTTCTGAAAAACAACTGAGTACCATAAATTTCCCTCTTCTCATAAAAAAAATCAAATATTTTATTTTTATTTTATTTTAGTTAATATTTTTTTTCCTTTTTACCCGGAGCATTCATTGTTTGTTTTTTATTCGAGCTATTTTGGTATCTTTTGATGTTACAATATTTTACTACTGATTTCTTGAGTTAACACATACCAGCATTTGGTAGGACATTTAACTATCTATCTTATTACTATATAAAAGTCTGTGAACTTTCTATCTTGTATGTTTGACAGAAGTCGTATAGAGAGAGTGGAAATATGTGACACAGAGAGCCCCCCCAGGTGGATTTAGTAATCAACAGTGCTAAAGAATTCGGATGAATGTGCTAATTACTTGGGTAGAAGGGATTCCGGAGTAATTCCAGAAATAAGTTGTTTTTTTTTTTTCTTTTTTTTTTTCTTTTAATAATTGTTTCTGGGGTTTAGTTATTAGTTAATTAAATGTAATAATTCCAGAGTGATTAAGAGACGGGTTCATTAAAGTAAAGTTTATGATAAATGGTGAATTGAACTTTTGGGTGGTCTAACACACGGACTTCAACTAGACGGGATAAGTGGTTTTGGCAAAACTCAAGTGGATGATGTCTACGGAACACCCGGCAGGGAGTCCGAATTCATTTTTAGTACCATTTGAGAAGTGGCTTCCTGCGGAGTTTCGGATACCAGAAAAACTTGCATGGTGGTCAAGGCGATTTGCATATTAAAATTCGTGGGTGGTGCCTAGAAGTTGTTTAGCTCCGCCTCTCTCTATATATAAGCGGCCTGCACGCTTGAGTTAGATAGGGGGGATCAGAGACCAGATCAGATCGGATCGAAGAACCGGGGAGAGGACAGAGTGGCTCTCAGAACGCGGAAGAGACGGCTTGTTGGAATTTGCTGGTCTGGTTGGTTGGTTGTCACGTGCCAAAAAGTTCCGATCCGAACCCAGAAGTAGAAATAGACCCTGAAGGAAATCAGTTAATTTTGCCAACAAAGCTGAGAAAGTAAACTGCTATAATTACACGCTCCGACGAAGATCGCCGAATTACTTCCCTTACTTTTCGGCCAGAACCATCTGGGAGATAGGGCATAGCTGCAACAGGCAGGGTGTTTTACGTTAGAAATATAAAGATATGAACAATTCATATATAAAAAGTTGGGGAAAAGATAGCTGTAAATTTATTATCATGTAGGAAGTGGGGAATGGAACCGATTTTCTTACGAGATAGTGTATAAAACACACCAAATACGGCCCCAAACAGGATACCCATAACTGTCATCAAGGTCCACGCCACTCTCGCTTGTGAACTTCACGAACTCATGCTAAAAGCGACAACGCTGACAAAATTCAAAGAGACCGCTTCAGACAACGGCAACATCGTTCACAGTAAGGAACAAATTCTATATCTTGTATCGTCTTTAATAAACCAAGCACACACGTGTTCACTTTTCACACACACATATAACAACATTTCATTGTTTCTCACATACATACACAAAGAGAATTTATATTTTAAGCATTTAATTAACCAAAAAAAGACACATTACTTTTCAATCTATGACCAATTGCTTGTATTCTTGTTATATTAAATTAATGTTCATCTGTTGAAACTACTTTGTCTTTTGTACTGGATTTTATTCTTTCAATAAAAATCGTTTGATTATTTTAAATGGCCGAATTACGCGCAGCCACACAACAATATTTTATGTTATTGTATCGAATCCCAACACTCCGAATTTTGACATTCCAAGATCTTATTGTTCAAATTTATTCAGACAGACAATTATTTAATGTTGAAAGCAACTTTATTAACTGCAAATAAATGTATTTTTAAAATAACTCTATTTTCACAAACTCTTCATGAAACGACATGTAAACAGTAAACACAACAAGATCGACCCAACGGATCAGAGGTGGTCTAGTACAATACTAAAAGTCAGTGATTGCGTGCGTACTTGTGTGGTGCATCTGACCGGCGCATACATGATTTACGAGTTCTTTATGCCGTAAGTATTTTAATTTTAACTTTCTTCAGACAATTTCCTAATTAAAATATTTTTTAAGTTAAAGACAGACACAAAGAGATCCTGCTTTGATGTTTTTTTCCAGTTGTTTGTACAGTAATTATTTATATTTCAGCTTTCTTTAAACAAACAATATTTGAGATATTTTAAAATATAAACGTTGTCCTTCTGTCCGTTTACTAAAGATCATTAAGTTGTTTATACGTTGTTTTCCTCTGTCCTTTATGACCTCAGTCTGTCCTGTGAGTATCAGATTTCCCAAACTCTCTTTTCTCATGCCCTAAACATTTGAATTTTCTCCTGATGTTAAATATAAGTTTCCTTTTTGCTTTAATTTTCATTAAAACTTCATCTTTCCTCACATGTTTGGTCCATTGCATCTCAGCATCTTTCTGTAGAAGCACATTTCTGTTGCTTCATGTTTCGTCCTCACATCTGAGGAGATTGTCTAGCATTCACTAACCTATAGGATGATTAATATAACGGAAAATCTCAGTTCTCTTTGCTTTCTTTCTATTGCTTCAAGTCTCATCTTCATCTGTTAGGAGACTGTACAGCATTCATTGCCATACAGGAATAATGATATATAACAGTTCAGTATTCTTTTCTTTCTTTCTGTTGATTCAAGTCTCTTTATATGCGAAGAGATTATCCAGCATTCACTGCCATATAGGAGGATTGATATTAACGTAACATTCCAGTACTCTTTTCTTTGCTTCTAACGAAACTTTTCTGGGTTTTTTTTAATAATCTTTTATCATTATAGACAGAACGTTAATTAATGGTTAAAGTGAAGCTTTACTTTTCATAACAACTAGACTACCGATGACCCATTGAGTCACTGACGGTTCAGGTTATTAAACAGAGAAGTCGATTTCAACATTAAAAAGAAATTGTCTGTTTGAAGAAAGATGAAATAAGAATACTTACTGCGTAAACAACTCGTATCTTTAAACCTTATTCACTGATATTTTTTAATCAGATTAACTTAAAAAATATTTTTTTAATATACAAAAAATATTTTAAAATCATATTCACATTGAAAATATACAAAACCACAGCCAGAGTATGTATTCTGAACCAAAAGGTTTTTTATCGGCTCCACCGAATAAACTACATTATACTCAAAATGCAAAGGATTTACAAGATTAAAAAAATGACACCTATGCCGAACAAGAATCCGTTAATTTCATGAACCTTCGGATGGGCGCGTTATATCTCTTTCAATTCGCTATGCAAAAAATTATACTAACGTTGGTTCATCGAATGCGGATTGAAAATAATTGACCATTGAAAATCAAACAACACAAAAGTAAAAATACCAGAAAGTCTTTCTTTTTTTGACATATCTCATTCTCTAAAAATTAATAAATGTGTAACATGTCAGATTGGCATAGGCCGTTTCCTATTTGTTCTTTATTTTATCATCGTATCAGATTCTGGTCCATATTTGATCTAGATTTGATCTTTTATTCATGTCGTATAACATCGAGCACAGTTTTATTAACAACATCACCTTATGTGCAATTCATATATATATATATATATATATATATATATATATATATATATATATATAATTGCGTTGATGTGAGCTTGTTACAAACTCACATCAATCTAACTAAATATGTTAGCTCTATAACTGATATTGAGCGCTCTCCAATAAGTACTGCGCATATATAATATATAAATAATATATATAAAAATTGCATATGTATACATATATATATACATTCATATTATATATATATATATATATATATATATATATATATACTCGCTTGTGGAATTCCATTCCAGCTCCATGCTTTCCAGCCAACTGAAAAAATTTAATGCAATGTCAATCGCTATCTACTGTCCTCCTGATCACTCCCTTCTCTTTCTACTCATCCTTATTTTTTTCTGTTCCTAATTCTTCCACACCCTGTATTTTAGTGGCATTACTGCTTTGTTTGGGAGGATACCGATTAAACATTTAAATATATAAGTATGTATAGATAAATAAAATTTTCCATGGTTTATTTTCATACTCAGTTTGTTCTAGACATATGTCAACACGTCAAATACAAATCTTTTGAATTTATTCACAGCTATAATTATAATAATAAATAGTTTATTGTAAAGAAGGATCTTGCTCCTGGCGGGTGCTAGTGTCTGCCAAATTCTGAGACCGAAGAATCATACATCAAGGAAATTTAATTTTCGGGGTTTCTGTTTGAGCCAATATGATACAAAACCCGAAATGGGCGATGAAGACAGTGCGTCACTGAAGACCAACCTTAATGCATCTAAAACATCTAAAATTGTATTGCGCGACTACACACGCAAACATGCATCACAGCTCATATTAGTTTCTCGAAAGCTTCAATATCTGATAAGTTTCGTGCCCGAATCATCAACAAAGCAATTACTAAAGAATTAATGGATTGATATTTAATAATAATAAATTTATTTTTATAATTTTCTTAAGATGTTGTGATGTTTTAGTGGCCGAGCTTAAAACAGACTGGATCAGATGCTGGTTTTCATTACAAAGTGTGTAGAAGTTAGTGAGACGCAGCAGGATGGTTTGAAAAGTATTTTGTTTTTAGTAATACTAACACCTATCAACAAACGTTTAAAAAGCTATATTACTTCACCATTTTTCTACACATTCATTATTCATGATTCTAACTTATCTCTTTTTAATACATAAATTAAATGAAGATATATGAAAAATACACACAACATATATTTTAATGAAAAATCAAACCAAAACAAAAATTTTCACTAACGTTTACACACTTTAGCGTTCAGAATGTTTCTCACACATATTTGAATATTATCTGTTACTTCATTACACGTGACACGTATCTAACCAATCAGAATTCACGAAATACAACATACCATCAATCTGCGTCTCTTTGCCTCTTATCATTTTTTATCATTTCTATCTTGATCTCTGATGATGCTTTAATAAAGTGAAACATGTTAGATTGAGATTTGTTTACTATTTGTTCTTTATCCTATCATATATACTGAATTAACAAATATTACTCTAGCAAATTGCCATCAAGTCACCTTTCCCCGCAGGATCATCTGGCTCTAAATGACAGTGAAAAATGGACGGTGCAGGTGCTTAGGCTGATTGGCTTAAACCAAACAGCGAGATATGATTAAAGTGTTAAGATCGAAAGCGCGTTATCCTGAATAGGTTGGAGAGGTGATTTTCTATCGGATGCTAAGTGCGCCAACATATTTTTTTAGAATGCCAAAATACAGAAATAAATGTGGTTTATAATCTAGAACACGCATTTGTTGTCGACCTGGAGAGAAATAACTTTTTAATAATTCAATTTCGTTCTTAATGAAAACAAATTCATAAATAATAATTACATCGTATAAATCACTACATGCATATCAAGAAGAGTAACTTTACATATCTCAGATAATGGCTCCATTAGTATCCATTTAAGCACACGCTGAATTCTATCAACCTATGTCATTGACATACTTTGGAATATAGGACCAAAATACGACGATAACACGATCCACACGCAAAACAACGGCTAAAAATATTTGAAGCGTTAATAAAAAAAATTTAAAAAAAGAAATCAACTCTCTGCCATATCAACTATGAACACAGGCCACAATATCCCCACCAAAATCAAATGGGAAATTATAAAAAAAGAGCAGCCCGATACAGTATTAACAGCAAAAATTGTAAACCATGCTTACAGGAAAAATAACAATAATTAGTTTTAAAAACTAAAATAATCTCTTAAACAAGAAGATTGGGTATATGTAGGCATATAAGTAAATACTTACTTTGCTATCTAATTATTAATTAAAAATAAACAAATAAATAGAATAAATATAATATAAACTTTAAATAAATAAATTAAATAATATAATATAAACTTAAAAAATTAATTATTAATAAATAAATAAATGAACAAGTATTAAACATACACATCTATACGTGTGTCCCTGTATATATAAAAATATATACATGCACACACACAAACAGACACACAGAGACACACACAAACAACTACATATGAAGAAAAACTAACCTCCATAATTAATATCTCAATATATAAAACCAAATCAAAAAAATAAATACTGACCATTAAATAAAAATGAAACGTTAGATAAACAATAACATATCATTAGTTATAAGTAAATATTTAATTTATTACATACACATTACATATATCTGCGTGCATGCAGCGCGCGTGCGCGAGTGTACGAGAGTATATACAGTTTATTCATATTCAAATAGCAAAGAAAAGATTCTATAAACTTAACCAATCATAATTAATACTCTAAAATAAAAATAACTTTAACATTCAAGCAATAATAAATAAAAAATTAATTATAGACCTTAGCACCGACAATTAATACTTGTTACCACCAAACCAAATAAGAAAACGAAATAAAGCAAAGTGATATATATATGTGTGTGTGCGTGTATATATATATAATTCAATTAAGCATTAATATCAATTATTTATGTAAAAAACGAAATGCAACTTTCCTACCCAAAGTTTAAAAACGGTGAGATGCCTATATAACGTACGGGAAATAATAGCTATAATTGGCTACAAATTACTGCAATTAAAAGAAAATAGAAAAAGGAGAAGAAAAGAGAAAAGACTAAGGAGTGAGTGTAAAGAGAAAAATAAAACGAAGAAAGGGACACATGATCACGACACCTTACGCATACGCACGTCCGCGCAGACATGCGCGGGAACACACATCCGCATAGATGGGCGCATGGCCGCACTCGCCAAACGGATACAGGAACAAAAAGAATAAGGAAAAAACCGAAGCTGAAGACATCAATCAGCTATGTGCCAAAGTTTTACTTCTCTCTCTCTCTCTCTCTCTCTCAATATATATATATATATATATATATATATATATATATATATATATATATATATATATATATATATATATATATATCCGATGCGATGAGAACGAAAGTAATATATAAATTCCAACATTCACAGCATTATTCCAAAAGAGGACTCGATACCGATAGTAGACCGATAATTATTTATTTATAATAATTTTATCTTATACACAAAACCATTTTACTCACTACAAAGATGCAACTTCGTTTCAGTGCATTTCAACTGCAATTCGACGGGTGAGAATCGAAAATGGTTACGAACAATCCTGCTTGTAGGCAAGCCGGATGTGAAACGTCACTTCCTTTTTTCCATTTGTTTGAGAAGAAAAATATACATTAAAAAAATGGTGACGAAGTGAAACAATAGTGCTTGTTGATAGCAGTTTGGTGAAGAATGGATTGGTTGTTTAATGTTGACTGGTCTGTGGAGATTTCTTTTGACAATAAACACCGGTCAAACATATTTATGATATAATTATAATAAATAAATAAATATATATATATAAAAGTTAATATTATTATTTTTATTATTTTATATATAATCTACATATTCAGTTAAATGAAAAGCATCCTTGATAATGGCTAATTGATTAGATGAATGTGCTCAGATCCACAAATCGTTAGGACAGTTTTACACACTAACTACTTGTACTAAATTCAATAAAAAAATAATAAAAGAAATAATAATAATTCAATGAAACGTATATAAGAGAGGGATTTCTGCCTAAATACACAATTATATATATATATATATATATATATATATATATATATATATATATATATATATATATATGGATGAATGGATGTATATTTACACACGCTCTATCTCTGATATTGAGCACTTTATCCCATAAATATAGCACACATTAAAACTATATTTCTCCATATATATATATGTATATATATATATATATATATATATATATATATATATATAGAGAGAGAGAGAGAGAGAGAGAGCGAATGGAGGGCATGAAAGAGTCAATGGAATGGTCCTTTCTGACCGTTAACTTTGCTAATTAATCTGCTAACATTTTTGTTCATCATACTGCCCAATTCTTTGAAAGCGATCTCACTTACATGTTGTGTTGAATAAAACAAACTTGGAGAGCATGATGAAATACCTATTAAAACTTTATTGATTATCTATATAAATAAAGTGCAGTGTACGTGTGACCGTCCATCCATTTTTCGATTTCGGCGAACCATAAACAACCTGAAGTAAGAGATAGTAATTACTGAAGTTAAACGAGATTGAAAAATTAAATAACTCAAAGTTAAATTTAAATATTGGACAGATTGATAGGTTTAAAAAGCAATTCTTTATTAAAAGTTTAACTTTAATTTCGCTTTTCGTCGCAAATGCAATTGATATCGTCTAATTAAAACCGTAAATAAAAATTGAGCGGGGCAGGTATGTTGCTCATATTTTTTTTGTTAGCACGCGTACTGTGACGTATTTGAAATATTACATAGTACGGGTTCCCTAATGTCATAAAGAATAAATAGAAACAAACTACGAAGATCGGTTACGTATACGAAGAAAGATTATGCCGAATTCAGGTGTCGAATAAAGATAAAATAATTTCTAAATTCTTATAATTTATTTGTACAGAGGATGCTGAAGGTAAAAGAACGAAGTCTCAGAAGCCATCCGCCAGCTATATATATATATATATATATATATATATATATATATATATATATATATATATATATGTGTGTGTGTTGTTGTTGTGTGTGTGTGTGTGTAGATTTGTGTTTGTGTGTGTGTGTTCGCACGCGCATAGCTGTGAGGTGGGGGCATTTCTTTGTGTGTGTATGCGCGGACGTTATTGTGCTAACGTGTTTTGTTCCTTCCTTAAGGAACTATATCAAGGAAACTAAAAAATAAAAATTTTATTTAGTATCCTGTAACGTGGACAAAAAAACAATATTACGTTTTCTAATTTTTAATTAGTCACCATCGTCATAATCACCATGTAAGTAGTTCGATTTCTAATCTCCGGCAATTTTGTCAATAAGTTTAATCGGTCCCCACGAATATACTGCAGGAGTTCCTGAAAGTTCTACAAGGCTTTTACAGGGAATGAAGGTACTTTTCCACGCCACCATACGACACAAGGCCGTGGTTTAAAGTAGGTTTAACGACAACACTGTGGAAAAATTGTTCAAGCCACCTTTTGGGGAAACCTCAGGAACCGGACAATAATCCTAGCTCCCTCCAGAAGGAGAGGTAATACCTGGGGGCATAGCCACCTGTGAATTCAGGTTAATATTATATTGAAAATTTGCCGGCAAAATACTATGGTTGTTCACGCTTTTCCCTGTTTAAGCAATTGTAAATGGGGATATCTTATGCCAATTGTATATTTTAACTGCTTTCGAAGGAATGACAATTTATTAAGTCGAATTCATTCATATATATATATATATATATATATATATATATATATATATATACACTTTTTTACAATTGGAATTGAAATTCCTTCAGTTAATGATCATTTTCACCTACGAATTTTAATTTTGATATTTGCAGGATTTTTCAAAGTGTTTATAGTATCAGTTTGCTGTGTGTTTCATATAAGAAAGGCGAAAATTCCACTCGTACGCAAGGGGGGTAAATAGTGTGAAGGTTAGAGAAACCACTGTGTATAGGTGGACCGATCAAAGGATAAAAGTGGAACGGGGTTCAAGAAGATAGAAAATAGCGATTGCCGTTGCATTTAATTTCGTGAAGATTGTAGTTATCAGGAAAGCAAGGAAACAAGGGATTTCCACAGGCTATAACTGCGAGAAAAGAAACTGTCGGAGTAGAAGAGGCGGTTACAATTTAAAAAAAAACAGTGGGTCCAAGTTGCCATTCTAGTAGCACGCTTAAACTCACGTAATCCAGAAAAAAAGCTCGTAAGAACAGTTGCCATGAAAATATTTGTAGAAAAAGACAGAAGGAAACTACGTGAAGCCTGTGAACTAGTTGGCATTCTGCTACTGGGGAGTCTTAGGTACGCTTTCGATAGTATGAACACTGGTCTGTACAGAGACGATATCGTTTCCCTTCTACGTAACGCCAATCCACAACCAACTGACCGGTTTAGGAAACAACTCTTCAAATTCTTCAAGGATTACGGATTTAATGTCACCACTAACACAAACGTCAAGGTGATCAACTTTCTGGACACGACTTTCGACCTGTTCAGAGGAGTACACATGCCTTATACTAAAGAGCTTTATAGCCATAAGTACATTAGCAAAGAATCCAACCACCCAATTTTAAATAACTTGCACAAATCTGTAAAACGCATACTCTCAACTAACTCCAGAAACAATATTATTTTTTTACAAATATAAAACTAAATATGTAGATACACCGAAAGACACAAAGTTTAACTAGAATACATTCCAAACATTATTAAGAATGTCAATAATAAACGTAAGAATAGAAAATGCAGCATAATTTTGTTGAACCCAACTTTTAACAGTAATGTCAAAACCAACATCGATAAGATTTTCCTAAATTTAATCCACAAACATTTCTGCCATAAACATTTACTCAACAAAATCTTCAATAAGAACAATATTAAGATTAGTTACAGCTGCAGTAGAAACCTTGGGCAATATAAAGCACGGCATAATAACGTAACTTTAAAGAAATATTTAAACAACGTCAATAACAATATTAACACAGAAAAAAGTGTAATTGTCGAAACGGCATTAACTGACGGTAAACAACAAATTTACGTATAAAGGCGTCATCTACAAGGCTAGCATTAAATGTCAAGAAATTTTTTTATTTCGGTTACGCAGGCAACAACTGCAAAAACAACATTTTATCATCATAAAATGATTCTCAACAATAAGCAATATGCAAATGCCATGGCACTTTCAAAATTTTACTGATATATTAAAACAGATGATTATACAGCAATAGTAAATTGGAATTTCGTCGCCAAAACTACACCCTTTTCTGGCCGCGGCGACGAATGCAGCAAGTGTTTGCAGGGAAAAAGATTCATTCTTAAAAATATTAATGACCGAAAACCTACTTAATAAACGAAATGAAATAATGTTAGCTTATAATCATAGGAAAAAATTTATCTTAAAATATTTTAATTCTGGATAAATATATAATCCAAACATCACATGCACTTCACATATTTTAGGTTAAGTATTGATTACAACCCTTTAAATATTTTAACAACTATTATTACTTAATGAGTTGCCCGGCCTTCCTCTTTTAAAATTTAAGCTTGCTTTTTTCTATTTTTTTTTCAATAGCCTACACTCTACTTATTTGTATTTACAACCTAATATTATATTTAGTTTATTTTAAATTTGAGCTTTGAATCTGCGTTTAATTCAGCATTCCTCTCATAAGACCCAGTATATTTTTAAATGAAAAAAATGGTGCCTGATGAGTTGGTAGAACAACGAAACTTGAGTTGCACTTCGAACGTAGGTATATATATATATATATATATATATATATATATATATATATGTATGTGTGTGTGTATGCGTGTGTGTGCGCGCGTGTGTGTGTGCGCGCGTGTGTGTATGTGTGTGTGAGAGAGAGAGAGACGGGGAGAGAGAGGGCGTAGGTCTACAACCCTAATCAGGACAAATAACTTTCGTTTCGCAAGAGAAAGCATATGTTCTCTTTGGCATCATCTGTTTGACTAAAAGAAAAACAAAACTATGTGTTAGGTGACGGTATTGGGATCTCTGAGGTTAAGTTAGTATTGTAAATCACATTAATAACACTAGCTTATCACTTCTTGATTTGAGATTTGAAGAAAGTCTGTCTGTCTGTCTCTCTGCTCGTTTGTTTTGTCTATATATGTGTTAGAGATGTTTTTTATTGAATGATTTTAATTCAGGGACTTATTATCTTACTTATGCACATATATAGCTACAAATACATATATATATATATATATATATATATATATATATATATATATATATATATATATATATAGGCACACATACATACGTACATACATACATACACACACCCTTACATCCGTGTTCTCACATATACATACTCCCAGTCATATACACGTGTTAGAGTCCATTTTTTATTTTACATAATTATAAATACATTCACACGTACTCCGTTGATATATACTTGTGCATACATGCACACACACACACACACACACACACACACACACACACACACACAAATACACAAAAATACATATCATAGAGGTCTTATATATATATATATATATATATATATATATATTTCCAGACCAAGAAGAATTTGGATTATTATCACATATAAGGCAATAGTTACACATAAGAAAAAAATAATTCCTTTAAATAATATGTGAAAATAACCATTCTTCATTTGGTAAAGGTCACCAGACCAGAAACATGTGTAGCGAAACATATGGAATATTAAATATAATATATATTTAAATAAATCCACATTATAACCAAAACGTTTTCATGTTCTCTATAATCCACACACACACACACACGCGCGCGCATATATATTTATATATATATATATATATATATTGTCACCCACAGACAGACTGTTTCGCTATATCACAGCTCATCAGTGTGTCTAGACGTCCGTTTGCCTCTAGCTAGGATCGAAACCCAACTGAATTAGTGTAAGTCGGGAATCTACCACTAAGCCGTTGACGCACGGCAGGAATGAAGGAGAGTTTAAGCGTATTTATTTTTAGATAAACACACAGTGACAGAGAGTTTAAATAACAACACACAAAACGAGTTGGTTGTTCACCGTAACCAAACGGACCACAAATTTGTCATAGGGAATGCCACTTTGATTAAAAAAACAAAATACTCCACTAAGACGAAAATTTCTGAAAATTGCCTTGATCGCTAGTTCAGTCACGATAAATTATGTCCAGGCTCTTACACTATATCCCAATACTTGATAAATTTTATTTTGTGAGATATAATGTGAGATAGTCAGGAAAAAAGTTGATGGAGAGAAAAAAAAAAGAATATCGATGAATTTGGTTAGATTGAGAAAAAAATTGTTTAAAAAATATTTCTATCTAAAATTTTGAAGCTACCTGCGTCTCTCGTTTTGTGCGCATCTGTAGACGTGCCAACATCAACAAAGCCCAGTCCGATGAAATCCTAACGGATGAAACGTGTCACAAAAACAGTTTCCAGTTTGTCATATATATATATATATATATATATATATATATATATATATATGGGGGGGGTTAGGGTGTATCCTACTGAAATAAGCAAGTGCATGTGCGATGCTGACAGGGTTGGAAAACAGAAAATGGATCGCATGCGAAAGAACTTAGCATTGAAAGTATATGAACATCACACTTACGTGTTATCTGTCATTCAGCAAAACTATCGATTGATTTCCTTGCCGCCCCACCGACCGCAAAAAGCATCTTTCCTCTTCAAATTCATCAATTATTATCCATTGACGGTTCACAGGTTCTGTGTGCTGCACCTCTCCTTAAAAAAAGATCTCCTGTTCCTAACATTTCTATTTTTCAGCCTTCCCACTTTGTTAATTTTTCATGAGATCAGAGTCTACTTTTCGCAAACCATTCTCATCACATGACTATATCATTCGCATAAACGTCAGTAATCCAAAGAAAAGTGTCCGGTGTGCGGCTTTCAGAGAGCTAACGATGTCAGATGAGATGCTGCTTGATTTGGATTTATGACATGTCAGTCCTTGTTAGGTAATGTCGATTTTTCTTATAACACTTGTAAACTTATACAGATATTGGTCAGTTATACACTCGAATGTACAGTAAACATTGCTTGTCTTTATACTTAAGGATTTTAACAGTTTAGCACTCGTTGTCGGAATTACAGCAGAAACACAAAGCAATGAAAAGAATTGAAAAAAATGATTGATTCTTATTGAATTTGCTTATATGCAACTCCAAGTCCCTCTAATAAATGTATCTTACGCCTTCTTTTATCTCTTACAGGATTCGTCACACACATGGCATTCTTACGGATTTATGTGAAAAAATTCTAAGCCTCATCCAGAGAAAAGAGCCGTAGCTGAACATTTTTGTTGTGACAAGACACTACCACTTTTTATAAAGAGTGTTCCAATAACTTGGAACGATTTAAAATGTGAATTAAGTTTAAGCGTCTAAAGATTTTTTTCTTTTTCTTTCAGATTTAGCAAGATTAACAACCAAACAACGTGGTAAAGCTATCGAAGCCTATTACGAAAATGGACGTTCAAACAGAAATGCATTGTTAATCTATCTATGGTTGAAATTGCCAAAGACATAAGTTGTTAAATATAAAAATGAAAAAAAAACCGAGGCTCGCGCATTCATGAAGTGTCTGCAAAAGAAAGCTATAACACCCAAGGAATTTCATGAGGACATGCTACAGACACTTTCTGAGGACTACCTTTCCTATGCACCTATATGGTTGTGGGCTGCAGGATTCAGCTGGGGCAGGGACAACACAGAATGTGACCCTCGGTCAGGTAGTCCAAAAACCTCCACCACTGATGATCAAGTTGATGCTATTCACCTATGGTTTTGAATGGCAAACGTCATACTGTCCAGCAGATCGCTAAGTCCATAGGCATAGATTTGGTTCGATGCATATTGTTTTAACTGACATCTTTGGGATGAGAAATTTGCCTGCAACATGAGTAATATGTCTACTGTTTATATTTGAGGTTATATGTAAGCATTGGTCAGATTTATACTTGAGTCTACATGAAAATACTTTTCATGTACATACTTGAGTTTCGAAGTAAAACCTGTTCGTGTTTATGCTTCAGAATAGGTAAACACGATGCGTGTTCATGCATGAGTCTATAAACAAATGCTGTTTCTGTTTATACCTGAGGTTATAGGTAAGAATTTGTCAGATTTATACTTGTGTCTACATGAAAATATTGCTCGTGTATATATATTTCAATAACTTGGACCGATTTTAAATGTGAATTAAGTTTAAGCGTCTAATGATTTTTTTTTCTTTTGTATTTGGCGGATATTTCGGCAATATTATTTTTTACACATAATTGCCATGACCTAAATAATATGATCCAATAGAGAAATAAGTAAATTTCCACCAATAACATTGATTTATTTACTGCTGACTTTGATCCGTCTTAATGAAACACTCTTACATATAATCCGTCTTAATGAAACACCCTTTACTTGAATGTCTAAGAAGAACATTATCGTTTTTATACTTGACTCTATTAAACGCTGTTCGTGTTAATACTTGAGTCTATAGGTAAACATTGGTCAGATTTATACTTGCGGCTACATAAAAATATTATTCGTGTATATACTTGAGTCTCCAAGTAAAACCTTGTCATGTTTATGTTTGTGTCTAGGTAAACATTTCGTGTTTATACATGTATCAGTAAGTAAACATTGGTCGAGTTTATACTTGAAACTATAGGTAAACATTTCTCAGACTTATACTTGTCAACAGGAAGAAATTCGTCGTTTTTATACTTGAGTGTATAAGTAACAATTGATAGTGTTTATATTTTGAGTATATAAACACACATTTGTTTTGTTTTTTCGTGAGTCTAAACGCATCGGAAAGTGACTATTTTTGTGGGGGTCTTCACCCTTTGCAGCGAACGCCTCGGCGAAGCATTCATCAGATGCATTCATCTGATGATTTTCACCAAAATAAAATATCAATCTTCCATTGGCAGCTGAAGTTCTTTCTCGACTATGGGTAAATATTAGCCAACTGTGATTCTCCTTTTCCCTTAGTGCCCGACAGTGGTTCTCACTTTCATTATCTTTCCCTTTCTGTTATTCTCTCTCTCTCTCTCTCTCTCTCTCTTACTATTCCTTCATTATTGTTCTCTCTCTCTCTCTCTTTCGTCTCCTCTCCTCTCCCTGCTCTGCTATTCTTTCGATATAACTATTTACCTATCGATCTCTCTACTCCCTCTCTCTCTCTCTCTCTCTCTCTCTCACTCAGGCTCTTCTCTCTATTTCTAGTATTTTCTATATCTGGCATTCTCACTCTCTTTTCCTGACATTTCTTCTCTGTTATTTCACAATCCCCCTCCAATTACACTCTCACTCACTTTCTCTTCCTCTACTATACTCTTTTTTCCTCTCTTTTTCTATCTTCCTTTCACCTTTCTTCATTCATAATTATTCTCTTTATGACTCTTCCTTTCTCTTTCTGCCGGTACCATTCTTGTTTTTCACGCTTCTTTCTGTATGGTTTCTTCCTACTTTCAGATTACCCAAATCATATCCACTTTACTCGCAGCTATTCAATGTTAACTAATTGCATCAATTGCACAGAGACACACAAAAGAACGGGGTTTCACTTTTGCAAGTATTTCCATTGACTTCCTATATTTTTTTCCTATTAACACAGAAAGTTATCAGAAGACAAACTTTCGTTATTGTCCTAACAGACCCAGCATCGAACCTTATCGCATGACAACGTCTTCCATAGCAAGGTACCTTTATTTCTCTGTCGGTTAATATCACCAACACTTCCAATCCAACTGTCCATAATCGATCGATGCCTCAATTAATTCACTTGTCTTCGATAAAATGATATACTCCATTGAAAAAAGGTTTTCCATCCAAAAGGAGGCAGCGTCCGTCACTAAAAAGTCTATTTCTGCTCAGCCAATCAACTCGAACCGTTTTTTCTGGACAATCAATGACACTCGCAGGATAAATAGTAAACAGGGAAACGGTGAGAAACTAAAATGTCCAGCAGACATTTGCGAACATATGTGTATATCTTTCTGCGTTTCTGTCTACGATTACGTATGTGTGCATCTGCATGCGTTTCTGTACATTTGATTTTCCAGGCACAAGCAAATGGCCTCCATCCAATTTGATGTTGTTTTGACAGACTGAAATTTTTTTGTTCATTAATCGATTGATTGATTTGTTTTTTACGGCTTATCAACCTCCTTTAGGTTATTTAGGGTCGAAACATATTTTGGGATTATGACACTATTTTGGTGATAATAATGATTTTCTAATAAAAGTTTTTAAATTTAACCTATAACTGGAAGAAAAAGAAGTGGTTTCATTACTTTCCCAAAGTTATTTGCACATAAGTGAATGTAATGAACCCGACTGTAATTGTAACTTAGTACTCACATTTCTCATTCCAAGCCGATATACATTACACCACCGCATATCCAAGCTTACAGCACCTGGTATTCCCAAGCAAAACCCGTCTACGAATTTACCAGGTTCACTGTTGCTTAACTTCAGTGATCGGATGAGAACTGGTGTTACAACGTAATCTGACCAGAAGCTTTTTTTTCATGGGGGGATATTGAAACGATGCTTTGAACTCCCTCTTTTTTTAAAACTTGAAGGCGTTTGCAGCATTCTTTTCTTCTATGTGCCGTGTTCCTTCAGAACGTTGGCGATCACGGCCCACCATAACTTCCTATCCTTTTTAGCTCTTGTTTGTATTTTCACCATACTTCCCAGTCCCTGTTCTGCCACTTACAAAAGCTCGTTAGGTAGGTTACTTGCTGCTTCCTCCGAACCTCTTGCCTTCAGTCTCATATTGTCCAAGCCTTCTTTCCAACTTGTCGGTCTTCGTACTTTATACTGTCTCTTTCTTATTCTAATATGTGCGTCCATTTTGTTTCCATTTTCTTTAAAGGTTCCCGGATGCACAAATGTTAAGTCTATAATGTTACCAGTAGCCTTCTGTAGAACGACCTTTCTGTTGTTAGAAGCCTTCTTTTAATTTGTGACGAAAATTTCCAGCATTCATTGCCATCGAGGACGACCGATATTTTAAAACAGTTCAGCAATCTTCGTTTTTGCTGAAATCGCGACAGAAACACAAAAGAATGAAAAAAATTGAAAAAAAATGATTGATTCTTATTGAATTTCCTAATGTGCAACTCCAATTCCCTCTAATAAATGTATCTTACGCCTGTTTTATCTCTTACTGGATTTGTCACAGACATGGCATTCCAACAGATTTACGTTAAAAAATTCTAAACCTCATCCAGAGAAAAGAACCATAGCTGAACATTTTTGTTGCAAAAAGATACTACTACTTCTTATAAAGAGTGTTCCAATAACTTAGAGCGATTTTAAATGTGAATTAATTTTAAGTGTCTAATGATTTTTTTCTTTTTCTTTCAGATTTAACAACTTAAGTCTTTGGCAACTTCAACCATAGAAAGATTAACAATGCATGTCTGTTTAAGGTCCATTTTCATAATAGGCTTCGATAACCTTAAAACGTTGTTTGATTGATAAACTTTCGATGGTTGAAATTGCCAAAGACGTAAGTTGTTAAATCTGAAAGAAAAAGAAAAAATCATTAGACGCTTAAAATTAATTCACATTTAAAATCGTTCCAAGATATTGGAACACCCTATATAACTAGAAAAACTAATTCATATTTCTGTCTTAATTTCTGTGCAGGTGGAGCCCATACAATTGTCAGAGGTATGCGGCAAATATAAAAATGGACAAAACTGAGGCTCGCGCATTCATGAAGTATCTGCAAAAGAAAGCTATAACACCCAAGGAATTTCATGAGGACATGCTACAGACACTTTCTGAGGACTACCTTTACTATGCACCTATAAAGAGGTGGGCTGCAGGATTCAGCTGGGGCAGGGACAACACAGAATGTGACCCTCGGTCAGGTAGTCCAAAAACCTCCACCACTGATGAACAAGTTGATGCTATTCACCTATGGTTTTCGATGACAGACGTCATACTGTCCAGCAGAACGCTAATTCCATAGGCATTAGTTCTGATTCGGTACATATTGTTTTAACGGAGATCTTGGGGATGAGCAAGTTGTCTGCAACATGTATCCCAACAATATTGACACCAGAGCAAAAGCTGAAAAGGGTTGATATTTCCAGGACATTTGTGACAAGCTAACAGGCTGAACCTGAGAGTTTTCACCGCAGACTAGTAACTCAAGATGAAACCTGAGTTCATCTCTTCGAACCTGAATCAAAGAGTGAAAGCAAACAGTGGTATCACTCTGATTCTCTAACCCCGAAAAAGTTCAATAAGACAGTGTCTGTTAGCAATGTGATGGCTCCTGTTTCTATTTGTTTTATTCTGAAGGCGTAAGCATGATAGCCTACATGGAAAAGGGGAAAACTATTAATAGACAGTGGTATGCATCAGAATTAAGACAACTGTAGAAAGAAATCTACTCGAAATGTAGAGGGAAGCTGAGGGCAGGTGTGCTCTTGTTCACACTGCTCAGGCTGCAGTAGCTGAATCAGCCAACTGTGGCTTTGAATTGCTAACTCCATACCCCCTAATCACCAGACTTTGCTCCATATGACTTTTTGTCTGTTTCCTAAGCTCAAATCCCACCTACGTGGTTAAAATTTTGGAAAGAATAAGGAAATCATATGTGCCGGAGAGGAACTTTTTGAGCACCAGGACACAACCTTCTTCTCTGATGGGATTGTAATGCTTAAGCATCGTCGGACCAAGTGAAGTGATAACAAGGGGGACTCCATTAAAAAAATAGTCAATAACTGTCTTGTCTCTTCAACACCTTTTGGATGAGGCTTAGAACATTTTAACGATTCTCATAATACTAGTTCTTTTCTATGTTTATCTCTTTTTTGTCTCTTTATTTTTTAATTTCTTTACTTTTTCGTCCTCCTCTCTCTCCCCCTCTCTCTCCCCCCCTCTCTCTCTCTCTCTCTCTTCTGTACCTTCTCTGTGTCTTCCTCTTACTTGTTGTAACTTTTACCCTTTCTTTGTCTGCTCTCCTTCTCTCGCTTCTGTGATTATCTCTTTCATTCCCGCTTTATTTCTCATTCGCTTTTTCTTTCTATTTCCTTCTCTCTCTTCTCTCTCTCTCTCTTCTCTCACTCTCTATATTCCTAGCACCTCTTTTCATTTGCGAGAAAGCGCAAAATGACAGACTTCTCGTTGCTCTATCACTATTTCCCTGAAAAGTGTTCAAACGAACTACATTCCTCAGTTCCACCAGTTCTAACCTTCACGGTTAAAACCCGCCCTGTCACGCCCATTGTAGAGAAACACCATCATTCCTCACGTATTCCATTAATGAGATGTAAGTTCCACTCGAGCAGGTTTTTCCGACTAACCGTTGCTTTGTGGAATCGACACCCAAGAGTATGTTTATCCGATCACTACATTCTTAACTCGTTCAAATCTAGACTTAATCGTTATCTTCCCCACATACCCTCATAAACGGTGCCTCTTACTCTGAAAGCCTCTATCTCAAAGGGCTCTTGGCTCTTGATCTGGTTGAATATTATTGTAAAGTAAATGAGGATTGCTTCAGTAAGATAATGTGTCGCGTCACTTCAGGGCGTAAGTGATTCTAGCTCTCCTCAATTTCCTGTTGTTTGTAGCGATTAATAAATGTTGTCTTTTTGCTATCTCTCCTAAACCTTGTTCCACCATCCATTTACTCAAGCTCACTAGATAGCTTATGTGTTGTTTTTCCTATTCTACATAGATGAAATTTCTAAGGCAGGCAATGAGATAGGAGGGTTTGGATAATGTGATACTCACGGGTCAAATTGAAGGCAAGAGGCAATGAGTATGTTATACTGTGAAATTCGTCAAATTAGGGTCGATTACATTTTTCATAAAATTGAAATTGTTGAGCTTAATTTCTGAAAAAAAATTGTTCAGCTTAGAGAAAGAAAATTTATTCCCATTATATTTTTTAAAGCTGTCAGGATTTTGGGGATTTTGGGACCCCAGTAATTATGGGTCTTAACCCATAATTACAATCATCTAGTGCTCCCCATTTTGTCGATGATTTGAGCAGTACAACATAAATTAGTTAGATGGTTGGCTGAATTATTACAATCCGTGTTGGATACGCATTCGAAATGTTGTATTAAAGAATAATTTATGTTTGCTACTTACACACAAAACTGTCCATTTAATACTGACAACAAATTTATGTATTCATTTGACATCAGTATTTTATTTATATGTGTTCCGCTTCAGGAAATAATAGATATCCGTGTTGATTCTCTGTATCGTCTTCGTGAATTCCTGAAATTGTTTTTATTGAGCTTATTAAATTTGCCACTATGTCAGTCGAATTCACTTTCGATAATGGACCAAGATAATGGATTACAAGATTGATATGATTTAAAATGTGTAGCTATTTAATTCTCATGATGGTTACCATATACGTGTGGTTTGACAGGCGAAGGTTATATTATATAGCAGTATCAGACGACCCAACAGCGATATACGTTATGCGGATGACACTTTTGCGTGTTTAATAGTGAGTTCGAAGGAAGGCATTTCATGAATTGTTAAATGGTTTGCATCGTGCGCTCCGTTTCAATTGTGAAAGGGAGAGCGATAATGTTTTATCGTTTTTCGTATGTATCGGCACAAAGACGAAGTTCATGATTACACCTGTGTACCGAAAATCCACTTTTATTCGATTATATACTAGTTTGGTTTCGATTTGTTCTAAACAAGTGGTGTTCAAAATATTTTCTTGGGGGGCCACATTCATAAAGTTTAAGTGTTACAGAGGGCCGGACATCTCCAAAAACATTACTTTTGTTAAACAGAACATATATTTTGAACATACAAAAAACTTTTTGTAACGACAACTTGTATAGATGCATTTTCACATTTTTATTCAACGAATAAGTCTGAGAATACATAATTCGATTAACGTGACAACTTTTCAAAGTCAGCTTTTACAGATGTAGTTGCAAAACATAGCTGACTCGCCAAATTATTATCAGTAAACTGACTTCGGCAATTGGGTTTTGTAAGCTTCATCCTTGAAAAAACCTGTTCATAGGAGTATGTGCTTCCAAAATAAGGGATCATTTTAATGGCATGTGTCAGATTTGTATATTTTCCATCTTTGTACTTTGAACAAAATGTCACCAAATCACCTTCACTTTATGCTCTCTTCAAGTCCCTATTTGACTGCAAACCAATAAGCTCCATTTGATAGAAGTCAGCACTGTATTCAGCTGCCGTTTCCATTGGTTGATCAGTTTTAAATCCTTTTCATATTTTTCTGAAATCCATAAACCTGTTGGCAAATTCTTCTCTCAGTTCTTGAATACTTGCAACATATTTTGTTCAAATGACGTCAGGGATCAAAGCTTTTCTTGGTCCCAGACAGGGAAAAATGGCGGGCTACAATCATCTCGAATCACATTGTGGCCCGCCTGTTGCATACCCCTGTTCTAGACGATATCAGTAAGCTATGTGCCATACTTGATACACGCTTTGGCGATCATGTATCTTTTGATACATGACTGACGAGGCAGATTTTCCCCGCAGTAGGTTGCCATTTCTTTCTGTGGTAGACCAGTTGCTATCCAAGGCTATAGAACCCGATCTGTCCTGCTATTTATCCATAACTGGGGGGGGGGGCGAAGAAGAGGATTTATACCTTTCCCAAGAGTATTAGCACGTAAGTGAATGTAATGGATTCGACTGGAATTCGAGCTCAGCTCTCCGATTCCTCAATCCGAGCCGCTATCCATTATTCCAGTGCCTCCCCAATTGATAATACAAAGACCTTAGTCAATCGAGCCTGTTCTGCAAATGAATTAGAACAGGAATTATAATTCATTAGGGAAATATTTTCTGATGATGGTTATCCTTTGGGTGTGGTGCAGTTTGACATTAATGCTAAGATTTTAGTTTCATGAGTCAAAAACTTTTGGTTACAAAAATTCGAATCACTGCTCTGTGGAACCGACTCTCAAGGGAATGTTTCCTTGATCACTTAACCTGTTCAAGTCTAGGGTTAACCGTTATCTTCCCCTCTTATCCACATAAATTGGTTCTTAACGTAAACCTCTACCTCACGTGGCCCCTGGGGCTCGTACAGAGTTAACCATACTGTAAAAATATCCCTATATTACCGTTGATTAGCGAGGTTGGTGTGAGATTTCTTAAGCAAATCCCCACCAGTGTCTTCTTATTTTATATGCCGTGTCCTTTCAGGAAGTTGGCGATCATGCTGTCCACATTTCCTGTCCTTTTTAACTCCTTTTGTTTTTTCGTTATCCTTCGTAAGCCTTGTTCCACCATTGATTTACTCAAGCCCGCCAGGTAGGTGATGCTTTGTTTTCCTCTTGACTTCAATCTGTCCAGTGAGTTTCAAATTTTCCAAGCATTCTTTCCTATTTCTTTGCCCTAGAAATGTTTTTTTTTTTTTTATTCACGAACTGTTGTTTGGGCAACCACAACATTCTGGACATTTTCGGCAATTTGGTACCCAAGCAGATCAATATTCGCCTCGGTATTAGTCTGTAGCCCTGTGGGGCCCGCGATGGTTAACATATATCTAGGGTTATTTACCAGTGCCTAACAACACAATTACCATGTACGTTATACGGATTAAATTTTTTGCGTCTTTAATAGAGGCGAAGACGTTTCATGAAGTTCTAAATTGTTTGCATCTTGCTCTCCATGTCACTTGGGAAAAGGAGAGTGATAATGTTTTATTGTTTTTAACGATGTGCAAATACTTTCTAACTTTGTTACATCTTTGTACAAAAACCTAGGTTCACTGGGTAGCCATCGCCGCAAAATATTTTCTTCATAAATTCTGAATCTTGTTCTAACTTATTCGTAGAACAGATCATTAATGTACAGTAGAATAAGGTCTTTACAAGAATCATTTTACGTCGTTTATGACAAAACGAGCCCCAACGGGTATATAATTCAATGAACCTAGGTTTTCTGTACAAAGATGTAACAAAGTTTGAACTTCTTTGTACCAACAAATCGCAAATACGACAAAGTATCGTCGCTCTCCCTTTCACAAGACGGTGAGCAAGAAGCAAACTATTTAAAACTTCATGAAATGCTATTGTTTTGAACTTACTTCTAAACACACAAAAACTGTCAGCATTATAACGTGCATAGTAGTTGTGTTGGGAGGTAATGCTAAATAACCTTTGCTCATAACACCCCCGCGTATATGTTGACAATCGCGGGAAATAAAGGGCTACTCATTTTAAAACCTATCAATCGTAGGACAATAAATAGGCACAAACGGCGTAAAATGATTCTTATAAAGACCTTATTCCACTGTTAATGAAAGATCTGTTCTACGAATGAAAGAGAACAAGATTTAGAATTTACTCAAATATTTTACGCCAAGAGCGACCCTCTGGACATGGCGCTGTCTTCAATTAATACTACAATTGTATAGTTCTATCAATCAAATTCATAAATTTGTATTTATTCGGTATCACTATTTTACTTATATATATCCGGCTTAAGGAAACAATAGATAACTGTGCCGATTCACTGTACCGTTTTCATGATTTCGTGAAATTATTCTTATTGAGCTTCTTAAGTTTAGCACTATATCAGTCGAATTCACTTTCGATAATGCGATACAGTGAGATTGATGGGATTTAAAATGAGTAGCCCTTTATTTCCCACGATCGTTAACATATATGCGGGGTGGTATAGGTAAAGGTTATTTAGCAGTATCTTACAACACAGCTACTATGTACGTTATATGGATGAGAGTTTTTGTGTTTAGAAGTAAGTCCAAAACAGAGGAATTTCATGAAATTTTAAATGGTTTGCTTCTTGCTCTCTATCTTACTTGTGAAAGGGATAGCGATGATATTTTATCGTTTTTGCGATGTGTCGGTACAAAGAATTATCATCTTTATACAGAGAACCTAGGTTCATTGGATTATATACCCGTTACGGTTCGTTTTGTGCTCTACGACGTAAAATGATTCTTGTAAAAAAGACATTATTCTACTGTACATTAGTGTGTAAATTATTCTCGAGTAGTTTGTAACATTCTATTTATCAAATCTCAGTTGCGTCTCTGTATTTGGGCAAAGTGCACTTAGGGGCGGCTCCGTCAAAGAACAGAGTAGCAAGTGAAGAAAATTATACTGAGAGGTGCTCAGCCCTGGGGAACAGCTGCCCGAGGCCGCGCCCTTTCATTGCACCAGAGAGAGGGATCAATGCTCGCATCGAGGCCAGTGCAACCGGCGGTTACGGGGGCTCGGGCAATTTTTGTTCCTAGCCCGGGTGTACGCGCTCGGGCTCCCCACATTAAACCGACCTTGTGTTACAACCTGACTTTGTGCGTGGGTGGTGAGTAAATACAAATATTATTACTGTACATTAATGATCTGTTCTACGAATAAATTAAAACAGGATTCAGAATTTATTAAGAAAATATTTTGCGGTGATGGCTACCCTCTGAACGTTGTGCAGTATCGAGTTACTACTACGACTGCACGTGAAGATTTTTGATCCTGGAAATTTCATACAGATCTTAGGTTACTGTTGAAACTTGACTAATGCATGGAATAATAATGCAAACACAATGTAGTTAGAATAAAATGTATTGAAACAAGGAAGTGTACACAATATTTACATATAGTCTTTAGTATATTTCTGGGAAGACCGTTCCTGGAGAATGTGTTGACTAAGTCGCAGTCGGGCAGAGTCTCTAGTTGGATCTCTGTATTCGCCCCCTGTCTTCCGGTACCAACCATATTTATATCCTCGGTACTCCGCTATGCAAATTACGTGGATCCTACCACAACAGTTACCATCAACTGGCTACTTGTGATATTTGCTAAACGAATCTCTGCCATTGTCTGGCGAAATTATTTTCCGGCTAACCATGTTCTTTTCTCAACAAATGTTAATATCAATTCATAAATTAGACCTACCTATTTATTCTTTTTTAAACAAGTTTTCCCAATTTAAGTGCCAGCAGGAAGTTGGCTATATAGATAGGAACACTCAACTCTTAAAGAAAATAATTGCAAAACATGTACCAGCGCGTATTAGAAAATGTCGACCGGAAAATTTACATAAGTACTCCATTACATTTGGCTAATATATACACGTTTCAATTGATTATTGATACCGGCGTAATTTGTTTCCTCATTTTTTTTCTTTTTAAGTCAGTGGCCACAATATTTTAATCATCTCGATTTTGTTCTCGCCAGTTATCCCATTTTATAGGGTACTAGAATTTATTTTGCGACACCCTGACGCGTGTTGAAATTCTCGCAGTATTTAGTATTGTTGAAGTCATCGCTAACATTTTTGCCGAGATTTCCAAACTCTGCGTTTCGTTCAATTTCGCAAACCAATCGATGAAACTTGAATAAGCTGACTTGTTTGGAAAAAATACTTTGACAAAACCCTACTTCGCTATTCAATAATTTCTTTAATATAATTTAATTTGATAAGAATGTTTTTTTAAGAAAATTTATTCTTTTCCTTTTTATCAGAGAAAAGGTTCTTCGGATTTCTTTCTGGCAATGCGTAAATATTACTTTCGTGAGCCAAATTCCAACATTTTGAAGCGATTGGCCTTGTAATTTGATTATAGTTCTCAGAAATGCAGAGGAAATGTAAGCGGAATTCTTGTATATATAAAAACGATATATCCAAAAAACAATATTGCATTTTATTCATAATATTGCATTTAATATAGTGCGAGTATTTTATATATTCAATAATAAAACATTTAATTTTTCCAAAAAAATTAATGAAAATTTATTGTAGTCTAGAGGAATCCGAGAACCGATTTCGAATTCCAGTCGAATCCATTACATTCACTTATGTGCTAATACTCTTGGGAAAAGTATGAGTGCTCTTCTTTCCCCCCTTCTCCAGCTATGGGTAAGTAGCAGGATAGACCGAGTTTTATAGTTATGGATGGCAACTGGTCTACCACAGAAAGAAATGGCAACCTACTTGGGGAAAAATCTCGAAAGATACATGATCGCCTAAGCGTGTATCACGTATGGCACATAATTGACTGACTGTGCTTTGTTTCTCCTTAACTGTTTGCATTTCTCCCCAGAATTAGGTCTCCATTGGCCAATGGATGTCTATTTAAGAGTCTGTGACGGACGGATGGACGGACTGACGAAAGTTATAGAATTTTATATAGAGATTTTTTTTTGTTTACTTTCATTTAATTTTTCCATTTCTTCTTTCCAGCTATTGTAGGTTATTTTAAACTTTTGTGCGACGTTTGTTTCAGCGCAGCCATTAAAATTTTTCCATCTGATTCCATCGATTATTATATTGAGCTTCCTTCTGAAAATCTGATGTTTATAATTTTGTTTTGCAACAGCGAAAGCGGAACTCATGTGGTGTTCGTTATACGTCGTTTATGGCAAAATGAGCCCCAACGGGTATATAATCCAATTGATATTTCCCACGTGTTATTTGTATCGTTATACCTCACTATTTGATAGTTACCACGTTTTATTTGTATCGTTATACCTCACTATTTGATATTTACCACGTGTTATTTGTATCATTATACCTCACTGTTTAATATCTCCCAAGTGTTATTTGTATCGTTATACCTCACTCTTTGATATTTCCTACGTGTTATTTGTATCGTTATACCTCACTATTTGATAGTTACCACGTGTTATTTGTATCGTTATACCTCACTCTTTAATATTTACCAAGTGTTATTTGTATCGTTATACCTCACTATTTGATATTTCCTACGTGTTATTTGTATCGTTATACCTCACTATTTGATATTTCCTACGTGTTATTTGTATCGTTATACCTCACTATTTGATATTTCCTACGTTTTATTTGCATCGTTATACCTCACTCTTTGCTAGTTACCACTTGTTATTTGTATCGTTATACCACACTATTTAATAGTTACCACGTGTTATTTGTATCGTTATACCTCACTCTTTAATATTTCCCAAGTGTTATTTGTATCGTTATACCTCACTCTTTGATATTTCCTACGTGTTATTTGTATCGTTATACCTCACTATTTGATAGTTACCACGTTTTATTTGTATCGTTATAACTCACTATTTGATAGTTACCACGTGTTATTTGTATCGTTATACCTCACTCTTTAATATTTCCCAAGTGTTATTTGTATCGTTATACCTCACTCTTTGATATTTCCTACGTGTTATTTGTATCGTTATACCTCACTATTTGATAGTTACCACGTGTTATTTGTATCGTTATACCTCACTATTTAATAGTTACCACGTGTTATTTGTATCGTTATACCTCACTCTTTAATATTTCCCAAGTGTTATTTGTATCGTTATACCTCACTCTTTGATATTTCCTACGTGTTATTTGTATCGTTATACCTCACTCTTTGATATTTCCTACGTGTTATTTGTATCGTTATACCTCACTATTTGATATTTCCTACGTTTTATTTGTATCGTTATACCTCACTCTTTGCTAGTTACCACTTGTTATTTGTAACGTTATACCTCACTATTTAATAGTTACCACGTGTTATTTGTATCGTTATACCTCACTCTTTAATATTTCCCAAGTGTTATTTGTATCGTTATACCTCACTCTTTGATATTTCCTACGCGTTATTTGTATCGTTATACCTCACTCTTTGATATTTCCTACGTGTTATTTGTATCGTTATACCTCACTATTTGATATTTCCTACGTTTTATTTGTATCGTTATACATCACTCTTTGCTAGTTACCACTTGTTATTTGTATCGTTATACCTCACTCTTTAATATTTCCCAAGTGTTATTTGTATCGTTATACCTCACTCTTTGATATTTCCTACGTGTTATTTGTATCTGTATACCTCACTCTTTGATATTTCCTACGTGTTATTTGTATCGTTATACCTCACTATTTGATATTTCCTACGTTTTATATGTATCGTTATACCTCACTCTTTACTAGTTACCACTTGTTATTTGTAACGTTATACCTCACTATTTAATAGTTACCACGTGTTATTTGTATCGTTATATCTCACTCTTTAATATTTCCCAAGTGTTATTTGTATCGTTATACCTCACTCTTTGATATTTCCTACGTGTTATTTGTATCGTTATAACTCACTATTTGATAGTTACCACGTTTTATTTGTATCGTTATACCTCACTATTTGATAGTTACCACGTGTTATTTGTATCGTTATACCTCGCTCTTTAATATTTCCCAAGTGTTATTTGTATCGTTATACCTCACTCTTTGATATTTCATACGTGTTATTTGTATCGTTATAACTCACTATTTGATAGTTACCACGTTTTATTTGTATCGTTATACCTCACTATTTGATAGTTACCACGTGTTATTTGTATCGTTATACCTCGCTCTTTAATATTTCCCAAGTGTTATTTGTATCGTTATACCTCACTCTTTGATATTTCCTACGTGTCATTTGTATCGTTATACCTCACTATTTGATAGTTACCACGTGTTATTAGTATCGTTATACCTCACTATTTAATAGTTATCACGTGTTATTTGTATCGTTATACCTCACTCTTTGATATTTCCCACGTGTTATTTGTATCGTGACAGCCTGCATACTACAATAGAAACATTGCGGTTTTTATTGATCATTCGTTTGTTACGGAATATCAACCCTTTGCAGTGTTTTTTTAAAGCTAGAAATTTTTTTTAGATTGTAACAATTTTTTTTAGATAAAAATATTTCTTTGATACAAGTCTTTCTAATTAACCTATATCCTAGGACAAAATATCTTCATTCAAACATTTCTCAAGAGTGTTTGCGCGTAAGTAAATATACCGAAACCGACTGAAATTCGAACTCTGTTCTCCGATTAAAAATTCCAAGCCATTATCCACCACGCGCACATCCAAGCTAACAGCACCTGATATCCCCAAACGGTAACCCATCTAGGTACTGATCAGGCTCGACGTTCCTTAACTTCGGTGACCCTACGGAAACCGGAGTTTCAACGTGATATGGTGTGGTAGCACCTGTTTGGGTCCCAGGTATAAGCAAATAGTTAACCACCAAAATGTTTATCAAAATATTATGGAAGTATAAATAATAGATTTTTTTTCGAAAAAATATTACCAGCAATATATTTAACTCTCGACAAAACACCTCTTTACGTCTATACGTCGATGAAATCTGATCTACAAACTGATTTCTTACAAAGGAAACATATTCTATTCTTACGAATCCATCCTGAAAATGTTGTCGGCATTAAATAACTCATTGATGTTGATATACCGTAAAACAAAATCAAGCCAAACCAATTCAACATGATGTGGCCGTAAGCAATTTTTAAAAAATATTTTAGATTTTTTTAGTGGATCTCATACTGCAAAAGCATCACGAAATGATCTAATGTTTTTTATGTTATTTTTTTCTTTCTCTTAGGGACTATTTTCTTTCGAGGCGAAGTGATCACGTGATTCCTCTTTTCTTTGAAATTAGTCACTTAAACCTCGTCTAAAAAACAAAAATGAAAATTCTTGTCATCAGCAATCGATTGTCTTGAGAATTCCATTTTTTAAACTGTTTCCTACAAAAGATATTTATCACCGTGAGTCCTGCTTTCTCGGAGATAAACGTTTTGTTGTTAAACCAAACTTAAAACTTATCTTTAAGTGCAAAGCTTTTTTATGTATATATAATGCACAGTTCAATGTTTCTTATTTTTAAACGACAGATTGCACGCCAATATTTTCGACGATGATATTTTATTATTAGCCAGCGCTGAAGTTTTCCTCTTCTAAAATTTAATTATTGCTTGAAAGAAAATACACTTTCTTTTTTATCACAATAATTACAAAGAAAAACAGAAGAGAAATTCTATTTAAAAATAAAAATTAGGTGATCGGGTTGGATTTTACTTTCTAATCGAAGAAAATTCTCGTCGGAAAATTCTGGAGATGAAACATTCGGTTAATCGATAATTGGAAATATATATTTACGTAACATTTACTCTTCGGATATTATTTATTTATTTATTCATTAACATTTTATCAATTATCAATTATTACCCCCCGATAACAAAAAAAAAAGAAATTCTTAG
>OZ038485.1:85822179-85939679 GCA_964036315.1 Acanthosepion esculentum
ATATTATATACATTCATTTTCGGAGAACGCATATTTTCTAAGAAATTTCTTGAACATTCAGACTGGTAAATGTAATTAATACTGTTTAATTAAATTAAACAGAATTTACTTAAATAATTTGTATCTATAAAAACAAATTATAAACAGAAAATATATTAATTGTCGGACTTTATGAATTTCATTAGATGTTGTCAATGTTTAAATTAAGATACGTTTCTTGAGCAGATATGATCGATCGAGAAAAATCGTTGAAGATTGTGTTTATAAACAGTAATTTGGATTTTGCTAACGAGAAACTGTCGAGTGGAGTTCTAATTTCCAGGAAAGTTTCTTAAATTCATTTTGGAGCAAATACCATTGGAAAATCCATCAATTCTGTTCCCATCTATGGCTTAAACAGTAGGTCAAACTAGGGTTTTCAACGTTGATTGGCTGTCAGTCTTGGAGAAGGAATAGTCTGAATAAAAACCTGCGTCTGAATCTATCACCAGTCATCTGGAGCAATCTTCTTTTATGACAATCGTCAACGATTCGCGCAATGACTGAAAAATGACGATGCACATAAAGCTTTCTAAAACCGAAATTGTACCAACAGAAAGTTATGCTGCCTGGTGTTATCCATTACAAATATCAAATCTAAGCAGAGCAGCACTGTCGAAGTTTACTGCCAGCAACTGGGTGAAATGCACATTCAGTTAAGCAAAATGCAACCAGTACTGATTAATCAACGAGGTCCAATTCTGCTTCATGACAATACTAGGCCACATATAGCCAAGATGACACTGGGATACAACTCGGAATACGTGACTTCGCCACGCCAACCATATTCCCCTGATTCCTCGCCCACTGACAACAAATTCTTTTAAGCATCTTGACAATTTTTAAACCTTTGCATTCCGTTGCAAACAAGATGCATAAACTGCATTCAAAGATTTCTTGGACTCCAAACCTTTAGCGTGTTATCGTAACGTCATAAACTAAATTGTAACTCGATTTCAGAGATGTATAGATGTTCAGGATTCTTATTCTGACAGATTTAAACACATTAAATCCATTCATTAATGCTGATTCGAAACTATGACGTTATTTTCCGAACAGCCTAATACATAGGTAATAAAACATGGAAAGAAACCTGTCTGCATAGTACACCGACGATGTCCACGAAGATTCTTTCCGAACAACCAGAAGGGGTCGAAAATTAGAGGTTTGCGGCCGTATCATAATATAAACGAGACGAATGCGATGTGGGGTTTCCTATTCGATGACGTGCTGATCAGTTACTGTGAATTTGGCGCCATTATTGTTTACAGATATTCTCGACCGACGCAATTGAATGCAGCGAAGCTTAAACGGCGTTTGCTGCTGGGATACGCGCCGTCGGGTGATTAACGATGACTAGGTCAGCTGGGCAAGATGGTATAATTTTGAAATACCCGAAACTATCAATGAACGCAGTATTGACGTAAACTGATGACGCACCGCAGAGCATCTTTACGGTGTATAGTAAGTAGAGATAACTCTATTAATATCTTTTTTTATTATTAATGTCAGACACGGAAAATATTTGTATTGTTTGAAAAAGCAATTTCGAAGAACAGTTGTTCCGCCAAAATATTCTTTCTGCTTTTTCTTGTTTAATATTTCTTATTATCAGGAATAAATGGAATATGTCTTTCTTTCCTTTTTGGCGACTAATTGCTTTATATATATTTCACCAGTTGCTGCAAATAAAGCATACTATGTATATAATACTATATCATTGTATGAGTTCATATTTATATCATACCTAAACGTTATTATATAAGTAATATTAGACATATACTATGAGGAAAAATTCGCTCACCATAAGAGTTAATTAATTAATCATGTTTTAAATGTCTAATGTTTTGATAATTTTATTTTATTATTTTGCAGAAATAATAGATTACCAGACTTCACACACTTAGATCTTTTTCTGTGCGACCATTTTAAATCAGTTTTTTATCAGACGCCCCAAAGAAATATTGACGAACTTAAAGATAGAATTAAATATGAAAGCAGTAAAATGTTAACGTGTTAATTAATCAGGTAGGCACAGAATTGAAATATGTTTTGAAAAAGGAGGACATTTTGAAACACACATAACAATTAAATACGTAGTAAATAAAATTTGAATGTGTAATTATACTTTTAATAAATTATCCCTATGGTGAGCGACTTTTGACTCGCCCTGTATATTTCATTCGTTTTAACATTGTGTAAGGAAGTCGTTGTAACCAACCATAATCCAATCTTAAACATCTTGCCAATCGCTGTACAAAAATTATACGTATCATATTTTATTTGACAAAATTCTTGAACAGACAAGACATATGTGTGCGGCATTAGTCGTACCTACTGCAGGCTCTGATATTTACCCAAACATTAACAATAAAGACGGCTAGAGAGTTGTCGGAAAACTTAAATGAATATCTTATTTATTTCGGAAGAATATGTTAAAAACAAAAGCTTTAGAAATATTTCACATGCCTTCTCTATGACACTGAAAGTGAAAGTTAGCGAATATTTCCAAATCTGTTCTTACTCACATGTCCAGGACATGATGTTGCAAAAGTTGTGCTTTTTCCTACATACCAGGAAAGTATCTTCTCTTCACAGAGTCTAATACAAACTTCTCCTTTTACAGATTATGGTTTCACCTTTTGGCTGCTATGGGTCGCATGATTGGCTAAGCTAGACGCATACCAATTATGGAAGTGGAAGGAAAGATAACTGAAAATGGTTCGGAAATAGATTCAATTCATTTCAACTTCTTACTTGAAATTAGATGGGGTTGTCATAATAACCAACTATAAAGGAAGGCTAAATATATTTTGTTTCTTATGTGCCATGTCCTTTCAGGACGTAGGTGATCATGGCTCTCCACCTCCCTCAGATCTCAACAAGTTCCTTCCTTCTGCTTCCTCATCCAGAGCACGTTCTGTCATCCACTTGCTTAAGCCCGCCAGGTATGTCACGCGTTCTTTTCCCTTGTGTCTCTCTCCCTCTATTGGACTCGTGAGTATCAAATTCAGGCCTTCCTTCCACATTATGTATCCTAGAAACTTCAGCTGCCCCTTCCTGATTTTTAGTATAAGCCTCTCCCTTGTTTGTAACCTCTCTAAGACCTCATCGTTGTTCACATGCTCGGTCCATGATATCCTTAGCATCATTCTGTAGAACAACATACTTCAAACAAATCCTACGTCCATCCTCTTGGTCGGAGTCATATATTTATATTCACAAAATGATTATTTCACAAATATTTCTTACTTATAACATTTATAAGACGTAGTCAGCTTCGATTTTGAAATTCCAGTTCCCTTCACAATTCATATCGGCGTAAATCAAGGACGTCATCGTTGATGCGTTCATGGACGTTTGTTTCATGATCTTTTGCATGTTCCTGTGCCTCGCGTTCAGACAAGCCGAAAAAGGCGTATATTTACACACCAGAAATAATCTAAAGTTGTTCAACCCCCCCCCAGCCCGGGGGAAAACTCTAAGATGCGTACGGTCCTCATCAGAGAAACGTTGTTTTGCCAAACTCTCAGCTCCGTGGACGTACATAGAACACGAACTCCAACATTAGTAGCAAACTACCCGCATTCCCTCCGTATTCCATCAGCCAGAAGTAAGTTCAACTCAAACAGCTTCTTCCCGTGAATCACTGCACTATGGGACAGACTCCCAAGGGAATGTTTCCCCGATCTCTACAATCTTAACTCCAAAAGTCCAAAGTCAACCTTTATGTTCCCCGCCTATCCGAATAAACCGTAAGCCTCTACCTCGAGTGCCCCCAGGATTTGTACATGGTGAACTTTACTGTAAAAGAAAAATATCTGATCAGCCAGTTCGCCTACGCCTACAAAGAATCCGGGCTGTCTGCTGATATCAACAAACCAACTATCATGCTTCATAACGTTCCTCCACCTCCACCTCCACCAGTCAGCATCGAAGACGTTGTGCTTGAAGTCACAGATCACTTCCCTTATCTGGGCTCTACCAACAGGAACAACCTATCGCTTGACCTTGAAATTGAAATCGGCATTTGTCATGACAAAATTGAGCGAAAGGTGATATGAGACAAGAGGCAGCCGACCATGCGTACCAAACGAAAAATATTCCAGGAATGTGTCCTGAGTAACCAGCTTTACGACAGCGATTCCTAAACGACAGACAGAAAACATACATTTCCAGAAATTAAAATAGCCTGGAAAGTTTGCATCTTCGACAAATATAGGACGGCATGATAAAGTTACCAACGCTCTTGTGCTGGAGCAAACCAACAATCAGAGCATCTAATCCTCTGTCAACGTCCACAGAAACCAGAAAGTGTTTTTATTTCTTGTGTGTATTTTGCTAGTTTGTGGAGCGCGCTGTTTATCCTTCGGTGATTAAAAAGGGATAAAGAGGGCGACTCACAAATTAGCAAAATACACAGAATAAAACTTTTAAAAAGTGGACGAATTCAAAAAACAAAAGACATCATTGGTCCTAATATATATATATATATATTTATATATATATATATATATATATATATGTATATATATGTATGTGCGAGTATATATATATGTATATATATATATATATACATATATATATATATATACGCATATATGTATGTGCAAGTATATATATATATACGCATATGTATACGCATATATATATATACGCATATATGTATGTGCGAGTATATATATATATATACATATATGTATATATATATACATATATATATATATACGCATCTATGTATGTGCGAGTATATATATATATATATATATATATATATATATATATATATAAACCTTGTTGTGACTAACCAAAATAACCACATCAAATCTAAACTAGTGATAACTGATATAGTGCATGAATTTAAACGCCCAGTACAAGACCGCATTTCCAGTCACAAATCAATTACCTATATTGATCACAATTATCACCACCTTAAGTAAACGACTCACGTGTTACTTGTCAGATTAAAGTGCTATAAAAACATCTATCAAGGTAATTTAATTTATGGCCTCTCATATCATTAGATATGCCCAACGAATGTTCCTTATTGACAATTTTGTATTTCATTTACATCTGAAGCTGAAGTCAACAACACTTTTCCTTATATATATTAATTTGCAAACAGTACTGCTTCGCTGTATCAGAGCTCCTCAGTGCGACTAGAATGCATCAAGCCAAGATCGAAACCCAAGCAAAGTTTTAGTCAGAGTTTCTACCACTGAGCTATCTTGATTCGACAGACAGAAACAGCTAATTGTTTGTTTTTACGAATGGGAACAAATGCCAACAGCCGGAGTGCTCTATTCCATTTCTTGGCGTGGCTGTTGTTTATAGAATTAGCTTATCACCCAACAGTGCTCAATTGAAATATATATTTCAAGATATATATGTGTGTGTAAAGCTGGCCACTCATATTCGAGGATACCTGTCTACTAGGACGGCTAGACAATCCCTATTGCAGACGCTTTGTGTTTATTCAACCTGTGTTTTATGCTTGCAACTATGCTGAGCAAAACTTAGTTACAGTTTCCGGCGTGATCAAAATTTTGAACAAGGCCAGTACGTTCAAGCACTCGTGTGACTTCGTGTTAGCACAGCTATCGACGGCACCCAAGGGTTCCGTCTACCCAATTTCACTGACAAAGCTTGAGTATGGCTTTCAGGCACTTTCCAAAGGTGGTGCACGCTGGGATCAACCCCTCCAATTCGATAACATCAGTTTTACTCGGGAGAAGTACCTGCGAAGACATGGCACGTGGAACTAGAACAGTCTACCCCAGCGAGTGAAATAAAGAGTTCAGTTCGACATTCCAACCACCTGAAGAAGGCCGGAGCGTATAACGGCCGAAACATTGTGATAAATATGGCAACATAGATGGGGATAATAGTCCTAACAATGTAAATAATATACATAATGCACACACACTCTCATATATATATATATATATATATATATATATATATATATATATATATATATATATATCAGACAACGAATGTCTCTTATACGAAGATTAGGACGACTCATGATCAAACATAATAGACATTCACTATTTGAATATATATAGAGAGAAAGATAAAAAATATTGAGTGAATGTGCTAATACAAATATACATATACATTATATATACATTTTCCCTCACCTTTAGCAAAAATGTATATTTATTATGAATATAAATTTTATATATACAGAGCAAAATTGTCCAAATCGTGTGCCCAATTGCTGTTAGATTAAGATTTGAACGGGTGCATCTTAGAAATGATTAAAGATATCTTACGGGAATCCTAAGAAAATTTATAACACTTTTGCACTGTAGTTTGAGCAATAAGAATGTATTTAGCTCTAAGTTGAAACGATGATACCTCTTACTGTTGTGACCACCTGATCCAGTTTTCCTCTCTACTGTTCCCTCTTTTTTTAAACTTATTCACCGTTCTCTTGATGGTTCTTGAATGGACTTTGAAAATGAAAGTCAGTGTATTAATGTTGGTACCATTACTGAAATCCTGAATAATCTTTTTACTCTCATCATTGTCCAGCTTGATAGACACAGTGGGGTTGACATAAAACGATTTTAACCTGTTCTCTTTCTAGATGAATAACTTAAAGGGTTTTTCAAAGATTCTTCCGACAAACGGCATCAAGATGGCTAAATGTCTTATCTAAAAACCTAGAAAAAAGAAACTCAATTGGTCTAGTGTTTTTTAAATATCAAACATTTTGTGGGATGGACCATTATCCCATGCGATTTGGACAATTTGGCTGTTATATCCGCTGTATGTATGTGTATGTATGTTTGTGTGTATGTTTGTGTGTATGTGTGTGTGCTTGCAATTTTTTATATCTATAAAAAAACAAACAAACAGGCAGCCTGGACATTAGATGTGATAAGGTAATTTTTGTAATGTCAGTGAACACTCGTTTGACACTTTTGTGGTGCCAACGAATCCTTTCGTAATTCTCGTTGTAGTAGAGACTTTGTAATCGCAGATACAACTATAATACGCCGTTGAACAATACTGGTGTCAGACGCTTTCGAATAACACTCGCACTAATAGTACTTGGTCGATAATACTCGCTCAAAGAGTAATCCGTATAGTGATCTGAATAGAGAAATAATATAGTGAAGTGAGTAAAGAATAGCGGTCCGAATAGTAATAAAGGATAGAATAGAAATGCGATCCGTATCGTATAGAGGATAGACTAGAAATAGCGATCATTTAGACGTCACGCGACTTCCTACACATGCATTTCCTTTATGGTCACGTCATCCGCTTAATTCAATAATGGGATCGCCTGTGTTTGCTCACTGCCGATCTATGTTCAAACTCAAGTGTCGGCAGCAACATTTTATTCCTATATAACAATAATCTAACTGGGTGCCACATACTTTCGGCCTTGTGCCACATCTAAGCTACGCTTGGAAAATTACTATAACAGTAATCTAATTTAATTTACACTATAGTTCCCACTTATCCTCAGAGATCCCAATCCGTTTTACCTCACATACAGTGTTGTCTTTCTTTCATTCTAACCTGAGGGAGCCAGAGAAAGCTGACGCTCTCGGCGAAACGAATCATTTATAACTTTTCCACTTCTTTGTCTCATCAATACATTTATATATATATATATATATATATATATATATATATATATATATATATATATGCATGCGTGTGCAGAAAGAGAAATAGATTGGACAAGAAAAATGTTTAAATCATACACTTGACTGCGGGAAGTGGAAAAAAATCTTTTCTCCTAATCCGAGACTAAAACGAAAGGTTAAATCCGAGATTTTAATGTCTGGAAAGATATTTTCTTGCGCGTGACGTCCTTTTCGTATATTTCTGCATAAGCCAGGATAAAATGTATTATGTTCAATGCAGATCTCTCACCGATTTTCTTTTTCATCAGAAGCATCGTCGACAAACGTTTCGAGAAACCAGTTTCCGAGACACTAATCGGGCAAATCCTATTAGAAATGCCATCTAGAAAAGAGTACAGGAATGAAAATGATATAAAAAAAGACATTTCTAAATTAGACGAGGCTTGTCCATCGCAACCGTCTTAAACTCCCAACTCTTGCCGAGGAAGTAGCTCCCTAAGATACAGAAGTTGGGGTGAAGTCAGAATATTCTGACACCTTCGGGATAGTAGCCATTAGAACTGAAAAATGATTCACCTTAAATGAAAAAAGATGTTTCCCTATCTTCCCCAACGAGGAGGTAGTTAAATATAGTTTATGTATTGGGTTGGTGCATAATTATCAGGCGTTTTTGTAAGCGAGTTATTTGTTAATAAAATTGCTGTTTTGTTTACTTATTTTTAAATAAAAATATTTTATTTTCAGGTTATAAAATTGAGTGTCGGTAATCATATCTTCCGAAAGAATCATTTAAAAGGGTTATTGTTTATTGTTATGCTTCTTTTTTCATAATAAATAGTTTTAAAAACGCTTGATAATTATGCACCAACCCAATATCAAGATTAACCTTAGACTTACATAGGTTATGATTGTGTTGACTGGGAAACAGTTCTTTGGAAAAAGCTGCCTGAATGGAACTACCTTCTTAATAATGAAATACGAATGGACCGTGGATGATTTGCACAGTGTTTGTGGCAAGGTAGGTCTTAGCAGCGAATGCCAGAACTTGTGGAACTCAAGACGTACCTCATCTGAACATTTGCCATCGAAATAGCTATAGAGTAACGAGAGGCATGCCATTTGTCGTCTGTGGAAAAGGTAGTGCGGGGATAATTAATCACTCATACGGCCGAGTAGACGCTTTTGTGCTCCATCAATACTGGCAAATGAAGACTGGGCCTCGTCGGTGCTTATGTAGGTGAGTTCCGACCTACGTTGAAAATCAGGTTACCTTATGCCATGTACATGAAAATAGAAAGAAGGTTCACACGTAAGGATGCGTTTTCTGCCCGAACTTATATAGCGAGAAAACCTAAAGAGAAGCAGAAGACCTATCAAGATTTTTATAGGCGACCATAATTTTATAAACTTATTATAAAATATAACATATAAACATATATCTTATGAACTTATTATAACATATAACATATAACTTACAAACTTATTATAAGCGACCATAATCTTATAAACTTAATAACTTATGAGAGACCTGGTAGTGAATATGTTATCGGCGAGGAAAGAGCAATCAGCAAGCTGAGTTCAAATTCCAACAGAGTTCTGTTGCATTCACTTTCTCACAAATACTCTATTTATTCGTTAATTCAAAAGATAGACTGGACTCTCTATCTTATGATGTTTTTGTAACCTAGGGAAGGTTAGTGAATAGAATAATCAAACGAAAGTTTGTAATGAACGATAATACTTAGGACACGAACAACACATATAAGGTTCGCCAAAAGTAGTAGTCAACTGCTAGAAGTGAGTCCAGTGAATTCCACAATGAATCTCCATCTGCAGAAATATCTACCAACCGCCCTACGCGATCAAATGTGACATAAGGCCAAATTTAATGTGGGGTATCCGAGCTGGTAGGTTCGGCCTGTATAAAACGAGGTCGGATAGCGGTTTGCCGAGACGAGACCCTGTCCTTCGACAGAGCCTCGTCTGGGGACCCTCTCTGTCCGAAGTCAGAGAGTTTGACTAGCACAGCTGGAGACGAATCTTCAACTGCAGACCAACATACAGTATTTACTACTGTATTTATGTGAATGGGGACATACCCATTATAGTTCGTAGGTATGATACAACAGATGCCTATATATTTCACTTTCAAATTCAGTGGAAGAACTCTGTTCAACAGCCAGTATGCCCCAAAACACATTTTATGCCTTTGTTAATTTTAGACCTGTTCCAATTTGTTTTGTTTATCTGTTCACCAGCATCTATGATTATGCATCCATCGCTTATGAAGTCCTCATTATTTATCCATCTAGTTACGTATCATTGCCTATCGCTATTCTAACCTTCACGACTAACACGCGCCATAGTACGCACATTGTAGCAAACCACCTCTACCCTTTTTTAATTATTGAGAATTTGAGAAAGTTCATATAACGTCGTCCTGTATACCCCAGCTATGGGTAAATAACAGGACAGACTGGGTCAAAAAGAAGGAAAATTCTGAATTTAAAACCAGTTTGGAAAAGGGTATGTTTCGCTAGGTTATCTTGCTCAGGAAACACTACTGCTACTGTCGCTGCAGTACATGTGGTTCCCCTATGTTCCTAATAGTTTACGGGCTGGTGACCATGTGTCTTGGGCGTTGTACAGGTTGAACCTCATTGTAAAGGTTTATGGTTTTGTCAGGGGGCACTGTCGCATATGTTTCTCCTTATTGGGCAAGGAAGCAGTCTAAAGTAAGTAAAGTTAAATTTCAGTCATTGATAGACGTTGTTTTCTTTTTTGTTTAACAGCATATCAACTTCTTATGGATCATTTAATGCCGAAATTGAATTTTCTTGGGAGTTTTGAAGTAATCAAAATATGTTGTTCTGCTTCCACAATTGAAAACATGGTAGATGATACTCTTGTACATATATATGTTTGTGCAGACATAATTACTAGAGACGGTGACAGTGACATAGCTAGATTGTATGCCGCCCGAGGCAGCAATTTTTTGCGGAGAGTTTACCCCCCCACACACACACACACACCCTCACCGGCCACCACAAAAAAATACATATCGCGCAGTAGCTCACTCTTAAAGTTATATAACAAGTTTGTGCACCATTATAATATTACTTTCACATAATCAGGTATAGTTTGCTTTAAATACACACCAAAGATACTTGCTCATAGATGGGTCCCGAGCAGGTGGTACCACCCAGAGTCAGGGTGGACCTGGGAATACCAGTAATTAAAAGGCATTTCCACGCTCTGCAAAACTTCCTGATCAGAATCCTTGCTGCCGGGTATAGTCTATCATCATAGCGAGGACACTGATGTTAGGGAAATTCGCATATAATAAAGAAGATGATTATGATGAAACTCGTGATGGTTTAAGTTCTCTGACGTCCATGGCATTAAAACAAAAATGTAACATGCATTTACAGGGTGCGATGGATAAATTGTGGTCTAAATCACGCAAAAGTGAAAATAACACTGACATCACATTTTAACAGATATATTTTCCAAAATTACACAAAAAATAATTGAAATACTAGAGAGTATATTTATTCTATAAAATCGATATTGACTTCAGCCAATGCCTCCAGACGACTTCGGAATCTCCTGCAACTCTTCTGGACGGGTGCCTTGTTTAAGATGGTGAATGCTGCCATAATCCTTGCCTTCAGTTAATCTTTGGTGTTACAAGGAGTTTTGTTGGTCTTTCGCTCAACTGCACCACACACATAATAAGGGGGTTGCAATCTGGGAAGTTATGTAGCTAGATGTAAGGGGTGATTTGGTCACAGAAATTATCTGACAGCCATGACTGGGTTCTCTGTCTTGTGTGGCATGGTGCAGAGTCCAGTTGCCAGATATAGGATCTTCCAGAAGCCACCCTCTTAACCCGGAGCAGTACTATCTCATCAAGGCACTTAAGGTAGGCTTCCGCGTTGATTCTGAGGCTCTGTAAGAAGATGAATGGAGGCATAATGACGCCATCACTAGTGATCTCTTGAAACACCTTCGTAATAACCATTAGACTCATTCAACTCTTTCCGAATCTCCTGCACTGTTCTCAGATTGACACACAAACACTCTGAAATATTCGTATTGGATAATCCGGAGCGAAGGTCAAGCAGTACAGCATATCGTTTCCAAAGTGAATTGCGTCATCGTGCTTTTTTTCTCACAGATGGTGCTCAACTGATCCTACTATACAGTGCAGTCAATAAAATCAAAAACAAACCACGGGCAGGCGCAAAATTAAAAATATGAAATAGCAACAATTTACCCATCGCACCCTGTATAATTTTCTACTATTTTCAAGTAGTTTTATAAATGTATCTTCCCATATTTTTTTCTTTCTCTGCAGCACCCCCTTTCAGTGCTGTTTGCAATCTTTCGAAATTGTTTTCATTAAGAAAATCCGAAAATAAAAACTAATTCCATGGTTTAATATTTGAATATAAGCGAGTCAGTGTTGCCGTAGAAAATAATTAGTGCCCTGGTTTTTAGCCATTAAAAATTGGCAACTTCTTGTTGAATACATTGTAAATGTCTTCAATGACATATACACGCGGCTTACGGCTTCATCACGTTGAATCAGTGGTTCCCGTACGATCACCGAAGTTAAGCAACTTCAAGGCTGGTCAGTACTTAGAGCTGTGACCACTTGGATTTTCGGCTGGTGTAACGGAATTTTCAATCAGAGACGAGTTCCTATTTGAGTTGGATTTTTTCTATTCAAATACGCAAAAATACCCTTGGGAAGCTTAGAAATCCGCTTCTTCTCTCCCTATATATGGGTTAATACTTGTATCAGTAAAGCATTATTCTCTCCCCTTCCAAAACACAATGTATTTTTAAAATTTAGAATATATTTTCTGTCTTTAAATAAGCTGAACAATTTTGATAAACTGTAGAAACGAATCAATCATCAATGTATTTAAGCAACGTGGACCTTGGTCAGTATCTAGACGGGTAACCGTTTAAGAATACTAGGTTCTGTAAACTTGAATGTGCCGATACTGTAATAAATAATGGCTTGAAATTTTTAATCGGAGAGCAGAGTTCCAGTTCCAGCTAAATTCGTTACATTCACTTACGCGCAAATAATCTTGGGAAAAGTACGAATCTACCACTTCTCTCCCCAGATATGGGTTAATCAGTAAAATTTGTATCACTAAACCATTATTCCTCCAAATTTCTTACCAGCAGACGTAGCAAAGAATTAGGACTATTTAACTTCTCTACAGTCAAACTAATATCCTCATTTTTGTTGTTATAAGAACGTTTCGACCGTTGTACTTTCCTGCCTTCTTCAGGTGTCTGTCGATCTAAGTTACTTCAGGAATGAAAAATCTGAGAATATCAATATGGATGCGACGTATATAAGTACCTTTCACACCGAAACAGGCTTACGGCCATATCACGTTGAAACACCGGTTTTCGTACGATAACCAAAGTTAAGCAACGCCAAGCCTGGTCATTACCTAGATGACTGACTATTTTGAAATATAACCTTGGATGCGTGGTTTGTTGTACGGGATAACGGCTCGGAATTGCAAATCGAAGAGCCGTGCTCCAGGTCCGTTATATACACTTTACGCTTACGTAAAGGCATGAATCCACGTCTTCTCTAAACCATTATTATCTCCAAAAATGAAAATAAATTTACGTACAAAATATTTAGATTTTGGCATTAAATAATCCATAGAGGTTGATATGCCTCTAAACAAAAACATCCAACCAACTAAAATATATGAAGATTTTACCATCAGGATATTTAATATTAAAGGACTCGTGGAAAAAGAAAAAAAGCCGGGACTTTGATAAATTTAAGAATAAGAATACTAGGTTCTGTAAACTTGAATGTGCCGATACTGTAATGAATAATGGCTTGAAATTTTTAATCGGAGAGCAGAGTTCCAGTTCCAGCTAAATTCGTTACATTCACTTACGCGCAAATAATCTTGGGAAAAGTACGAATCTACCACTTCTCTCCCCAGATATGGGTTAATCAGTAAAATTTGTATCACTAAACCATTATTCCTCCAAATTTCTTACCAGCAGACGTAGCAAAGAATTAGGACTATTTAACTTCTCTACAGTCAAACTAATATCCTCATTTTTGTTGTTATAAGAACGTTTCGACCGTTGTACTTTCCTGCCTTCTTCAGGTGTCTGTCGATCTAAGTTACTTCAGGAATGAAAAATCTGAGAATATCAATATGGATGCGACGTATATAAGTACCTTTCACACCGAAACAGGCTTACGGCCATATCACGTTGAAACACCGGTTTTCGTACGATAACCAAAGTTAAGCAACGCCAAGCCTGGTCATTACCTAGATGACTGACTATTTTGAAATATAACCTTGGATGCGTGGTTTGTTGTACGGGATAACGGCTCGGAATTGCAAATCGAAGAGCCGTGCTCCAGGTCCGTTATATACACTTTACGCTTACGTAAAGGCATGAATCCACGTCTTCTCTAAACCATTATTATCTCCAAAAATGAAAATAAATTTACGTACAAAATATTTAGATTTTGGCATTAAATAATCCATAGAGGTTGATATGCCTCTAAACAAAAACATCCAACCAACTAAAATATATGAAGATTTTACCATCAGGATATTTAATATTAAAGGACTCGTGGAAAAAGAAAAAAAGCCGGGACTTTGATAAATTTAACGTATGTTGTCTCCAAGAAACCAAAACCAAAGGACATGATATTAATATCGGAGTGAGCACAAGTTAATAGCTTTGAAAACAGACATTAAAATGAGTAAATATTAAGTAAATGGGTTTAACCTCAATAGCAAACAGCAGAATAAGATCTACAGACTAAGAAATGTAAGCTTCACGAGCATACATCAAGCTTTTTGAGATAAGAAGATTTGATGGGATCTTAAGTTTTACATTTCAAAAATATTTATGGTACATTCTGATTGGTGGTTAAACATCAGCGTTTATTTTGCGCCCAAACCAATGAAAGGGTTTCTCTCGTAATTTGAGGATCTGCGAACCAATGTGTTTGGAGTCTACATGTCTGTTATATAAAGGGGACTTTGGAATTGCTATTCTGGGTCGACTTCAAACTGCTCTCAGGAATTCATGTCGACCCGCACCCCGAGTCCAGAAGGTAAACGACGCAGAAGAATTCAGACAACCCACCAGACGATAATCGAAACGAACAACCTGGTCGCTCCCATCTCAAAAAGTCTTCGGCACAAGTTAATAGCTTTGAAAACACATTAAAATCAGTACATATTATGTAAATGGGTTTATCATTACTACCAAATAGAAGAATAATATTTACAGACTGTAATAAATTAAGCTGCAAATAAAAAAGTACTGAACTGTAACGTGATGTCTGTTCTACTGTATAACAGTGAATGCTGGACAATCTCTTCAAAGATGAAGAGACTTGAAGCTGGACAATCTCTTCAAAGATGAAGAGACTTGAAGCTGGACAATCTCTTCAAAGATGAAGAGACTTGAAGCTGGACAATCTCTTCAAAGATGAAGAGACTTGAAGCTGGACAATCTCTTCAAAGATGAAGAGACTTGAAGCTGGACAATCTCTTCAAAGATGAAGAGACTTGAAGCTGGACAATCTCTTCAAAGATGAAGAGACTTGAAGCTGGACAATCTCTTCAAAGATGAAGAGACTTGAAGCTGGACAATCTCTTCAAAGATGAAGAGACTTGAAGCAACAAAAATGTTGTCTATAGAAGGATGCTGAGGACCGAATATGTGTGCAACGACGACATTTTAGAAACAAAAAGGAAACTTTTAATTAAAACCAGGAAGAGACAGTTAAAAAATCAGCAACTTCTTATTTAAAACACTCTAAATGCCCCCGAATGCAAATGGCAAATTAGAGATACCAAAACGGAACAAGTACAAAAATTCACATATCTGGGAAGTGTTTTAAGAGATACTGGATAATGCGACCATGAAATCCGAAGACGCACTGGGATAACCAAAGATGCCTTCCAAAGGCTAAGCAGAGAATTAAGAGATAGAAAAACTCTGTTAGAAACAAATAATAGGGTACTAAACTGTTACGTAATATCTGTTCTACTGAATGTTGGACAAGTTCCTCAAAGATGAAGAGACTTGACGCAATAGAAATGTGATTCTACAGAAGGATTCTGAGAACCGAATATGTGAGCAACGACGAAGCATTAGAGAAAATGGAAACAAAAAGGAAACATACTTATCACCAGGAAGAAACAGTTGAAATATTTAGGGTACATAATTAGGAAAGAGGGCTTGGAAAATCTGAAACTCACAGGACACATTGAAGACAAGAGGGACAGAGGGAAACAACGCATAACATACTTAATGAGCTTGAGTAAATGGATGGCGGGACAAGTTTTAGGAGAAATAACAAAAAAGAAAAAATGTTCCAATTAGATACGAAGGACAGGAAATTGTGGAGAGCCATGATCACTTACGTCCTGATGCGGCACATACAGAAGAAGTAATGTTTCCAATTGCCTATAAATATTTTATTATTGAGAAATTTAATGTTAAAAGACTGGCGAATAAAAGAAATGCCGGAATTATTGGCACCGGACGTTGATAGTTATAATATTGATGTATGTTGTCTCCAAGAAAGCGAAATCAAGGAATGACTTGATATTAATTTCGGAGTTAGAGAGAACGCGTTAATAGATTTGGAAACAGACAGTAAATATTATGGCAATGGTTTTCTCATCAATGACAAATGAAAGAATAACATCCAAAGACATTGGAAAGTCTCGGACAGAATATAAATTTTACAGCTTCAATACAAACCGTAAGAAATCTGAATGCATTCACACTGAAGGTATAAATCTTAAAATACAAAAATTAATGTTAACAAAAAATTAACTGAAAATTAATTAAAACCTCGCACATCAATCGTATACACATTGAACAACGACATCAAATGAACTGGTAATACCAGGTTCTGTAATCTCGGATGTATGGGTGGTGTAATGGATAATGGCTCAGAATTGTTAATTGGGAAGTCGAGATCCAATACCGGTTGGGTTCGTTACATTCACTTAGGCGCAAATAACATTGGAAAAGGCATGAGTCCATCTATCCCATCCCAGTTAGGGGTTAATTAGTAAGTTTTGTATCACTAAATCGACTAAATCTCCTCCCACCCACCCCCCAAAATTGTTACAATCTAAAAAATATTTTCAGGCTTTAAAAAACCTGCAAAGGGTTAATAAGCCGTAGAAATCGAATCAAGAAATGAATCAAATACTGATTAGTTCCACCGGTATATCTGTTTGATTTCTGTACATACGCTGAAACATGCATGTAAGAAAATTACGATGGCCACAAAGTGAGGGATCCGTTTACATACCGATTTTAATTTATAGTTCATCTCCCACTTTTCATCCACATTATAATTTCTTGTCTATCAAATTCTGGTCAGGTATGAATCAAACCTTTTCTCCTCCCAGCTATGGGTTAATTAGTACGACTTGCATCACCAAATCATTATGTAAAAAATAAAGCAACTCTTACAATCTAAAAAATTTTTCTGGTTTTAAATAACCTGCAAAAGGTTGATAAGCCGTAGAAAAAGAATCAATCAATTAATCAAATACTGATTAGCTCCACCGGTATATATGTTTGATTTATTTACATACGCTGGAATATAAGTTGTAAGGAAATTACGGTGGCCACAAAGTGAGGTATCCGTTTACATATTTATTTTAATGTAGCATTGGTCCCCCTACTTTATGTCCACATTGTAATTTCCTGTTTATTAAATTCTGACTAGGTATAAAGCAAACCACTTCTCCTCCCAGCTATGGGTTAATTAGTAAGGCGTGTATCACTAAATCATTATTATCTGAAAAATAAAAATAAAATAATTCTTACAATCTAAAAATATTTTCTGGTTTTGAATAACCTGCAATGTTTTGATAAGCCGAAAAAAAAGGATTACTCGATCAAATGAACTATCTGTGAAATAACATCTCTTCAATTAAAAAAATAACATTGAAGATCTTGGAAAAATCAGCAGCATTTTCGTGATTTAACATAGGACAGATAGTTTTAAATATAATTGATAAGGAACATCAAAAAGTTTCTGAACATGAGAAATTACGCTGATTTGCTGATACATCTATGACGATGTGAAAATCTCAACGGTAGTAATTTTTCATTCAGTCACTAAATGCACTTCGTCTTTGGTTATCTTGTAAGAGTATTTTTTTGTTGTATTTTTCTTTTCTATAATTATAGACTGTTGTCATTGATTTCTGTCTTCCGTTGGTCTAACTGTGGGCCGTATTTGATCAGATCAGTTGTGACCATATGCCTGGGCATTGCAGACAGTTTTTCATCGACTGGCCACCTTCTTTTCAACGCCACTGTTCAATTCCCATTTTTTCTTGAAAGGAACAACTGGGAAATTCCCGGTGTACGTTCAACAAAGAGACTGAAAGCGAGATATCGCACGTGGAGAAAAAAATCTCTAATATTGTCGTCTCGGTATATCGTCTTGGGGAGAAAGATATATTCAGTTGGTTCGGTTCAGTTGGTTCTGCCAGGGAATAAATAATTGAAACTGACATCTTCACTGTTACTGTTAATCCTGTCATCTCTGACGACAGACTAATCGATCAAATATTGCCTTTGGCCAGTGAGATCCTCGTATGTCTTTCTACATCTCCTCATACTCTAACCATGGCTACTTTTAACAAGAATGCGTCCTGGATATAAAAGCCCATGGTCGGAATTCTCTACCTTCCGTCTGAGTGTCACTGTATCCCAAAATTTTACATTTATAGATTTTATTTCCTTTTCCCCTACTAGAGGGCTCTAGTCGGGCGGTTGCATTGAATCTCTCACTCCTCAATTTTACTAACGGCCACTCCAGGCTGAGATAATATCATTCACAGTCCACTTGTGGATGTCGTACTAAATCGGGTTATAAATATTATACATTATGCTACACAATCAGTTCATTTCAACAGAAGAATCTCAAAGAAGGGGTCTTTTCCATTGTCAGCATGTATTTTAATAATTTCACCACAAGTTAGACCATGATACCAATAAGACACAAGTGGTTACTGAGAGTGAAGTATAATGAGAAAACATTGCTGATGGATGGAAAATAAAAAAAGAAACAGAATTCAAGGAAACAGACGCTAATGATTGACGTTTCATTTAAATTTTTGAACGTCATAGTTGACAGAAAATCAGGATCTGGAAGAGAGTTCTACTGGGGAGAGGAGCTTCCTTAGCAATTTCAAAAGTAAAACGATGAGATCTAGCTACTAATCTAGTACTACTCTTAAATGTATGAGGTCAGTGTCGTAAAGAGGAGAGCTGATCAGAAAAAATGACCATGAAAATATTTATAGCAAAGGCACAGGGAAGACACGTTACGGTGATGGGAAAGTGGTTGTAGCCGATATAGCATGTCGAGGACCGACAACATTGCAGATTCTTCTTGGATGTTGTCAAAAGTTTTAGATACACAGAACGAATATTCAATGCACGGACGAATAGGAGATTTATAAAGGTGTAAAATAGATTCTGGCTAGAAATAAATTGTCTAGACAGACCAAGTAAACTAAACTTCTTAGCAGCAGACTTAGTATTTGGTACAGTATAGTCGTTCAAATTAATATCTGTGAAAAATGTTAGTCCGAGAGATTGCAATGAAGCCATCGTTGTCTTTGAGTGAGTACTGCTTTTTTTCGATGATTCATTTCACTATATTAATTTCTTCTTAATCCTTAGCATTTAACATTGCTGGAAAATATATAGTTTTTTTTTTCTTAAATACATTAAAATATTTATTTTTTTCACTTATGGGTTAAATGACCCATCAAATCGACTACAATAACCAATTTCATGCAAATGATTTTCATTAATTCATTCGTATATTTTAATCATGTTGTTTTCGGTAAGTTATCGATCTGGAAAGCTGCACCAAATTTTACCAAACATCTTTATGGACATTAATCCTGAACGTCATGTTCCATAATTTTGTTAGACCTATCTGTCATTTACGCACTCTGTGTTCCATTAAATTTTAATTCATAGAATCCCTTTTTTTTTTCTTTTTTTTTTTTCTTTTTTTTTTTCTTTTTTTTTGTATTTTTAACAGTTCCCAAGACAGAACACCAAATGTCATGTTTCGGGATTTTCTTAGACTCTGTCATTTTGATTCGCGATTTCACTTTTACACGAAGAACTATGAATTCAGATTTAATTGATTTGTTTTTACGGCTTATCAACCTTTTGCAGGTTATTTAAAGCCAGAAAATACTTTTATTTAGATTGTAAGAGTTTTGGGGGAGAATAAAGACCTACTAATCATCCCATAGCTAGAGGATAAAAATGCCTTTCCTATACGTATTCGCGCGTAAGTGAATATAACGAACCCGACTGGAATTTGAACTCGGCTCTCCGATCTCAATCCAGGCTCGCAACACCGGGTATTCAGATTTTGAACTGGAGGTCTAGATTTCGTCATACTGAAAAATCACTCATCCATTAAAAAGCCTCTTAATAACATTTCTTGTTTGAACTTTGCCACCATTTTGCCGATGAAGAGCTTCCCAACTTATTTTGATTTTTGGTTACAATTCTCTTTCCATTCAAAAATTAAGCTTATTCTGCAACGAGTAAATTGCTGAATTAAATACGTAATCATTTCCTTGGCGTTAACGTGTATAAAAAAGGAAAGTCTTGAATACGGCTTTAATTCGGAATTAGAAAGTACGGTTTTTTTCTTTCCCTTCATAATTCACTGGAAATACCCGTGAAAATTTAACGGTTTTTCTATTTTAGTTTCTGAGGAATCTTAATTCTTAAGTTAATGAGTGAATAAGCTCGTGGCGAATTCTATGACAATAAAATATCCGTAGAAATTCCCCTATCGCATCGTTAAATATTTGAGCTTAACCACTTTAGATAAATTTGCAATAACAATCATAAATATGAATGCTGGTCGTTATTTTAAGAAGCAAAGAATGAAAAGATTTGAAATTGACTTTTTCCATTTTCCTAAAACAGACATTAAACACTTCTATCTTTATTTATTTATTTCTTCATTCTTTTTCTCACCGAAACCACGTAACATCTCTTACATAACAGAAGGTTTGTATTTTCTATTGCGGGAACACAAACGAAAGTGGGTGGGGGCTGAACGAAGAACAGGACTGGAGAACAACAATACAAAGAGACACATCCACGGCAGAGGCGACGAAGAATCGCACACAGGAACGGCGCAAACGAAGGTCAAAGGTAACCGGGACACAGAAAGCGAGGACGAGCAAATCAGATTCACGACGTTCCGTAAGCTAGTAATGATGGCAACTCACGACCTCCCAAAACGGAAAATCCGTCTATTTAGAATGAGCCCAGAAACATCGGTAATCTCGCTACTCACGACTCGAAACTTTTTCATAAACAAATTCTAGGCACGGCACAGCCATGCGCCGTGACCATATTTTTTGCAAGCGGACGTTCTCGGGTTCACGTCAGCCATCCTCTCCTGCATACTCGGCACACCAAGCGTTGTCTTTTTGACCGACGGGGACGGGCAACCTCATCGAAGGTAGCCTGAAATTCATCCTGCTTTTCACTTCGGCTACAATATCATTCGCGTTTTTCGTCTTTGTATGCGATCAAAACGGAATTCATTTTCGTGAGATATCAGAAGACGTTAAACACGTAACCGTCGGGTTAACTAATGGAGGGTAAAGCGGATTTAAAATAAGGTTGTTATTTCTCAGCGATGTTTTATTTTTTTTAAATATGAGACACCAGAAGGGAAGAAAATAATGTGATCTCACTTTCAATAAAGACAAATATCGACATTAACTTCTTTTTTCAGCTTATTATTTTTTTCAATATGCGACTCCAGGGTGTAAGCAAATAATATGATCTCACTTTCAATAAAGACAAATATCGGCTTCTTACCGTCTATTGGCTAAAGACTTAGCACGAGGCACAAAAGAATAATCAGCTCCAAATTGGCAAGAACTCCACGATTTTTTAAGCTAGCAGAGATCGCGATAACAATCGTCCCATTGACAAAGCAGAACCTTGGATTTTCTCGTTTATATGGGGCATCTTAAAAAATGGCAATCAACTCTCGACAGCCGGATGCGCTCCAACATATAACGCAGGGGTGGCCAAACCGCAACTCGCGAGCCACATGCGGCTCTTTGAATTTTATATGCGGCTCTTGGAAATATGTTGGCTGAATTCCATTTTTCATCACAGTTAGTATAAAAGGTGAATAAAAAATTCAAGCTTTATACTTATTTACTGGGTATGAATTGAGACCTCATTGGATTAAAACGTATGTTTAATGTTCATGTGTATGTAATAAAAATGTATATGTAAATTTTGTTCATGTCTTGAATTTCTCAAACATCTGAACTTTATCGTATGTGGCTCTTACATTAAGAAAGTTTGACCATCTCTGATATAATATAAATCCTCCTCCTCATCATCAGTCAATAACCTGATCTAGTAGTAGGGACGCTGCGCAGCTTGGCACCTGACCAGTGCACACCACGTATCTGCGTTGAAAGCTAGAGAATTATTCAGTGATGCATAGCCTGATTAGACCTCGAGGAATCCATCAGTCTCCAGATCAAACAACTGCCATCTTGAAGACTCGACTTTGTCGTGGACATGTGGCCGTTGATTCGATTAATGAGGGGAACCGTCTTGTCTGGACGTTGACTTCAGTCTAGGAGGCCCACGGCTCAGCAACGCGGCGTCATCACTGCACTGGCTGCATACATAGTTGTGGAGTCCTAAAGTGAATTTTAACTTCGGATAATTGCCTGACAACTGATTAATAAATAAACGTTGGACATCCTGGATATTATTCTAACTCCAGAAAATGAATTCCACCTTTGGTTAACCTGGTAACAATAGCCGGAGTATTGCATTTGTTTTATTTTGTCCTAATCTATTGTTGTGACTTAGAAATGTGGTTCTACACAAAAAGCTGAGGATACCATGGACCGAAAATGAGAGCAATGACGAGGTTTTAGAGAAAAATGGAAGCGAAAAGGAAACTTATACTTAACATCAGGAAGAGGCAACTGAGATTTCTGGATCATGTAATAAGGAACAGGGGCATTGGAAATCTGATGCTCATAGGACAGATTGAGGGAAAGAGTGACAGAGGAAAGTAGCGGGTAACCTACGGGATGAGCTTGAGTAAATGGATGGTAGAACAGAGTTTGGGAGAAATAACAGAAAGTCAAAACTAGAAGCGCTACAAGGGACTGGAAGATTTTACCTATGGCCTGAAGGAGCACTGCATATAAAAGAAGAAGAATGTTGTGACACTCCTTAGCATTAGTTCTTTAGAGTGTATCATTAGTTCTTTAGAGTATATGTAGTCATTCTATTTCGTTTTATGTTAGTTTATTTGTAGGTTATTGCCTATTTTTTTATAGTAATAATATTGGTTCGTAGGTTAAATGACAACACGAGAGTTGACTGTTCATTACTTAACATGTTATAACATTATTCATTAGTTATTCTCGGCTAATCCATAGTGACAACCTCGTCTCCTCGAAGGCGGTACCTGGCCCTTACATTCGGTCTGCGGTGTGTGAGAGTCTGCCTCAGCATACAAAACGGCATTTATTATTATTATTATTATTAATAACAATAATAATAAAATAACCCGCATGCAAATCGGGTGCAAGTGAAAGGTCACGTTCTAGTCCACTCGGTGGATATAATTGTACACTGTGCACACGGCTTCCATGATGTTGGGTGCGAATTGTGCAAAATGTTTATCCCGGCAACATACAAAAGCAGATTCATTTTGTTTTGCTCTAATGTCTAGTAGGATATTCACTTTTTGCCCAAGTCCATCCGTATGGTTTAAAATATCGACCCAGGGATCTTTAAGCTACTCCTTCACACAAACAGGAGAGAGATTACTTCCAGTGAACAACACCAAGACAAACTTTACTAATTCATTCCTAAACTATTTGAACGTTTTCAAATTGTTGTCTTTTGAACACTCAGTGGAAATAATATCTACAGTTCATCACTTTTTACATTCTTAAATCCCCAAGAGCATCCATCTATTTGATTCAGCTCAAAATTTCCCTTTTTAAATGCGCAAATGATTGCGAACGATTCTCACGTACACCAAGCTTTTCATAAGCTACAGTCAAATCCCTGCCTAACTTCCGATAATCTTTATTTCTGGGATTAAAAGATAAAGAGTAATCAGCATCCGAGCGTGCATCTATATTCAAGCCATGATTTCACCAAAATTAAATAAATTGTTATATTTTGTCACAGAGTTTTTCATCCCAAGCATGGCATTAAAGCCACTATGACGCAAGCGATTACTGGGTGTTAGAGAACATCAGAAATTAATAATAATAAAGGAGAAAGAACATTAAAAGAATATGAATTAAGAAGACAGAAGATAACGACTGATATTGCATTTCCATTTTTGAAGATCAAAGTTGACTGTGAATAAAGGAGCCGAAAGAGATTTTCACAACCGAAAAGTGCGAGAAAAGAAACTGTTAGCATAGAACTTACGGTTACCTCTAGTCATTTAACTGTAAAATGATGAGACCTTGCTGCCAATCTAATAGCGCGCTTACATCTGTAAAGTCTAGGTGCCATATGGGAAAATTCATAACAATTACCATGAAAGTATTTATAGAAAAGGCAAACGTAAACTATCTTACGTCGGTAGGAAACTGACTGAAGCCGAGATGCCAGATCAAAACCAATGATATTGCAGATTCTTCTTTGGATTTTATCATGAATATATAAAAAGACTAGATGTGGAAGCAATATTCAAAGCATGAACGAATGGTGGACTTATAAATACGTAAGATGGATTCTGGAGAGAAAAAAAGACACAGCGAACCGATTTTCACAGCAACGGATCTAGCAGCTGATTCAACATAATCTTTCCACTTCGTGCCAGCGGATAACGTTAGTCCGAGATGGCGTTATGATTCACATTCCTGGCGGAACAAGAAAACCTACCAATCAGAGGCCTTGCTGCCGGATATCGTCATACTCAGGACGAAATACAGTAAAGGCAAGAACAAAGTGTAAGGACAATCTTCGAAGACATTTCTGTTAATATTTTTTTAGCATTGTCTAATTGATAACGGCGTGGAAGTTTACATCAGTATCAGGCTCTGAAGAATGTTTTTCCTTTAATTTTCCGTTGCGACTGTTTGTTCAGGCTTCAGAATTTTGTAATAAAATATTCCTTTGAAATCTCCCATCGCACGTTGTCTTGGATGTAGCGGGCTTACCGCTATATCACGTTGAAACACCTGTTCCCGTGCGATCCCTGTAGTTAAGCAACGTCGATTCTGGTTAGTACTTAGATGGGTGACCGCTTCGGAATACCGCTGGGTAAGCTTGGATGTGTAATGGATAATGGCTCGGAATTGTTAATCGGAGATCGGACTTCGAATTCCAGTCAGGTTCGTTATAATTACTTACACGAAAATACCCTGGTGAAAAGTATCAATCTGCCGCTTCTCCCACCAGCTGTATGTTAATTAGTAAGACTTGCAGTAGAAAATCATTATTATCTTTAAAAATATTCTTACAATCTAAAATAATATTTTCTGGCTTTAAATTTTCTGCAATAGGTTAATAATTATTATTTTCCTCGTTCTGATTTTTCTCAGAAAATCTCAGTTTCTCATAATACCAGCGATGATATTTACCAAAAAGAACCTTTAAAAATAGATATTCATGCTCAGGTAACCTCCCTTTGGGAAAAATTCGCTTTACATTATTTTACGAAAGTGCTAGTTAGCTGCTAGAAAGTCGGTTCATTGTGTCGTGCTATCTGACATATTTATAAGTCTACCATTCGTCCTTGCTTTGAATATTGCTGCCACATCTGGCCCGGTGCTCCTGCTATATATTTAGAGAGATTCTTGATAAAATCCAAAGAAGTACCTGCAATGTTAATGGTCCTGGCATGGCATTTCGGCTTCAGTCACTTTCCCACCCCCGTAATATAACTTACCTGTTTCTTCGTGTAAATATTTTCAGTAGTAATAGAAGTGACGGTAGTGGTATTAGTATTAGTGACGATGATGGTAGTAATCGTGATGGTCGCGTCAGTAGTAGTGATGATAGTAGTAGTAGTAGTAGTAGTAACGGTGGTGGTGATATTAATAGTATCGGTGGTGGTGGCGGTGGTGGTGTTAGTAGTAATGATGGTGTTAGTAGTAGGAGTAATGATGGTGGTGGTATTAGTAGTAGTGATGGTGGTGGTGATGGTAGTCGTAGTAGTAGTGATGGTGGTGGTGCTAGTGGTAGTAATGATGGTGGTAGCGTTAGCAGTAGTAGTTAGGGTGGTGATCATGGTAATAATTGCTCGTGTTCATGGAGGTGATGGTACTAGTAATGATGTTGATGGTGGTAGGATTAGCAGAAGTAGTAGTAGTGGTGGTGATAGTAGAATTAATGGGGTGGTAGTAGTAGTAGGAGGAGGAGTAATATTTTCTCCGTTGTCCCTTCTGCCAGTATTTATGAAAGAGTTTTGAAGACAAGCCTCTTTCTCAATGAAATCGTTATTATGCCGGAAACATGCTTAAAATCCATTTTATCATTTCCTGTGGGATGCTAAGCATATTAAACTATAGCCTCTCAGTCTGTGACAAGAGAATCCATGACTGAACCTTAAAATTTCTAATTAAAATAAAAAAAATTCATTTCCTCTTTCATTAATTATTAGATATTAATCATCAGCTGCATCGTTTCTTTTGAGCCTCGTTTTCAATTATTCATTAATACTGTTTGCAAATCATCTTGACGCATAATTCCATGCCAGCGAGAAGGTGAACAGAAAAGTGACAGAATAGAATGCTGTAGCTTTCATGTTTAATTCACTTAAGATAAACGGATTTGACCTTTTTAAACTTAATAAGCCCCTTTTGTACGGTAATCCAGACAGCAGAAATACCTTTTCCATTTGGTATGGATATTTCAGGACAAAAAGCATGGGGTAGCAACCTATGAAATCATAAAAGAAAATGATAACAAATTAAAGATGATACACAGACAAACGATATAAACACTTTCCCGTCGCTACTTTCAATATTATTGAACAATTTCTTAACGAGTCAAGCGCGGACATGTTGTAGTTAACGGTCAAAAAGAAACAATTCTTCTTAAGCGGCCGGCTTTTCGATTGTTCATTACCAAAGAGGATTGTTGGTCTTTTTAAAATCTATATCATCATCCTTGTTGTTATTATAAGAACATTTCTGTTGTTTAACCTTCCAGTCTTATTTATTTATATGTAGAACCGGGTAACATTCAAGGAATTTCAAACTGACCCTCCTATACAATTTTCGTGGGTAGTGAGTTCTCATTCTGCTGTCAATGTCTAAGGGTAACGCATCTATTTCTTATTTATTACTGGGAGGGTCTTACGCTTATATCACGTTCAAACACCAGTTCTCGTACAATCAACGAAGTTAAGCAACATCGAGCCAGGTCAGTACGTTGAGCTTGAGAATATCAGGTGCTGTTAGATGGATGTCCGGGTGGTGATCGTGCGAGGACCGCTGTTTCAACGTGATATCACCATAATTGGAAGAATTAGAAATCGGAAAAATTACCAAGGATCAAGAACAAAGTAGGATAGTAGATGGCAATTGACATCGCATTTAAATTTTTCAAGATTAAAGTCGACTGGAAAACATGGAGCCGGAAGATTGTTCCACAAGCTAGGAATGCCAGAAAAGAAACTGCTAGCATAGAACTTACGGTTATATCTAGCCATTTTAACTGCGAATTGGTTATCCATGACAAATCTATATTGAATGGTCTTTTTTTAATGTCACATTAACTCCAACAGGCACCGGATCTCAATATCATAATACACCTTTGGGACATCAACTCTATATTACTACCGTCCTGGGTATGACGGTAAACAACATCCGCGTCCTGGGTAAGACGATAAACTACGTCCAACAGCAAGGCCTCTGATCAGGAGGTTTTGAGGAGCGTGGAACCGACTCTTAATTGCTAGTGTTCTCAGGTCCACCCTGACACGGTGTGGTAGCACCTGTCAGTTATGGGCAAATAGATAACTTGCAAACTGGGGTCAAAACACTATGAAAGTGTAAAAATAAGTTTTAATACCAGAAATTATTACCAGCAATAAATTTTTGAAGAAAAATTATTACCAGTAATACATGAAAACAAAAAAATATGATCGATGACGTTTACAACGTAGGAGCAAATTGTTAAACGTCATCAATTTTGTTTGTTTTCCTTAGTTTGAATTCTTACATCGTTTCTAGTTTCTTTGAACGGTTTTACTCAAATTAAGGAGTGACCAAGACTGGCAACTGCTAGTCGAAATATTTCCATAAAAAAATAAATCATTCGTTGGAACTACAATTTTTTTCTTTGAATTATTCAAACCAAACCAGTCTGTACTTCTAACATCTCCGCCTAAAACTCTGAACTTTTTTTACTAATTATCTCATTTTTTTTCCACAATAGTGGTAGATAAGTGCACAATCCATTTAGGTCTTTTGAACAGGAATAGAGGTTTATACATTGTTTCCTGTTTAGGATTGTGTTTCCGGTTTCTTCTAAAATCTATTTCAACTCTATACTTGCAACGTCTCCACTTATTTACTATTTTACATTTTGTTTCCTCAATAGGAGTAGATTCGTTTGCCTATCGCCCGCTTTTGTATAGCCCACTCATGCTGGAGAGCTCTTGAGCGACGGTGATCACTCGATAATAAAGTCGCATACTTCTCTCACGGTCGGTGATCGCTGGTTATTTTGAGTCCAGAGATAAAAGAATTTCAACACAGGGAATCTCACTTAACTATTTAATTAACGTCAATGTGTATATGTTCTAACTATCCAGTGGGGTAACTCTCCTTCCACTGGGGAGCCATTCCAAACACGAAAGAAAACACGTCTACTCTGAGATTATTACTCATATAATAGATCTATGCTGTAAGCAAACCAGGTGCCACACTTTTTAAGCATGGGGTCAGCAGCTTCCACTCGTAAAAACTTTACTGCTATGGAAACTGTTACTTACTGTTAATGAATCTTTTATTAATATCTTACAAATGACAATCATTCTGCCCTTATTTTTCTTTAAATTTCTCTTGTAAAATTTACGCAATAGTTGTAATGGTAATTGTAATATTAACCGTTTCCCTATAAGGAAACATTTGACATTCACTGACCGAGCAGCCAGCACAATTTTCGGCTGAAATGCATAAAATCTTTCCCTTTAAATAAATCTTTACAAAAATATGTTTCACAGTTGTTATGACTCTTTCCAGTATTGAGGGGGAGGTTCCTTGCATTGTACCGTATACTAGGAACCGTCTGTGGGGAAAAAGAGTACCATAATACAATTTACTCCAACAGAAATTTGGAAACGGCATGCTCTACTGCTTGGCTACGAGAATTTGAGTGTGTTCGGGTGTCAATCTGAGGACAATGCAGATTAACAAAGCGATGGAGGTGTCTAATAGTGATTACCCACTTTGATCGTTCTGATAAGAAAAGAACTCCCAAATTTGTTGGCGATGTCCTCAGACTCGACACAGAGGCCTATACCCAGTTCCTTGAGGAGGTAGTGCTTCCCTGGGTGAAGAGGATGGCTGCGCTGGAAGACCCTATGTCTGGCAACAGGACTCTGCACCATGCCACACAACCAGGAGAACCTAGACATGGCTGTCAGACAATTTCTGCGACCGCATCACCCCTTACATCTGGCCACCCAGCTCCCAAGACTGCAAATCCTTTATTATGTCTGGGGCGCCGTTGAGTGAGAGACCGAGAAAACTCCTTGTAACACCAAAGATGAACAGAAGGCAAGGGTCATGGCTACATTCACCAACTTGAATAAGGAGACCGTCCGAAGGAGTTGCAGGAGATTCCGAAGTCGTCTGGAAGCCGTAGTTGAAGCTACTGATGATTTTATTGAATAAGTTTACATTTTCGCATTTCAAGATATTTTTGTGTAATTTTGGTAAACATATCTTTTAAAATGAGATGTCAGTGTTATTTTCATTTTTGCGTAATTTAGACGACAAATTATCCAATATGACAATCCTATACTTTCAATGGTTTTTGCATTGATTAGTCACCACTGACAGTCATTCTCTCCTTATTTTCGATGCGTCTCTATAGCAAAATTGTTAACAATGCATTTACACATTACAAATATAAAAGCTTTATTCTGTTACCTTGGTATAATAATCTGTTTATTAACCCTGGCCTGTAGGCTTGCGCGAGCTGAAAGTGCCACTTACATCATCGCAGTGATTTTTCCCATTTCTAGTAGTAAAGAAATATCATTCAGTAAATGGATTATGACCATCATAATGGCAACAAAGGTTGGTAAGTTTTGAAAGTTTTATATTGACTTAAGGCTCAATCAATAAGGTAAGGAGTAGATTACCTTTTAAGCAGTCATTTTCACTAACGGAAATCACTTATTTTATGTGCTTCTACGCACTGAATACAGGCTGAGCGCGGAAATAGGCTCAAACAGATTTTAGACAAAAAATTGCAACGCTCTTTAGTCACATTAAATTCTTAAGCGTCAATGATGTTTTTTTTCATTATTATTATTATTATTATTCATTAATGAACAACATTCAGTTTCAAACTAGACCCTTAGTAGATTTTTAAAAAATAGTTTTTTTACATCTACTGTACCATCGTCGACCGGACCCAGAACATTCATCAGTCGCGTAGGACATCTTTACAAATCAATTTTGGCATTGATTGAGATGAGAACATGGTGTAGGAATAAGCCTTGTGCCAGTATAACAGGAGGTTACACTTTCCGAGCTTGTTTTTTTTTTTTTTCATTCAGTTTATCAACATATCTCACCTATAGGTTGATACAGCGAGTGTACTTAGAGCAAGACATAATGATCTTGTCCGTATCTTTTATGTTATTTCCACTGCTTAAACTGAATCTTCATGACAACATAAAGAAATTTGTTTTCTAAGAATCTTACGTCGCAACGAATCTGTTGTTTTTCAGTCAGTCAGTCATGTGCCATGATTGATACACGCTTAGGCGATCATGTATCTTTCGATACATGACTGACGAGGCAGATTTTTCCCGCAATAGGTTGCCATTTCTTTCTGCGGTAGACCAGTTGCCATCCAAGTCTATAGAACCCGGTCTGTCCTGGGCGGGGAGAAGACTGTTCATACCTTTCCCAAGGCTATTGGGAAAGGTATGAACGTATTCATACTGTAATGTAATGGATTCAACTGGAATTCGAACTCGGCTCTCCGATTCCTCAATCCGAGCCGCTATCCATTACTCCACTTTACAAAACTAATAAAGAGTCCGGGTGTTTATTTTGAATCATTTCAATTTTCGCCTATCATAATGAACGAGTAACCTTTAAGGGTGTCTTCATGCCTTGAGCGCCTATTAGAACGTAAGCTCAACCCAGACCTCAAATGGAACTCGTACATATGGTCCATTCGCTAAAGATGCTGGAAAACTGGTTGGTTCGCTGCAGTGCTCCAGCAAGTACCTTGCCCCTCCTGCTATTGTATACCTTTACAATAGCCAGATAAAGTCGAAAATAGAATACTGCTGCGATATATGGAGAGAAGGCACCCAGTCTTCGCTTTCCACACTCGCTTAGAGTTCAAAAGTGTCTCTACGTCCTTGTGGGTGACGAATTATTTACCACCCAACAACCCCCCTTTCTCACAGACGACACGTCACCAGCCTCTCGCTGCTCTATCATTATTTTCATGGAGAGCGTTCTGATGAAATACTCTCCTTAGTTCCACCAGTCCTAACCCTGATAGCTAAACCCACCCTCCCAAGCACATTGTAGCGAATCAGCTTTATTTTCTGGAAAATTTGCAGATTAAACCGATGAAACCAATATAATGAAAATATCCATTCTGGTGTAAATTTACATGCTTATTTCGAAAATAAAAGTTTGAGAAAGAAAACCTTTTAGGAGTTATCGACAATATAATTTTGGTCTCATTCGCGTCGCGGGCAGAGCCCGGTTAGTGGCTTTGTTTACATAAGTTTGCCTCGAATAGTAATGCGCGGAAGCTTCACTTGTGTTGATTACCGCGCAATTAAATCAAATTAAATTTCTCGAATTGCGCAATAATCAAGACGAGTAAGAAGATAAAATCAGTAAAAAGACATCTGTCTATATTTCTGAGATGAGGTATTATGTACACTATTTGCATTGTTCGGATTATCGTCCTCATCTATGCTGCCATATTTATCACAACGTTTCAGCCGTTGTACTCTCCGGCCTTCTTCAGGTGGTTGGAATGTCGAACTGAACCCTTTTTTTTTTGCTCGCTGGGGTAGACTGTTCTAGTTCTACGTGCCATGTCTAATGGATATCACTTATCAGTTATCAGTTATATCCTGTTAATTCCCCTCTCCACCGCCTTAACTAGGTATTGAACTCACACTCTTTGGGTTCTGTCACTGGATCTAACTAACGCTTTTATCCACTGTGCCATGTGTCTCTAAGTAAAAAAACATCTAACTAAGTAACCTTCCGCACATTACTACTAGAGGAAAACGTATATAAACAACGCCAGTAATGAAAGCCAGACTAAACGTGAATACGGGCGAATTTATATTGTCGATAACGATTTTTTCCGCAAACTTTTATTGTTAATTTGGAATTAATCTGGCAATTTTACACCAGAATAAAAATTTTCATTACAATTGGTTTCCGGGGTTTAATCTACAAATTTGTCCATTCTCTTCGTATTTTTTAATGAATTGCAAGTTCTATTCGAGCAGCTTCTTTCCAAAAGCACTGCATTGTGGAAACGATTTCCAAGTGGTTGCTTCTCCAATCACTAAAATCTTAAGGGTTAATTGTTATCTTCAACGGATATTCGCATAAGCTGTGTTTCGTCATCTTCAACCGTCGACCTCCCTATGGTTGGTCGGAACTCCATTGACAATACCTTTCCACGCTCTTTGGTCTTGTATTGCTGTCTCCAGATCCCCAATGTCCTACTTATGCTGTCTGCAAAAATCAATTTTCGTGAGAAGACACTTCCAGAAGGATGCCATAAGAGCAAGGATGAGACGATTTCCCTGCCCCCGCTCGGCGCCAGTGGCCGACAAACCGTCATCGTTTTTATTTGAGCTTGAGAGAAATTGGTCTCAGTTCTCAGTAAATTGTGTTAAGCATTGCACGGGATCTCCAGCTGATGTTCTGTATTTTTCTAAGTAGATCTGTATATGTTCCACCCATTTGTCTTTCAAGGCACATATAATGTCCAAGTTTCTTAGTTTCTTATACATACAGTAGGACTAGTTCAATCAATGTTCGAAATGTTTGGACTTTCCAGGAAGGTGGAAGGTTCGATCGTCAAATCTTGTGAAATTTGTTACACGCTTACCATGCAAGAACTCTGCGGATGTTGAAGTTTTTTGAGGAATCTATTATGTGAGATCCAATATATTTGAAGTCCTCAATTATATTGATGGATGTATTATGGAGTGATTTCAATTCGGGTGATTCAGGAGAAGTTGTGATATATTCCGTCTTACTCTCGTTGCAGTAGAGACCTGCCTGGTTGGCTGCTTTCTCGAGTGATTGCAATAAGGAATCTGTGTGCTTCTTACTCTTGATATGCATCTCAAGTTTAATAGCGTGTCTTAATTTTCTATCAGAATATAGACAAATATTAGATAACCAAGTTTTCTTCTATTTAATGATTTTGATTTAATGCCATACACGCTATGTACGCTGCTACCTAACCTTGATGGCTAAGACCCACCATGCCACGCAAATTGTAGTGAACAACCCACATTCTCTTCGAATTCCACTCGAGCAGATTCTTTCCTACGAATTGCTGCTTTGTGGAACCGACTCCCAAGAGGTCATTTCACTACAATCTTAACCTGTTCAAGCCTATGGTTGACTGTTATCTTTCCCAGATACTCCCATAAACTCTGTCTCTCACTCCGACACCATCTTGCCTGAGTTGCTCTGGAGCCTTGTACAGGGTCAACATCATTGTAAAATTATGTAATTATTTAATTAATTGTTTATTTCCGATATATATTTTTTAAATATATTTAATTTGAATGCCATTCTATGAGTAACGATTACAATAAATCAGAACACTAAAATATTTGTTTCGTACATCTTTTCCATCGTATGACGGTTTACCTAATTAATCACTGATTAAATTAATTTAATTTAATTTTATCGGAAGAAAATTCAGTCGGTAAAAGATTCGAGCTTAATTACGGCATCTATTACAATTTCAAAACATGACCCTCGACTCGAATCGCATTCCAATGAAATACTACTCGATGTCAAAATGCGAGACCTTTGGAAATTTCAGACTATTGATTTCGTAATTAGAACAAATAGCCTAATTACACAGAAACGGCCAATTGTTACGTTGGCTCAAAGGCATTGAAATTATTGAACGAATCAGCGGATTTGAGTCACATGAAACTGAATTGATCGTGAGAATCCAAACCTGAGCATTTCAGCTGTTATTCTAATATCCAATCAACACAAGTTTGTGCAATATGTGGCAACATATATCTTGCGAGCACGAATAAGCCACAATCGATTATGCAACTGATGGTGATATATTCCATCGGCCTGTACAATAGCCACAATGATAAATGAAACTTATAACGACGTATTAATTGCTTTTGAAAATAAGTCACAATCAATCGCGAAACTGGTTATAACGTATTTCTTGCGCTTTATAAAAGTTACAATCATACATACAACCATATACACAACAGATAATATCTTACTACTTGCTATGGTAAATAAGCTACAATCATCAATTAAACTTATGACATATTATGTGAGATTATAAATAAGCCACAATCAACAATGCAACTGGTTATGGCGTATACCATCGGATTTTATAGCCGCAGCCATAAAAATAACTGTTGATAACGCATTAATTGCATTTGTAAATAAGCCACAATCAAAATGCTACTATGATATATTACTTCTGTTTGTGAATAAGCCACAATCAGTGATGCAAGTTGTTATGCCGTATTCCATCGGATTGTACAATAGCCACAATGTTAATTGGAATTAATTATGACGTATTACTTATACTTATAAATAAGCAACAATTATAAATGCAAAGGGCTATTATATTTCGTGTTTTAAATAAGCCACAGTCAAGAACGCAACTAATTATGATATAATATTTGTATTTAAATAAAAACCATGATCATAAACGTAAGTGATTGTTTAATGACGTTTGATATTAAAAAAGCTACAATCAAAGATGCAAATAGTTATGACGTTTAAAATATTGTGTAACAGTCAAAAGGATACACAAACTGATACAAGCGTATTTTTGTTCGTTTTTAAAAGCCAAAATCATAAAGGCAGGCCATAGTATCTTATTTGGGTTTGTAAATAAGTTACACTCAATAATTCAGTTGATTTTTAATGCGTTTCTTGGGGTTGTATAAAAGCAAAAATATTAAATGCAACATATGATAATGCACTTCTTGTAAATAGACCACAATTTATTAACATATTATTTGAGTTTGTAAATACACCACACTCAAAACTGCGACGGAGGACAACCTCTTACTTGTACTTCCAGAACAAATCCTCGCTAAAGTTACATATTTTGAGCAGCAGGCGACTATCTTCCAAGGAAATACTTCTCCGTCGACAGAGTACTAGGATTATTCTCTCGCACTTGAGGTTTCCCCACAGAAGTAAAGCCGAGTGGATTCGAATAATCTTCCTCTGCCTCCATTTATTCCAAAGAATGCTACTTTAAATTCGGCCTTGTGACACATTCATTTAAAGCTAGCGTCCGAATAGTAATCTGCTTGTAAATAGGACAAGGTAATAAATACAATCTATTTATATCATATTCCCAGTCTTTGTGTTACTATTTGTGTTTATTAGTGTTTATGTTACTGCTTGTGTTTATTAGTGTTTATGTTACTGCTTGTGTTTATTAGTGTTTGTTTTACTATTTGTGTTTATTAGTGTTTGTGTAACTGTTTGTATTTATTAGTTTTTGTGCTACTGTTTGCATTTATTAGTCTTTGTTTTACTATTTGTGTTCATTAGTCTTTGTGATACTGTTTTTAAATATGCTACAAACGTAAATGCGTTGTCGAGCCCCTGTCAAATAACGCGTGAATAAACAACTATCAAAAGTCCTTTTAATGAAAGAAACGTAGTTGTTCCGATTATTAAGTTTACATTAAATTCACTAACGACACCTTTATAGAAAGATTCAGTTTTATTAAATCTTTTTTGAGTGATAGGATTTGGTTTCAATTCAATTTCTTTTCACAATTCCTTTTATAAATATTTAGTCGAGTCATCTTTTAAATTTATTCAGGTGACAGATTTTTTATTCTATGTCTCAGATCCTACTAGAACATCTAGTATCTTAAGATAATCTCGTTGAATAGGTTAAAGAAATCCGTTGAGAAAACATATCCTTGATTTCCTCTTCTTTCTACTTTCCTTCTATGAATAAATCCTTACTTGAGTTAACTTATCCTACGACTATGAACGTTATATTTAAATTGTACGTATTTTTGTGTAGATATTCCCACTCAATCACGTTTATTTTACATCTTTGCAAAATTTCTTGCCCTATTTTCATTGTTAATATAAAATTGCCGCAACTTGACGCTCGTGTTTGTTTTGCTGTTGATTTTTGGTTCGTTCTAGATTGAAACTTTTTTATCGTTCATTTAAGATTCAAACATTTTTAATGGTGGCGTTTTGTCCACAAATGAATCCCTTAAAATGGAGGATGAAAAGTTGCACTTTCGCCGTATTATGCTCCAAGAATTCCGGAACAAGAGTAAGCGTTGGAACTACGACAAAAACATTCAGAAGTTTTATTTGGATTGTGCCCCAGCTCTTCGAACGGTCAAAATGTGGTTTGACAGGGTGATTTTAACCTAAACAATCAACAACGTTTCGATGGAAGAAGCTTCTAACAGTCGGAAAATCGAGATCTCAACTGGCTTCAGCCATCTGAAGAGACTTATTTTCAAGAAGAACCGGCCGATTTTGGTTAATCGAAAAGGGGTCTTTTTCCAGCACGACAACTCAAGACCACTTGTTGCAAATAGACCTTTCAGAAACAAGAATTAAAGGGTTAAAACTGGAAACCCTCAAAAAACCACCGTATTCTCGAGACTCAGATTATCAGATCTTCATTTGTTTCGGTCTCTAATAGAAAAATTTAAAAGACAAAAAATGTCTCTGTAGAGTGATTCAAAATCTACCTTAAAATCTTCTTTCAAAAAAGTTCTCTTATATAAGGATGGAAGATATTTGTTAAAAACAATGGAGACTATTTTTTTTTACTAATAAATGTTTTTGTGAGTACATATATATATATTTTTTTTTCTGGATAGACATGTATTTATGTATCCATATCCATACACACTATAATATATATATATATATATATATATATATATATATATATATATATATATATAGTAGCCGAATTACACGCGACTTGCATTTTTATATGAAAATGATTGATATTAAATCAGTGTTATAAATTGTAGAAAACAATGATGCATTTCAATATTATTCAATGATCTTGCGATTTGACCTCCATCTTCTGACTTTCTCCTTCCATATATTAGATAGGAGTCATTTACTTATTCAAATTTAAATTCAATTTAAATAAAAGAGAAATAATTCAGTAGGGGTTTGTGCAAAACAGCTTGATCAGACAACTTTGATATGTATGTGATACAATATTTGATTGAATGAATTGATGAGCAGATTTCAACATTGATATGACAATTGAATTGACGCAACAAATATTTAACGTACGGTATGACCCACTGATTGGTGATTTCTTGCCCAACCTGACATCCATATTGTCTCATTTTGATCTTTCCGATGTGACCTCCATCTTCTGGCTTTCTCCTATAGGAGTCATTACCTTGTTCAAATTTAAATTTAATTTAAATCAAAGGGGAAAAAATTTTTCAGTTGGATGTTGTGTCCCCGAGCACCCGTTTAATCAAAGGTATCCTAGGAGTCACCTCTTTATTCAAATTTTAATTTAATTCATATCAAAGGAGAAAAAATTCAGTGGCTGGTTTGTGCCCCCCACTCCCGGGGACCACCTTTGATAAAAATGAAATGTACTTATCCAAGTACCCTGGGTAATATAGTTTCAGAGTATGGGAGTTTATATCCAAAACCCTTTGAAGGAGTTCAATACCAAACAAACATAGAGGCAGAGGCTACAACCTTATATATATATATATATATATATATATATATATATATATATATATATATATATATATATATATATATATATTTGATTAAAAATAACCGGCAAGGTTTGTCTGTTTCATTTTCTTAATTTTTCCAATTTTCGGATAAAGTGTTGAGAATTTTGCTCGAAGTTTAGGATAGAATGTACGAAGTTCATATTTTGTTATTTTTGTTCAACTACTTTCGACTTTCGCGGGCAATATCAAGAAATGATAAGGCGTTTATATGTTATTCTTTGGAAACTGGATGATTGACGTTTAGCGTGACGCCATGTGTAACGGCTATTGAGACCAAAGCCACACAAAAAATGTCGTTTATTTTATTTAAATTTTTATTTTGTTTTTTTTTTAATATTATAATACAGAGGAACCTCGGTTGTCGAACGTCTCACATGTCGAACAAATCGGTTTTCGAACAGAAAATTCGAGATGAAAATGCCTCGGTTATCGAACAAAATCTTCGGTTCTCGAACAAAATCTTCGGTTCTCGAACCGAGTTAACACAGACAGAATAATTTCTGAGTCGACTGCCGTGTTGTATACATTCGTGTGTTGTGCCGTGCTTTTCTTTTCCAATTTCATTGTACTGTTGCTTTCTTTCTTTAAATTGATTCCTATTGGAAAAATAGTTTCGGGTTACGAACGGCCTTCAGGAACGAATTAAATTCGTGAATTATATCATGTGCACTTTCAGATACCTACTCCTGTGGTGAATGATATTTTATTTAATAAAGACTGTTTATTTTGTATCATAATAGCATCTAGAGGTTTGAGTCTTTCCTTAAATTGAGTGCTGTAGAGTATATTGGCCTTATACACTAATATTTGGTTTTATTTGTTTTGTTTTGTTTTACGGTTTGTTTTGTTTTGTTTTGTTTTGTTTTGTTTTTTCAACCACAATGGGTTATTTAATGCCGACAATTTTTATTACTGGTAATATTATTCTTCATAAATGTATTGCTGTTAATTTTTTTTTTCCTTCAAAAATCTATTTCTGGTAATATTATTTCTTCAAAAATGTATCTCTGATAATATTTTTTTCAAGAAATCTATAGCTGGTATTTTTTAAAATGTATAGCTTGGAATATTTTTTAAAAAACTGTATAGTTTAGTTTCTTTTGTTTTGTTTTACGGCATATGGGTTATTTAATCCCAACTAGATTTTTATTGCTGGTAATATTTTTATTGCTGGTAATAATGTATTACTGGTAATAATTTTTCTTCAACTTTTATAGTGTTTTTACCCAGTCTGGGGGGTAGCTATTTACCCATAGCTGGGATCCTAGGAGGTGCTACCACCCCGGGTCAGGTGAACCTGGGAACACCAGCAATTAAGAGGTGGTTCAAATGCTAAAACAAACTATTAAAAAACACGAAATTTTCATTCAAACGAAACCGTTCGGAACTGTTATGCATTTATCAATTGTCTTATAGTCTAAAGAAGTAAAACAACTTTATATCAGAAACAAGAATATTCCTACTAAGGTATAAACAATAATAGCGCCAGATATATATCGGCGAGTCGTCCAGAAATTTAAAGCAAGTAAAACAGCTAACTTTATATCAGAAGCAAGAATTTGCCTACTTGGGTGTAAACAATAATAGCTCCATATATATATATGGGCGAGTCATCCCGAAATTCAAAGCAAGTAAAACAACTTTATATCAGAAACAAGAATATTCCTACTAAGGTATAAACAATAATAGCCCCAGATATATATCGGCGAGTCGTCCAGAAATTTAAAGCAAGTAAAACAGCTAACTTTATATCAGAAGCAAGAATTTGCCTACTAGGGTGTAAACAATAATAGCTCCAGATATACAGAGTCGAGTCATCCCGGAATTTAATGGAAGTAAATGTGACCATAACAGAGAGTGAAATTTTAAAATACTCAGTGCACTTTAAATATAATTTACCCAGACGAATGCCCTGCGGTTAATGTACGCCCGGGTTATTTCAGTTTATCACCTGTTCATACTAAACTGACGTTGAAAGTCAACGTCAGTTTAGTATGAACAGGTGAATACGGGATAGAAAAACTCTTTAACGAATGAATACATAAATGAAAAGTGATTTGAAAATAGTAAAAGCAAAATTAAAAATTGATAAAGTAAAAGAAAAAAATAACCAAGCCTTTATATGATTAACAGGAATCACGTCCTGTCTCGCAGAGGGATATATATATATATATATATATATATATATATATATATATATATATATGCGTGTCTGTGTGTCTGTGTGTGTCTGTGTGTGCGCGCGCCGGCGGGTGGCTGAAAATTTCATAGGCCGACGATGAAGGAATGATGTTATGATTGTGAAATCTTCTATGTATTATTTCAGCAAATGTTTCCCAAATTTTCTTATACAATTACAATATATATATATCTGTATCTGTATGCATCTATATATGTATATCTATCTGTCTCTTTCTCTCTCTCTCTCTCTCTCTCTATCTATCTATCTATCTACACATATATATATATATATCATATATATACATATATATATATATATAATCGGCCTGACGATTGCGCCTAGCATGACACAGCCTGTCGCCTCTGAGTTTTGACTTATGTTCACTATTATATATATATATATATATATATATATATATATATATATATATATATATATATATATATATATATTAATGCATGTTTCATGAAATAATATAGATGGGGTTTGTCTATTTATTTTAAGAAAGTTCCTTTCATATTGTCTGTATCAACGATAATATGATTAAGCTTATCAGACAATATGAAAGGAACTTACTTAAAGTAAATAGACAAAACCTGTCTATATTATTTAATGAAACTTGCATTAATGAAAAATTGCTGCCGAAATATACACAATATTCAAAGTGAAGCAAAACGACAGCGTCTATTCCAGGCCTTTCATTCCAAAGAAAATTAGTGACACCTTCTCTCATGACTTCCTTCTCACTTTTTCTTTTTAGTTTTTTTTCTCCTCTCCCCCTTCTATATCAATATATAACTTCCGTTAAATTAACCGATTAAATGTGTAAATGTCTGGACCTCCTCAAATAATATTAAATATGAAAGAATTGAAAGTTTCAAATACATCTAACTGAATCATGTCTCTCCCCCTCACTTCCTCACTCCGTTAATTTACATATGCTTAGTGCTACCCGTCAAAAATTTGTAAATATCTTTTCATTTTTCGTTTCAACCTTTGGAAGTAAATTCTGATGATCCGCGGTACATTAAAGGAGCTGTGGTGAAATAATTTATTACATGGAACCTTAAAGTGGTCTGTTTTTATTTAAATTATTAGCTCTGTAGTTACATTGAGCACTCTGGATTTTATCCTCCTTGGGTCGACCCGTACGGATTACCTATTTTTTCGTAAACTATATATATATATATATATATATATATATATATATATATATGGGGGGTGCGCACGCGCACGACGCTATGTGGAAAAGTTTATCGGCTGACTATGAAGGATTGATGCTGGAGCAGTGAAATCTAATACGTATTAATTTCAACCCTACTTATTAATAACTGCATTGTTGTTTTTGTCACGTAAATTGACGTCTGGCTCTTCAGAGAAGACTTCAAATGTAACTAGTAGCGGCATGTTTTGAAAAATGGACAAAATTTAGCAACGTGGCTTTATCAAATACCTGCAGAAAAGGTGTTTAACCGCCAAGGACTTTCCATGCTGATATGGTTTCAACTTTAGGAGATGATGCTCCAACTTCATCAGCAGTTCAAGAGTGGTCAGCTGTATTTAGGAAGAGAGCGAATGTCATGAAGTTAACCCGAGGTCTGGATGCCCTGCAACTGTCACCACCAAGGAAAACATTGATCGTGTTCACCACAGACTGATGGGTGACAGACGACCCACTGTAAATCAAATAGCCAATCCCGTTGTGGAGTTGAGAATATTCTGCACAATGAACTTGGCATGACGAAGGTGTCACCTCGGTAGGTTCCACGCCTTCTGACACCTGATCAAAACCGTACCAGTTAGATCACATCATAAGATAATCTGACGTTGTTTGATCCAGATCTAACTGGTTTCCTTGAACATTTACTAACCAAGGATGAATACTGGGTTCATCACTTTGAGCCACCAGAAACAAATAGAAAATCTATGCTGTGAAAGCACTCCTCCTCATCCGCTTCAAAGATGGTCAAGGTCGTTTAATTTGTAGGAAAGTTGATAGCCTCAGTTTTGGGGGGACGCAAAAGATATTGTTTTTAAACGACATCAATGGAGAGTACTATGTCAATTTACTGAGGCAGTTACGAAAGGCTATCAAGACCAAATGCACATGAAAACTGACGAAAGGGGTTTTGTTTCATCAGGACAATGTTCCAGCACACAAGTTATTTGTTTCAATGGCTGCTCTTCCTGACCGTGGCTTTGAGCCAACCTCCTTATTCTCCTATAGTCAGTTACCCAACATGAGAGAAACATTTGGCTGGGAACCAGTATCGTAGTGAGGAGGAAGTCATATCTGCTGTTGATGACTTTTTTTTTAGCAACAGAATCGCCAATAGTATCCAAGCATCGCAACATCGATGGGAAAAAGTGAGTGAACCGCAAGGGGAACTATATTAAAAAAAAAGATTTGATGATATTCCATGAGAATATCTTGGTCAGCCTATGAACTTTTCACCCGACCCACGTATATACCTGTGTCAGTGTCTGTGTGTCTATACCTGTGTGTGTGTTTGTGTGTGTGCCATTTTACATCACGAGAATTTAATTATGGACGTAGTTTACTTGCACAGTGATTCAATGTCCATTATTATCACCAGATCAATCTAGCTCTATTTTTCAGTCACTTGAGGACGAAAATTACTTTCCTTATTATTAAATTTACCATTTTCCTGTCGCTGCACACGACGGAGAATAATTAATAGCCGGAAAGTGGCAAACGAAGAAAGCGTCGAGTGTAAATGTTTACTTCGCGCCGCTTTCAACAGACACTGGATATTCAAATTAAAACTAGCGTGACACAGTAACATGGAAAATGGGATGGCAAATTCTTATACCTGTGACAAATTTTCCAGACATTTCCCATCAACCTTCTATTTATTTAGCTCCCTTTTTTATCAATTCATCCTAAGCAAGGCGATAATGCCACTAAAACGCAAGGAGTTTTTTTTTTCTTTTTATGTGCCATGTCCTTTAAGGACGTAGGTGATCATGGCTTTCCACCTCCCTCTATCCCTCGCAGCTCTCAACAAGTTCCTTCTCTCTGCTACCTCCCCCAGACCACGTTCAGTCATCCACCTACTCAAGCCCGCCAGGAATGTCACGCGCTACTTTCCCCTTGTCTGTCTTTCCCTCTATTTGACCCGTGAGTACCAGATTCTCCAGGCCCTCCTTCCTCATTATGTATCCCAGAAACTTCAGCTGCCTCTTCCTGATGTTAAGTATAAGCCTCCTCCTTGTTTGCATCTTCTCCAAGATCTCATCGTTGCTCACGCGCTCGGTCCATGATATACTTAGCATCCTTCTCTAGAGCCACATCTCCGTCGCCTCGAGTCTCTTCTCCATCTTTGCTGCCGAAAAAAGGACAGATGTCACGCAAAAGCTCATTATTCTTTTCTTCATTACTAAACTTACATTTACGAAAATACCATATACTCACGGAGGAACCTACTAAAAACCCCATGATGTAAAAATTAAATATACGCCTCCTCCTCGTTTGTATCCACTCTAAGACCTCATCGTTGCTCACACGCTCGGTCCAAGAAAATGCAGAGAGTCTAGCGAGCCGAAAGGATAATAACTTTTTTTAATTAAAATTTTTTAATTGATTGTATCGATTTATTTATGCTTATATCTAAAATTATAGGAATGAAAAGAAAAAAGTCAGCACTCAATTATGAACATTAACTATAAACATGGCCACAATGTGCTGGCCTTATTTGAAAATTAAAACTAAGTCCTATAAATCTAGATACATACATTAAAAATGCAAACATTCAGTTCAAAATAAAAAATATAAATCATTCTCGATAATGGTTAAAAGAATAGCCGAAGGTGCTCAACGATGCAGAAAATTTGGACAATTTTTACACAATTTATGTCCAGAAAAGAAAACAATTACATGAATCCAAGAAAAATTAAATAAAATGTAATCGCAGTATCTTGTCAGTGGTTTTAATCAAAACTTTATATATATATATATATATATATATATATATATATATATATATATATATATAAATTTCATTGTCACTAATCAAAATAACCACATCAAATCTAAACTAGTGATGACCAATATAGTATGAATATAAACGCCCAGTACAAGACCGCATTTCCTGTCACAAATCAATTACCTATATCGGTCATACTACCACATCCTTAAGTAAACGCCTTACGTGTCACTTGTCACATCAAAGTGCTACAAAAAACATTTATCAACACACAATTTACAAGAACCCTTAAGAAAAATTCTGGTCGAAAACACTAAAATTCTATACAAATCACATTACCAGAAACATCTCGTTATTAGAGGCCTGTATATCAAATATCTCTCTCCTACTATAAACCTCATCTTATTTAACAGTGGAAATGCAGTGTTAAAAGTTTTTAAAAATAGAAAGATATAGAAAGATGCGAAATCCTGCCGCGCTCAACAGGCGTAGGCTCTGAATAAAGGCTCCTATTCAGAACAACGCAAAAATAAAATACAACTAAAACAGTCAAAATGATGAGGAAAACTAACAACAACAAAAACAAAACTAGCTTGAAAATGGCTAAAGAATTGGCCGAAAGCTCTTGGGACAATGAAAATTATGGAACATTTCTGTACACCGTTACTCCTACAAAACAGAAAAACGTAAAGATGCCGGAAAAAATAGATAAAATATAATTAAATCTTGCTTTTCCGCATTATTTGATGTAAAGAAACGTTGCTCCTCAAATATACAACTATATATATATATTTGCATGAAAACCGCCACACGTGTGTTGAATTCACTTATTTTGAAAATGTTCAACTTCTCTTGTTGCACTCTCTAACACTGTCCACTACAATAGTTTGAATAAATAAATCATACAATAGAGACATTTCTTTTCAAGGAATTATAGCCAATATTCTCTTCTCACGAAAATGGCAATCCAAATATGACCAGACGTGACAATAACTGCCAGGCAATTATTTTTTGTCTTTGTTAATGGGAAAGATACTAAGAGACTTTCACTTTCATTTTGTCAGTGTCGGCTCAGAGATAACGTGACATGTTCGGGGTTTCAACCTCTGACATATGAAAATGAAAAGGCAATTATGCTTGTCGAGTTTATTATATACTCATCTTGTAATTAACAACACAAAATCTAAAATGTCGAACTTAACAGCCATATCACATTGCAACACGGGTTCCCTACGATGACCGAAGTTAAGCAACATACCTAGATGGGTGACCGCTTGGTTATACCAGGTTCTGTAAGCTTGGATGCGTTGGTGGCGGATAATAGCTTAGAACTCTTTATCGGAGAGCAGAGTTTCTGTTCCAGTTCAGTTCTTAATATTCACTTACGCGCAAACACCCTTGGTAAATGTATAATTGCACCTCCATTTAGCTATGTGTAAAGTAGTAGGACTTGTATTACTAAACCATTATTATCACCCCCAAAAATATTCTCTGACTTTAAATAACTTGTAAAGGGTTGATAAACAGTAAAAAATTAATGAATCAATCAAAACCTATTTATGTATTTTTTTATAAAAAGAAAACCTTTTGACAAAGGATTCTGTTTCTTTCAGGGTCTCCATATGGAAGTGCGAGCTTATCAACGTTCTTTTCAGAGGTCACTTTTTTCTTTAAAAAGGCATGAAACCACTTCTCCCTGCTCTCTATCCGATTGATTGATTTTTAAATAAAATTTCTCGTCGCCATGTTTGATGCATCCTTGTTCATTCGTCAAAATATTTTCTCTCTCCTTACAGGAGCTAAAATGTCCTTTCCAGTATCATCATCATCTTCAGTCTGCCCAGTCCTCACTATCCAGCCTCGACAGAGTTCAAAAGCATTTATACGGCCCTGTGTATCATGAATATAGACTAAATAGTTCCATATAAAAGTGCATTGTTATAGTACGAATACCAGCAAGATGTTTTATAGCAAAAAAAAAAATTACCAGTAATACATCATTGGAAAAGTAAGAGAAAAATTGCCAGCAATAGATTTTTGAAAAAAAAATTAGTAATGCTCCCAAGAAAATTAAATTCGGGTATTAAATTACCCATAAGGTGTTGATATGCTGATAAACGAACCAAACTAAACCACAGTACCATCCCTGTATTTTATATCGTTATGGTTGTGTCTGATATAATAAATGCTGGTAGGCCTTATTGTTCTCCGAGGATCGTCTCGTTCTATATACTAAATAGATTCTTTGAGAACATTCTTATAAGTTTTACTCTCACATTCGATTACATTTTCTATGCGCCATGGATGTAGTTCGCCTGAACATCTGCCATGGAAACTGCGATAGAGTATAGCGCAAGCTAGGAACGTTTCGCTTCTGAGAAAGGCTTTGTAGGGTGGAAAGCAATTCATGACACCAAGGGCCGTGTAAACGTTTTTGAACTCTGTCAAGGCCGATTCTCAATAGAAGTTGCCAATTACTCGAATATCTTTCTCGTGCAGATTAAGTTTTCCATGTTACCGTAGACTTCACAGAGTCAAATTTTAGTGGGCTCGGCCAGAAGATTTAATGAACGTCACGATTATGTATCCCGTAACCCAATAGAATCGTCGGCGTACTTTATGACTGGCGCGTCTAGGTTAAAATCCTCTGATGAAGCCTTCTTCAGGCGCGTCTGAAATTTAGAGTTGCTCTTTTCCTAGACTGATTGCTACCAAAGGCAACAGAACCAGAATCTGTATTACACATTTCTAAGTCTACCACTCTCCTGTGTGGATTTTCTAAGCGTAGCTTAGGTGTGGCACAAGGCAGAAAGAATGGGGCTTACAGGCAGAATCAATCACACTACTCAGTCGTAATTGATCTAACGAGGCAAGCTTGATAACCATTACACCAGATCGATGTGGCCTCTACTATTCGTCTATGCATTGCATATTGCTGTCAAATCTCGTCTGGTGCTTCTGCTATGTGTTTAGAGATTCTTGATGAAAAACAAAGAATCTGCAAAGTTATCTGTCCTGACCGGGCATCTCGGTTTTAGTCACTTCCCCGTGCCTCCTCTACAAACGATTTCATGGTAATTGTTTTGACGATCCTTCCTTTTTGGTAAATCGGCTTTCCATTTAAGCACAGTACTAGATTGGCAGTTAGATCTCTTCATTTTATAATTTTAACTGCTCCATGTCACCGTAAGCTCTATGCTAACATTTTTTTCTCTTGCAATTCTTGCTTGTGTAGATCTCTTGCTTCCCAGTCAACTTTGATGTTTAAAAAATGTAAAAGTAGTGCCAATCGTTATATTCTATATTCTTAATTCCTGTTCTTTTATTGTTCTCTTCGCTTTATAATGTTTTAGTTTTTCTCATATTCTCTCGCGCTCAGTAACCTCATGCGTCTTAGTGGCTTTATTGCCTTACTTGGGGTAAAATTATTTTTAAAAAAAGAAAGTTAATGCGGAAGTCTGTAAGCAGGAATTAATGAAATTAATAAGTATTAAACTAGGTTCACTGATAAGCAATTTCCGTTTTTTAAGGACCAAAAATTAATTACGAATGAAAGATCAAAGTTTACAAATCAGACATGGCAGTTATGAATGAAATTGAAGTACACTAACATATCTTGCGCGTCAGTGGCAGCGTACACAGTGGATGAAAGCGAAAATATCTGTCCCTTTTATAACAATGCAAGGCCGCATTCAGCAAGAATAAAACAGGAAGAAAACTTATGGATCTCGATTGGTCTGTTCTACCCTATCCGCCATATTCGCCGATTATTACTTTGTTTTTCAATTGCTGTAAAACAGTCTGACGGGTTAAACCTTCCCTAAGGCAAACGGGATTCAAGAGTTCGTCAAAAATGGTTTCACATCAAAACCTTCAGAATGTAACTCAAAAGTTATCGAAGAGTTGTCTGATAGGTGGCAGCGAATCATTGCAAATAGCGGATGTGATATATAATGTAAGTGTTCTCTATGTTTTTGACAAATAAACAAAAACGTAAATTATTTATGACTGAAATGACAAAATAAATATTAGATGTTCTTAGACATTTTTTTTCTTTAAGGTTAACAAATCTACGGAAAAAGATGTGGATAAAAGGTCGTGACATATACATTCGAATTTAATTGGTTTAGTGTATTATCAAATCGATCAAGAGAGTGAGAAATAATTTTCTTAGCATTTTATTTATTTATTTTTGCTATCTCGTTCAGAAAACGATAAAGATTTCATTAACAGAATTAACAGACGTTATTTGAACGAGACATTTTTTTAGAAAGAATTATTTAAGTCAGATCAAGTGAATGATTCTACAGCGGTGTTCAGTTTACAATACAAGTATAAATTCAAATTGGGCATCGTCTTTACGCCTGGATTTATGCCTGACAATATTTCATTAAAGGAGGGAAATGAATATAAACCTGGGTCCTGATTTTCTCCCCTTTTACGCAAATGAGAAAGAAATACAAAATCCAGTAAGAATGAAAATATTAGCCGTTTCCCTATAAGGAAAAGAAAATTGGCATTCTTTGACCAAGATCAGCCATCACTGTCGTCGGTTATATTTTATAAGATCTTTCTCTTGAAACAATTTTTCAGGAAATCAAGTTTTTCAAACCCAGTAACTCTTATTGCTCTTTCCAGAATTGATGGCGTTTTCCTTTTTAATCTTCTATTTGAAGTATACTTTCTGTTATTTGGTACACTTCTTTGTTTGTGATTCCACAATTTTACAAAGCAGGATGATCTTTGCTAAGACATTTAGGCTTTACTCACTCAAACCTTTTTTTCACAACTAATTTCGGAAAGCGCTTGTATACAGCTGAGTGTTTAGATATTTCAGTTTAGCTATTTTGGCCCCGTATATGACACCCACATGAAAGTCTCGATCGGACAATAAGATCATGACTCAAATTTTCAGATGGATGATTTGGTTTCGTAGCAATTTGCAGTGTTGGTCACAGCCCATTCTACGTTCAGTTTCTTTTTTCTCATACTTAATTTTTCTATAACTGACCCACACACCTAGGTATCTGAAGTGTTTAGCATTCACTAATTTCATATCCTTAATTTTTATGCTAGATTCATCACTGCTTTCATTCCAATTGCAGATCTTAGTTTCTGTTTTGGAAAAGTTTATCTTGAGTCACAATTCTTTGACCACTGTAGAGAGGATATTGATTTTCCGTTCAACATCATTCTTAAGCCAACTATGAATACCTACGTCATAAGTATATCCCCACATCATCAGTGAGGAGGGAAAGCAAGATCGTTGTCTTTAATTGGTTGACTCATTTGGGATGGACAGTGTCCATCACATAATGCCTGTGTTTGTAAAGACGCAGGGAATAGTCTATGCAAAGATTAAATAGACTGGGGCTCTCATTTTCTCCTTGTACTCCTGATGGGGTCTGAAAATTTCCTTATTGGAATCCTTACGATACATTTAAGATTCTACAGTTCCACTATTAGATTGATGGATTCAGAACTTGGAAAACGGTATCTAATGGATGAGAAGAGGAAGTCTCTATTAATGTGGTCATATGCTGCATTGTGGTCGATGAAACTGGCATACAGTTTCCTATTGGAGAGGCGAGCAATTTCTTGGAATTGTTTGATGACATATATGCCTTCATGTCATCCCTTAACAGAACGAAAACCAAACTGGCTAGTGAGGAATTGACTTATTAATATATTATTCATTAATATTTTCATCGTGATGAATCAAATTGAGATACCTCTGTACGAGTGAAGGTCTTGAGTGTTACGTTTCTGTTTCCATAATTCATTCATGAGTAAAAGACCTAATTTTTTGGGGGGGGGTTCATTTTTGATTCCAGACTCCTTTCAAAAAAATAAAGGAACTTGTTATTGAATTCAGGGAGAAAGGAACTTAGTTTTAAAAGTTCAGATTCTATGTCGAGTGATGCTTTATTATTCCATAGTATTTTAATTGATTTTTTTTATTTCCTCATGAGTTGGTTTATTGATTTTTATGTTTGGGGACGGAGTTTGTAATGGTTGGATGAATGAATGAATGAATGAATGAATGAATGAATGAATGAAAATACTATATGCTCTAAAAAGAATTAATGGTTCCTGAATGAATGAATGAATGAATGAAATTACTATATGCTGTAAAAAGAATTAATGGTTGCATAAATGAACGAATGAATGAATGAATGAATGAATGAAGATACTATATGCTGTAAAAAGAATAATTGGTTTGATGAATAAATGAATGAATAAAGATACTATATGTTGTAAAAAGAATTAATGGTTTGATGAATGAATGAATGAATGAATGAATGAATGAATGATGAATGAAGATACTACATGCTGTAGAAAGAATTAATGGTTGGATGAATGAATGAATGAAGATACTATATGCTGTAACAAGAATTAATGGTTTGATGAATGAATGAACGAATGAATGAATGAATGAATGAATGAATGAATGAATGAATGAAGATACTATATGCTGTAAAAAGAATTAATGGTTGCATGAATGAATGAATGAATGAATGAATGAATGAACGAATGCAGATACTATATGATGTAAAAAGAATTAATGGTTGCATGAATGAATGAATGAATGAAGATACTATATGTTTAAAAAGAATTGTTAAAATGCAAAAAATTACAGGTCGAATAAAATCGATATTTATTTTAAATTTAATTTTTTTCTCATTATAACGGCACAGATTCATATTAAACTTTCGTAGCCATATTTGCGAAAACGGAGACGCATTCAAAGCCCAGTTGTATATTCTGTTGTGGCAGACATAAAATAATTCTATGACTTATAAGTTGTCCAGAGTCCACTGAGAGAAAGAGTAAATTTGATTGATTGGTATGTTTTCTACGGCTTATCAATCTTTTGCAGGTTACTTAAGGCCTGAAAATACTTCGTAAGAATTTTATTTTGAGATAATGTTTTAGTGATACAAGTTTAACCTATAGCTCGGAGGAGAAGAGGTGAATTCATATCTTTCCCAAGAAGATTTACACGTAAAAGAATATAAAGAACCCAACAGGAATTGGAACACTTCTTTCCAATTAACAATTCCGAGTCATTTTTACATCACCAATACATCTAACCTTACTAAGCGGTTACCCATCTAGGTACTGACAAGGCTCGACGTTGCCTAAATTCCGTTATCGTACGGGAAACGGTGTTTCAACATGATACGGCCGTAAACCATAGAGTAGGTTTTAATTATTATAGTGGTAATTAATAAATGTGAAGTCAGGTTTTTTTGTTTTTTGTTTTTTTGGCTACTAAATAAAATTCGAGGATATGGGCGCTACCATCAAGGTGAAAATACGTTAATATTCTGTAGTCCTTTATTTTTGTTCTTTCATTTTCATTTCATGTTTGGATTTAGAGTAAGGTTTATACACTGACGTCCAACCTCAGTAAAGGGACGTAGTTTTAAAAATAAGTAAACCTTGTTTAGAAATACTGGGATATGTTTCCTGTTTTTTTGTTTTGTTTTGTTTTGTTTTTTTTTGTTTTGTTTTTTTTTCACCTATTTGCATGATGGGAAAACGTTTTATTTAATTTAATTATTTATTTGTAACTGTCTCACATACGCTAAATTAAACATCGGCGGTCAACTTAAGCGTTCTCAAAAGTGGGGCATTTCTGAAAGAAATGAATGTCATATCTGAACAAAGCAAAGCAAACTAGGTAAATAAAAATGCATTTGCATACAAAAGCCTCTAACCAAGTCTTCACCAAGATAGCTTTTGGGTAGGCATCATATATTTATTTTAGAAAAATCATTTTATTTTCTGCGGATAGATTCTGTTGATGCTGTGCAAAATTTAATCCCAATTTTAAGCAAGAATTGTTAAAATCCAATCGATTCTTTTGGTTCTTTCTCGCATTTTGATTATGGCTATTGACTCTCATTTTGCTTCTTAATTTTTTTCTTATTTCCAGTGACACAAGAAAGAAACAGATATAAGTAATCTTTAAACGCTTAGATTCTCGATGAAGAAAGACTTTCTAAATGAAATATTTAAAAAGAAATTAAACGTTATTCATTCTCCTGCTGAAGGCGTGGTGAGAAAATAAAGAAAACTCGAATTCCAAAATCTAATAATCTGCGGGTGGGCAAATTATTTTCTAGTGTTTCTTCGAAAATTCCCACTGTTGCAATTCACTTAATTTCCATTAAGTAATTGATGATTTCTCAGAGATGAAAATCGGAAATATGAAAATTCTAATTCTTATTCTTCGTTGTTTTTTCTTTATTTTCTTTTGTTTGTTTTTCCTACTTTGTTATTCATTGCCTCCCAAACAAGGCAGTAAAACCACTAAGACATAATGGATTACTGCATGTGAAAGAATAAGAAAAAGAAAAACATTATTAATGTTGGTTGGTTGATTGGTTAGCTGATATTGTTTAGCGGCATATTAACACGTCTATGGTTTATTTAATGCCAAAATCTAAATATTTTGAACCCAATTTTGTGGCTTCAACTAAATGTAGTTTGAAAGCAATTGGATGCCTTCAACTACAGATAAATGAGTGGTGATTTTGTTATAAAATGTATCGTTAGTAATATTTTTTATATATATAAAAATGTATTGATGGTATTTTTACTATAAAAATGTAAGTATTTTTTATGTATAAAAATGTATCTATATTTTTTATACTGTGTTTTTAGTTTTGGGGTTCACTGTTTGCCTATATCTGGACCAGGTACAAACACCTCAGGTCAGAGTGGACCTGGGAACAACAGAAATTAAGAGGTGATTTCACACTCTTTAAAACCTCCAATCTTCCGATAAGAGGCCTTGCTGTCGGATATAGTTTATCGTTATAACCAGGACTTAAAAACATTATTAAGGAACAAGAACAGTAAAAGAAGAATAAAGAAGACTGTAGATAACGATTGACATTTCATTTACATTTTTGAAGATCAAACTTAGCTGGAAAACAAGGAGCCGAAAAAGAGTTCCACAGCCGAGACGTGTGAGAAATGAAACTGTCAGCAAAGAACTTAGGGTTACATCTAGTCACTTCAACAGTTGAATGATGAGACCTTGTTGCCAATCTAGTACTGTGTTTAAAGTCATGGTACTATAGATCATCAGAACAATTAGAATGAATCTATTTACAGAAAAGGTAGATTTAAGAAATATCTGTGATGCGATAATGAAAGTTTTCCGCGGGGTCTATAGCGAGTATCAAATAACTTATTAAAGTAGAGGAGTTTATTCATTATCTTTCTTCTAATCGAGATCACCCCAAGCAATGTAGTAAAAACAATAAGGCACAAGGGGTTACAGGGTGTGGAAGAATTAGAAACAAAAACATTATAAGGAGCGAGAACAAAAGAAGAGTAATCAGGAGGACAGTAAATAGCGACTGGCATTGCATTTACATTTTTGGAGATTATAATTGACTTGAAAGCATGGAGCTGGAAGAGAGTTCAACAAACGAGAAAAGAAACTGTTAGCATAGAATTTACGATTACATCTAGAAAACTCAACTGTAAATTGGTGAGATCATGACGCTAGTCTAGCACTGCGTTTAATTTCATGCAGTCTAGGGAACCATGGCAAATATCTCACCAGAACAATTACAATGAAAGTATTTATTAAAAAAGAGGAAAGAGAGTCAACCTTACAGACGTGGGTAAGTAACTGAGCCGAGTTGCCAGATAAAGACCAATAATATTGCTGATTATTCTTTGAATCTTATCAAGGAGCTCAAGGTAAATAACAGTGGTACCGGACCAAATTTGGTAGCAGTATTCTAAGCATGGACGAATGGAAGACTTATAGATATGTAAGACAGATTCTGGAGAGAAAAATTGTCTCGCACGACACATTGAACCGACTTTCTGTTGCTCTAGCAATGCAAATACAACGATTTTAGAGTAGGGCAGGTCGAATTTGGAACCATGAAATTGCACTCAATTTGAAAGATGGGGTTTGACATAATAAATAAGGACACCAAATATTCCTTCAAAAAATCTTTACTGTTTGCTACTAGTTAGAAAAAGTTATGCGCTATGCGTGATACACGTTTAGGTGATCATGTATCTTTCAGATTATTTTTCCCGCGGTAAGTTTTCATATCTTTCTTTGGTAGACCATTTGCCATCCAAAACAACCTGGTCTGTCCTGCTTTTTACCCATAGATGGGGGAAGAAGAGGATCCATACCTTTCCCAAGGGTATTAGCAAGTAAGTGAATGAATTTGACTGGAATTCGAACTCAGATCTCCGATTCCTCAATCCGAGCCACTAGAGGGAGGTACGATGGAGTAATGGATAGCGAAACTAGTATTGCGCTTAAATCCATAAAGTTTAAGTAAGATAGAGAAAAGTAATATTTATTTTGTAATAAATAGAATAATATGGCACAATGCCAAAAGGGGGAATTAGGAAATAAATGTCGTCTTCTGTTTTATAATTAAACTTAGCTAGCCACAATCACTGACCCGAACATGCCACAGTATTCCTTACACTAAAACAACACATTCCTACTTACCATTCTTACTACATCCACTAGTAGAATCTCCATAAAGTCCTCACTAGTCCCCATATGTACAATTCTTGTCTGTGGGGAAGGAGAATAAAACAACAACTTATAAATCTAAACCCCAATGTGTATTCACAATATGAGTTAATCTATTTACAAGAAACTAAATAAAATAGTGTTAGTAATAAAACACCCTACAATCCTTAATTGTGGAAGAAACATCAATTAGCTGGACGATATCAATGCAAGACTTTAATAATATAAAACACTCACTCGTCCAAACACTCACTCAAACACACACACATTCAGATATAACAACAAATACGAAAATCACACCCGAAATACGAAAGGCGTCTAGCATCCACCAGAGAACTGACATCTCTGGTTGTATTTACCAAACTTCCCCACAAGGCAGGATGTGGCACAAGGCCGGTTTTTACGTGAGGCGATTCCAAGCCCGTAGTCTCAGGCAAAAATTCCACGTAGACCTCGTATACACGAGGTCGGGTTTGTCTACCTCCCCAGATGAGACTCTGCCCGTAGGCATAGCCTCGTTTGGGTTCCTCTCTGCCCGAAGACAGAGAGTTCGACATGCCAGTCACGTGCCAAACAGCGAACTGCCTGACTGCGATTTGGCTCTGATTGCCTCCGAATAATTGCTATGAAAGTATTTATAAACAAAAGGATCAAAATCATCAATATTTCGAACGTGACAAATATACTAAGTTGGTCAAAAGGATCGTTTATTTCCATTCGGAATATAAGTGATCATATCCCTCCATAGATTTCCCCATCTTTATAACCTCTGAATTGTCATAAATGCTTGGGAAATATAGTGGTGTGGTTACCTTTTTCCCCATTTTGAATTCAGAATAGATTTTTTTCTCCTAGATTGGCTGCCATTCGAGATGAGAGCTCTAACTATTTACCCAATATCCCTGATGATAAAAATGGATTGATGCATTGGTACAACAGTGAACGCAAACAGAGTAGGCCAGAATTTCAGATTGGCCCTTCTTCTTTTATGTACCGTGTCCCTTCAGGATGTTGGCGATCATGTCTCTTCACAATTTCCTGTCCTTTAAAGCTTTTAGTATATTTGTATTTTTATTATCTCTCCTAAACCCTGATCTGCTAAAAACTCGTTATGTAGGCTATGTGCTGTCCGTCTTAACTTCAATATGTCTTGTAAGTGTCAAATTTTCCAAGCCCTCTTTCCTCATTATGGGAACTAGAAATTTGAACTGTCTCTTTCTAATGTTATTTATGTGTCCTTTTTTTCCATTTTCAATAAACTTTGGTCATGGTATTCATAGCATCCTTCTGTCCCTTCTTCATCTGCGAGGAGATTTGTCCAGCATTGGCTGCCATATAGGAAGACTGATATTACGTAACATTTCAGTATTCTTTTCTTTCTAACAAAATTTCCTGTTTCAATACCTTGCTTAGCTTTTGCTTTGATTTTTCAAGCTTTCTTTCCTAATCATGAGGTCCTAGAAATGTCAACTCTCTCAACGTGATTGGCCCTGATCTGTCATCTCGTCTGCAGTCGCTCACTCACAGACGCGATGTTGCCTCGCTCTGCCTTTTTTACAAGTACTTCCACGGTAATTGCTCTGAGGAGTTGCGTTCGCTTGTCTCTAGGCCTCGTGAATCTAAACGCCCCGCCAGGCTGGCATCCCGCTCCCACTCCTACATCGTGGAAACTGTTAGATGTAGACGTCTTTTCTACTCCAATAGCTTCATGTCTCGCACATCTCGCCTATGGAACTCCCTTCCCTATTACTGTTTCCCTGACAATTACAACCTCCAATGGTTTAAGTGTAGCGTCAATCGACATCTCCAGTTGCCTTGATCTATCCACTTCCTTTCTCCACATCCTTTCATTTTTCATTCCTATCTGCTCTCGCTCCGGATCTTTTGTGGCCCCCTTGCCTTGATCGACCCACTGTCTTTCTCTTTCTCCACATCCCTTCCCTTGCCACTCCTATCTGCTCTTCCTCCAACCCTTCTTTAACCCTTTGCGTGATAGTGGCCTCCGGCCTTGCCTGCGGTGATATGATTAAAAAAAAAAAAAAGTATAAGCGCCCTTTTCCTTTCCATTTTCATTAGAACTCCCTTGTTTTTTACACGCTCCGTCCACGGTATATCTATAGATCTGTTACTTCAATTCTTCTCTTTATCTGTGAGGAAATTGTCCAGCATTCGCTGCTTTATAGGGTAACTGACATTACATCGCAATTTAGGTCTTTGAAGTTTAAGGAAGGAAAAACCTACCGCGACGTGTTTAAACGTTCCTGTTGTTTAAACAATCTGCTTGACGATGAAACATCGATACTACACTGGCTGTGATGAATAAATTGTCGCCTAAATTACGAAAAATAATATTGACATCACATTTTAACAGATATATTTACCAAAATTACATAAAAAGATCTTGAAATAAGAAAGAGTGAATTTATTCAATAAAATCGTCATTCGCTTCAACCACGGCCTACAGACGACTACGGAAACTTGTGCAACTTTTCTAGCCAGCCTCCTTGATTAAGTCGATGAATGTTGCCATAATCCTTGCCTTCAGTTCATCTTTGGTGTTAGAAGGAGTTTTGTTGGTCTCTCGATCAACTGCACCCCACACATAATAATCAAGGGAAATGCAGCTTGGGGATTTAGGCGGCCAGATGTAAATGGTGATGTGGTCGCAGAAATTGTCTGACAGCCATGACTGGGTTCTCCTGTTTGTGTGGCATGGGGCAGAGTCCTGTTGCCAGACATAGTGTCTTCCAGCAGCCAACCTTTTAACTCAGGGCAGCACTACTTCCTCAAAGTATTTGATGTAGGCCTCCGTCTTGAGTCTGAAGCCCTGTGAGGAGATGAACGTAGGCATAACGTCACCATCACTAGTGATCACTCCAAACACCTTCGTAATCACTATTAGACTCATCTAACTCTTTACTAATCAACTGAACTATCCTCTGAAATGTTTGTATTAGAACTTCTGATGCAAATACTGCGCAGTACAGAATGCTGTTTCCAAATTACTTGTGGAGTGTATTGCGTCATGTTGCACTTTTTCTCACAGACGGTGCCCAACTGACCCTACTATAATGTGCAGTCGACAAAATCAAAAACAACGCGCATGCGCGAAATTAAAATATAAAATGGCCACAATTTATCCATCACCCCTGTATAACAATGTAGAACACAAGAAAATATGACGCAAACGAAATAACGTCCAAAAATCAAGTATCGAACTTCAGTCAAAGATGCTTTTGCCTATATTGTACTGGAAGACGAGTGCCCTGTAATGAGATTATTTTATAGCACTAAACGTCTGATTCGAACAAGTAGTATTCTTTATCTGAACAACAAAAGGCAGCAATGAAGTATCATGTCCATCTATGATGCGTTAACAATAACGATGTAAGATATTATGAGGATAACGCTAAATCGTATGTATCTTTTGGTGACCAGGCAAGCCTTGCTAAAGCTTGACTGGAATGTTTTCATTCTTCCGCGAAATTCACAACATATTTGGATTATCCCTTAATCCGGTTATTAAAATTCTCTAAATAAACCAACCAATCAGTTTCTAAGAAGACTGCATAAGGCGTCTAGTACAATTATTTACGAAGAAAAGATGTAATAGGATATAATTTTGAAATTGCCTCAAAGATAGGAGACGATATAAAAAGAAAACGGTGACTGTTTTTCAATAAAGTTAGCGCGAAAAATAAAAAACAACTGCAATTCCTCTTCACTGAATAAAACTGAAATAACCTTTTCTGTAACTCAATATTTAATCTTTACTTATAAAAGAGATAACAGACTCTCTTCTTTTTAAGAAACTGTTATTTACGCTTTAATCTAAAGTAGAAGATATTTAAAATGTTGAGTCTTTGGGAATTCCAATGAAAACACTAAGAGAGTAATCCATGAAAATATTTAGAAATCAAAAAGGAATCCGTAGAACTTTTTAAAATCTGAAGAATGCAAAACATAATTTGTGAAGAAAAGCAAATAGAAAGAGAGAGAGAAAATTTTACAGAAAGAGTGTGGAGAAAAAAGACGGAAGAAAGAGATCGAAGTAAATATAATAGGAAAGCAAAGGACAAGCGGTCAGAGAAAGAAAGAAAGAAAGAAAGAAAGAAAGAAAGAAAGAAAGAAAGACAGTGTAAAGATAAATAAAAGAGGGAATGTCAAGAAAAACTGAAGAAGCAAGATGAGAGAAAAGGAAACAAAAAGCAAGTAAATGAAAGAACAAAAGAATGAATCAATTAAAATAAAGAATGTAAAGAAAGTGTGAAAAGTGTAAAGAAAATTAAAACCAAGTAAAAACGGAAGAAGCAAGAGGAGAAATGATAAAAATGATAAAAACGGATGACAGAAAGTAAAATAAAAGAAAGACGAATGAAAGAAGCTGAAAGAAGTAAAAGAAAGAAAGAATGAAAGAAAGAAAGAAAGAAAGAAATAGGAAAATATTGAAAAGAAGAAAAGCTGAATAATCAATCAACGTGTATGTAAAATAAATAAAAAAGATAACAAAAGAATAAAATAGAAATATAAGAAAGAAAGAAAGAAAAGAAAAAGACCTGAAGAAAAATGAGGCAAATAAAAATGATAAAGATATAAGAAAAAAGTAAAAGAAAGAAAGAACGGAAAAGAGGCCAGAAGAAAAATGAGGCAAATGAGAAAGAAAGAAAGAAAGAAAGAAAGAAAAGAGAAGAGAAGAGAAGAAAAGAGAAGAAAAGAAAAGACCGAAAGAAAAATGAGTCAAACAAAAAGAAAGAAAAAATGTATGAGAAAAAAAAACAGTAAAAGAACAAAAAACTGCATAAATAAATAAATAGAAAGAAAGAAAGATCAGAAAAAATGAGACAAATAAAAAAAAAGATATGAGAAAAAGATAAATAAAGGTACAAACGAACAGCATAAAAAATGAAAAGAAAGAAAGAAAGAAAGAAAAAGACTGGAAGAAAAATGAGGTAAATAAAAAGAAAAGAAATATCAAATAACCAAAAACAAGTAAAAGAACAAACAAATGGCATAAATAAATCAAAAAAGAGAAGAAAAGAAAGAAAACAATAATTTTTTTTTGTTATTGTTGCTGATTGTTCACCGTATATGTTTGTCATGAACTGGGCATTGTAGGTCTTTGTTGTTGACATACTAAATAATGATTAGCTAAGAGGAATAGCTCTGCTTCTAAGTTTGCATAATTTTTTCCAGTCAAATGTTTTTTCAGTTCGTTTCTCTTTTAGTTTCATTTATTCTATAAAACCTTCAAATGTAGTTTTCATTTCCGTCAAAGCATTGTGCATGCCAGTCTCTCTGGTAACGCGTCCGCAACTCTTAGGCTTTCATTGCGTTTTCTTTGAAAGAAGCAATTGTGCTTTCTTGTAAATTGAATTCTTGACATTCAGAATTTTAAAATAACTTTTTGACTGTTGCGAACTTCTTCAATTAAACCAGAATATATCTGTAGACGAAAACTGCGTTCTCTTATGGAAATTATTATTTATTTCCTTACCGAGTGTTACAGTAAAATTGTACAAATCGTGTACCAGCAAAATTGTCCAACTGTTAGATTAAGCTCTGAACCGATGTATCTTAAAATCGATACATATATTGGATTCTACTGAGAGCAATAAAAATGTATAATTATTCTCCAACGTCAACAGAAAAATCGTGATGAAGTTGATCATAAACGAAAATGACATGTTCGTAATTAATTAACCATAGCTAATGCTCGAAAGGTCATGAAGTATTGAAATAACGTTTATATATATATATATATATATATATATATACTTATATATATATATATATATATATATATATATATATATATATATATATATTATTTCAGGGTCATTTTCCAACTTATTTAAGATGATCTTAGTCCTCTCTATCTGTCCTGGTGTAACAAGGCGCCTCGCAGGTCTCACGTACGATTTTATTTTGAAGTTTTTTTCACTGCTCTTTGGACTGTCATACCTGAAATTCCTCTCTCACGTGCCAAAAGTCTTATGAATTGAGTTGGGTCTTTTCCAATTGATCTCTTTAGCTCTTAGTTGAAATGATGATCCCCTCTTCCTGTTGTGACCTCCTGATGCAGTTTTCCTTTCTTCCAGTTTTTCTACTGTTCCCTCTTTTTAAAACTTATTCACAGTTCTCTTGATGGTTCTTGAATGGACATTGAAGATGGAAGCCAGAGTATGAATGTTGGTACAAATACTGAAGACTTAAATGTTTTTCCATCTCACCATTGCTCAGTTGGGAAGACAGTGCGTCTGACATAAAACAATTTTAAGCTACTCCCTTTTTATCTGAATAAACTAAAGGATTTTTCAGTGATTTTTATGAAAAACGACGTCAAGATGGCTAAACGTTTTATCTGAAAACCTGCAAAAAAGAAACTCAATTAGTTTTTTTCTTTTTTTTTTTAGAAATTTTTTTTGTGCGATGGACAATTATGATGTTACACGATTTGAACAATTTTGCTGTTACTTCCGGTAAGTACTTCAGCACATAATTATTTTAATATTAATATATAATAGGATTGGTTAAAAACACTCCGGGCTGTGCTCTCAATAAGTCACATTGCTTCGACCTTTTTCTCGTACACAGGTTCGCCCCAAAATTCAAGTGGAACTCATCTAGACGATACATTGCTAAATATTTTTTAAGCCTTTCACCCCAAGCAAGGTGTGAGTGCCACTAGCACGCAAGGAGTTACAGAGAGTGAAAGTAACATTAAAGAGGGGTGTTTCAGAAAAGTGTAAAGAGAAGGACGACGGTCAAGATGAAGGCATCAGAAGATGTCGATTGGCATTACATTTTAATTGTTGAAGATCATAGTTATCAGGGAAGCAAGTAAGAGGAAGGGAGTTCCACTGTCAGGAAGTGCGAGAGAAGAAACTGTTGGGATAGAAGAGGCAGTTACATTTAACTCTTTCGACAGAAAGAGAGTGAAACCGAGAGGCCAATCTAGTAGCACGCTTAAATTCATACAGTTGGAGCACCAGTGAAAAGATGCAAGAGATTACTGAGTAAGAGAAAACATGAAAAAATCTACTATTATGGAGAGGGGGCATTAAAAGAATGACAATAAAGAAAACAGAAGATAACGACTGCTGAAAAATATGTGCTCTGTAGTCGTATTCAGAGCTCTTATTTTTGTCAAATGATTTCTCGAATAATCGGGCCGGTATATGGAAATAAACATAGTGTTTAATAAATAAATAAAAACAGAGCATCTACTCAAATATGAGTAACCATTAAAAATAACGTTTAAACTATTAGATTAAAAATATGCCGGGTTTAATTCATTCCTAATATATATATAATATATATACACGTTGCTTGTACTTGATTCAAAAATCGTACGACTCATACAGCAATCGCTATCACTTGACTTAAAATATTTTTGCCCTTCCTTGCCTTTAAAGGAGTGCCCTTTGCCCTGCTGATGTTGCTACATGCCTTACTTCTTGCCTATCTCACACTGCGAATTTTTTCTAAGCTCTATACTAAACATTAAATCTGTTACGAAAAAAGAAATAAACAAAATAAACACAAAACGATCAGCTCTAAAAAAGGAGTCGAAACTGAAAAAACCGAATGATAAAAGAATGTTAACAACATATACTTTTTCACACCCAACGAAGTTCCCCGGAATCAGATTCAACGTTGAGTTTAAGCAAGCGAATGAGCCAATTGGAGTTAAGTACCATGCAGATTTAAATTTTTCCTACTTGTGACGAATGCAGCTATCGATTTTATTTTGCATGGTAGCAGGCTAGTTAACATTCGTGTCAGTCAGCTGTTGGCTCTCACACTGGCCAGTAGAAAATGGCCGCAAACTACATGAAAACTGTCGTAGAAGCATGAATAAATCGATTATTTCCACTACCGATGGGAGTTGGGAAATGCAAAGTCGGTCTTGGCCTTTTCGCTAACTTGGAGCATGTGCATGTAACTTTTGGTGCAAATCCGTCGAAAATTGCGGCCGTGCATTCGTTACACACACACACATCCTGCCTTTTATTTATATAGATATATATATATATATATATATATATATATATATATATATATATATATATATACAATAACTTCGTTATATAAAATTTTATTATAGCCTAAAATGACACTGATGTAAGCATCTTAATAAAAAACGAGAAAAATATATATGGAACTTTTCAGCTAGCCCTTTATCAGGGATCAATCGAAAACAACTACTTTTTTCCAAAAAGAACAACGAAATGTTCTTTGGGGGGGGGGGGGCTAAATAGTAGAACTAACTGGTGCGCGATTAAAATATACAGTCGTCTTCAGTCAAATTTAGAAGAACCAATACAATTTCTAAAATGAAACGCGAATATATATATATATATATATGTGTGTGTGTGTGTGTGTGTTTCTTGTCATAAATCAATTACCGATATTAAAAATACTACCACCTACTTAAGTAGGCGCCACACGTGTCACTTATCAGATTAAAATAATATAAAAGCATTTATATACCCACAATTTACAAACACCTTTATGAAAAATTCTGGTCAAAAAAGTTAAAATATTATAAAAATCGCATTGCCAGAAACAACTCGCTATAAGAGATGCCATGTATATTAAACCGTCTCTCCTCCACTATGAACCTCACCTTATTTAACAGTGGGAATGGAGTGCTGAAAGTTTTTTTAAAAATAAAAGGGTGCTCGCTCGATTTTCAGCGGCGCTCAACACGCGAAGGTTCTGAATAAACGATCCGACTAGTATTCAAAACAACGCAAAAGTAAAATACAACTTAAACAATCAAACCATAAAGAGACATTAAAAACACTGACCCCCCACCACCACCACACACACACCGAAAATGGCTAAAGTGTTCGAAAGCGTTTGGATTAATGGACAATATGAACAATTTTCTACTCCCTTACGAAACAGAAAAATGCAAGAATGCTGAAAAAACTAAATAAAGAATAATTAAATTGTCCTTGTCTTCACATTTAACGAAAGGTGCTTAAAAGAAAGGTTGCTTCACAAATATACATTAATATATATATATAACTGCATTTATTTTAAAATATAAGTACAAATCAAATTGGTGCCACTTAATTTACAATTGCTGGGCTCACTTTCGTTGGATATTAGCAAGTGTAAGGGAAAGACTATTCTGAATTTAAAATCGTAGTCAACGAAAAAGGCCTTCACTAATTTTTAGAAGCCATAGCAATTCACTGATAATAGTGAAAATTGAAAACTCAAAGATTGCCCACGTCCTGCAGGGATATGCCTTTTAAAATAAAAATTTTTGAAAATCGGGAAATACTCAGAACTGCGCGGAAAGCAACGGAAAAACAATTACACTAACTTCCCGACGGAATCATGCTAAATCATGAAAATTGAATATACAGACTGCCATTATCGCCAACGTCTTACAGAGACATGGTATATAATTCTTTTTAATAGTCTTAGCAACAATGAAGAGAAGTACTACTATAAATTCCATATCGTCAAGTATAATAAAACTGTCCATTATTATTCCCAAGAATTCACAATTTTAAAAAAATACGTAAAAGTAATCTGTCAGGATCAAATATCGCCAACATCTTGCAGGGACTTATGGAATTACGAAAACAAAACGTGGCATTTACGTTAGCTAATTCGAGCAACCTGGCTGCATAAAACTTTGCCAGAAACTTGGAAATTTTGCTACCAAGGTCCTCGATATTCTTCACCAGCTTTTTGTTGAATATTGTTTAGGTTGGATATGTTTCTTTCTGTTTTCTTTTCCTTTTTTTTAGTGGCACACGCGTTTCATGTTTGGTGCACCATCGATTAATGAAAACGAGTATTCAGCACGACAAATAACCTGTTGGATGCCATAAAATGTTTCAAAAATCGGGTGCTTACTATTATATTAGAATATATGAAATCCATTATTTACTGCAGTAACTTTTAGCCCTAATCTAGAAACTCTCGGACCTCGCCAGAAAATTTAGGTCTCGTCAGGAAACATTCTGTTTTTAATGCTAAATTTACTTTTTTATGGCTTGGTCAGGAAATTAGTCAGTTATGTGACACGCGTGATACACGTTTAGGTGATCATGTATCTATCGATACATAACTGACGTGGCAGATTTTTTTCCTGCGGTAGGTTGCCATATCTTTCTGGGGTAGACTAGTCGCCATCCAAGGCTATAGAATCCGGTTTGTCCTGCTATTTACCCATAGCTGGGGAAGAGGATTTATATTTTTCCCAAGGGTATTAGCACGTAAGGGAATGTAATGGATTCGACTGGAATTGGAACTCGGCTCTACGATTCCTCAATTTCCAGTTGAATCCATTACATTCATTTACGTACTAATACCCTTGGAAAAAGTATGAATCCTCTTCTTCTCCTCACAGCTATGGGTAAATAGCAGGACAGACCGGGTTCTATAGACTTGAATGTCAACTGGTCTACTACAGAAAGAAATGACAAACTACTGCTGAAAAAAATCTGACTCGTCAGTCAGTTATCGAAAGATACATGATCGCCTATGGCACATAACTGACTGAGTCAGGAAATATTCATCTTATGAACCCGGAAATATTCAATTTACGCCTAGTTTGGAAATATACATATTAGGCCTGGTCCGGAAATATTCAATTTACGTCTAGTTAAGAAATATTCAATTTACGCCTAGTCCATATATATTCATTTTAGGCCTAGTCCGGAAATATTCAATTTACGTCGTCAGGAAATATTCAATTTACGCCTAGTCCAGATATATTCATTTTATGCCTAGTCTGGAAATATTCAATTTACGCCTAGTTCGGAAATATTAATTTTAGACCTAATTCAGAAATATTCATTTTAGACTTAGTCCGCAAAATTTAGCCCTAACCCGGAATCATTCTTTTTAGATGTTCTCCATCGCTCATCTCCGTGTTCGATGGCTCGAGCACAGCCGGTGACGACCTGGTGACAACCCTACCAATCATCTACCAATTCGACCGCCATCTGCAGACTGGGAAAGACAACCCGCGGTTAACCACGCAGCCATTGGAAGGATGTCGTCCAGCTCTTCAAAAATTACGTTGGAGGATGTTCTGACGCTCAGCTAAGACCGTGAGATCCGGCGGAACAAGGTGGCTGTCGTAAGTTCAACATCTTCGTGGCATGAGATTTAGCAGCAGCAGAAAGAGTAGACTGGAAAATTCAGCCCTGTTCCGGAAACTTCCTATTTTAAGCGCTATTCCGGAAACTTGGTCAAGGACACGTGACTGTTGATTTCATTGGGGGAACACTCCCAGCTCGTCACTGACTTTAGTCTAGGGAAACACACTGGTTGTATATATAGCTATGGATCACAGTCTAACCTATTGCGCTAGATGGCCGTTGAGTCTATAAGAAGGTTCATCCGTCTTTCACAGGTCTTGTTTCTAATTCTACTGGGTGATGGCCACCTTACTTACCAGAAAAGCCTAGTGGCAGAACCGGTTTAGTCGCCGATAAACCGACCATGCGTCAGATAGTACTGAGTTACATGTTACCAGTAGTACTCAGAGAGTGGCATAGCATAAGAAACTTACGAATTGTTTATTGCTGACTGCGTTTAACTGAAACTGCGGATAATAGGGCACAAATGTTTATGGCTTTTCACTGTTTGAACTTATTAACACAGGGAGAAAACTTTATCCACAACTCTATTAAGCAATAAGGATCAGGCGATGGAATTTCTATTGAAACTCTTAGATTTATTGGTATCGTTTGCTGGAACGAAAACATGTAATAAACGTGAATGCATTTAGCTCACTTTTTTAAAGAATTTTTTTTTTATTTTTCATGTCACGTTCATAAATCTTCTAAGTGACTGGTTCCTCATGATTTATGTTTCAAGCGAGAAATCTCCATAAGCCAAAGGTTAGATCTCATTCAATCTATTCAGTAAGTTAGAAACGGGAAAGTGACATTATAAGAAAGGAATGCAGGAGTCGAGCAGTCCTAGCCCCGACTGGCAGCGCCGCGCATAGAAAATGGGGCAAAAGTTTCATAAATAACAAGATATATTTAAAAGGAAAAATAATTACTTTACCGCTTTAAAATGAAAGTCACTCCAATCACATCAATTTCTCTCGTCTATCTTAAATACGTTTCTTCAATCGGCCAGGCTGTTAAATTGATAACATCTCAGCGAAGAAAGTTCGATGTTCTAGCTGAAATCAAGATAGTAAATGGCCGATATTTTTTAAATTGTTACAATATAAATTTAAAAAAACTGTTGAGTGATGTGTTTTCCGTTTTTTTTCTTACATATTCGGCCAGAAATTCATAATTCTATCCCCCTGAGACATTTTCTTCCTAAAAGAAACAGTCCGATATGCCTTCTGCAGTTTTGAGAAAAAGAAAAAAATAGTAAAAATATATATATATTTTAAAATATTATTACATATTAAATAAAAAAATGATAATAATAGGTTTGTTTCAATGTGTGATACTCTATCAAAAGGATTTCCCTGCGTATGGCGATAAACTACATCCAACAGCAAGGCGTCTGATGAAGAGATTGGAGGTTTTGAGGATAACTTAACCTCCGCTTAGCTACTGTTGTTCCTATGTTCATCCTTACCTAGAGTAGTAGCACCTGTTAGGGTCCTAGGTATGAGAAAATAGTAGACCTCTAGGTAAAAATCAATAGTACATGTTTATAGTAAAATGAACAACAATACATTTTTATAATAAAATGACCAATAAATGTTTTATTGTAAAATGACCAACAAACATTTTATGGCAAAATGACCAATAATATATTTTAAAGCAAAATGATCAACAATACATTTTATAGTGCAATAACCAATAATACATTTTTATAGTAAAATGACCAACAATATATTTTAACGCAAAATGACCAACAATACAATTTATAGTACGATGACCAACAATACAATTTATAATAAAATGACCAATAATACATTTTTATAGCAAAATAAGAATCAATTCAAGACAAGAAAAGTATGAAAATACATTTTATAGTAAAATTACCAGCAATACATTTTTGTAAAATAGATTAACAACAATACATCAATACATTTTTTGTTGTAAAACTGCTAGCAAAACATTTTTAAAATAGCCAAAAATACATTTTATAGTCTACAAAGTAAATATCTAATTATCATATGTTTCACCTGAAAGTACAAAATTATGTAAAAAAATATTCAGATTTCGGTATCAAATAACCCTTATAAGTTGATATGCCGCTAAACAAAATCAGCAGCAACAAAGGAAAAGAATGTGTTTGTTTTTTTTTTATTTTATGGCAGTTAAATGGCAGAAAACGTTTTTTGTAATAATCTATGAACATGTTCATAACAGAAGAAAATTACAAGGATATCTTCTTAGCATGTGTTTATTAAGCATTATAAGGGATTAACAACAGTAACTAATAATAGCATGTGTTTATTAAGCATTATAAGGGATTAACAACAGTAACTAATAATAGCATGTGTTTATTAAGCATTATAAGGGATTAACAACAGTAACTAATAATAGCATGTGTTTATTAAGCATTATAAGGGATTAACAACAGTAATTAATAATAGCATGTGTTTATTAAGCATTATAAGGGATTAACAACAGCAACTAATAATAGCATGTGTTTATTAAGCATTATAAGGGATTAACAACAGCAACTAATAATAGCATGTGTTTATTAAGCATTATAAGGGATTAACAACAGTAACTAATAATAGCATGTGTTTATTAAGCATTATAAGGGATTAACAACAGCAACTAATAATAGCATGTGTTTATTAAGCATTATAAGGGATTAACAACAGCAACTAATAATAGCATGTGTTTATTAAGCATTATAAGGGATTAACAACAGCAACTAATAATAGCATGTGTTTATTAAGCATTATAAGGGATTAACAACAGCAACTAATAATAGCATGTGTTTATTAAGCATTATAAGGGATTAACAACAGCAACTAATAATAGCATGTGTTTATTAAGCATTATAAGGGATTAACAACAGCAACTAATAATAGCATGTGTTTATTAAGCATTATAAGGGATTAACAACAGCAACTAATAATAGCATGTGTTTATTAAGCATTATAAGGGATTAACAACAGCAACTAATAATAGCATGTGTTTATTAAGCATTATAAGGGATTAACAACAGCAACTAATAATAGCATGTGTTTATTAAGCATTATAAGGGATTAACAACAGCAACTAATAATAGCATGTGTTTATTAAGCATTATAAGGGATTAACAACAGCAACTAATAATAGCATGTGTTTATTAAGCATTATAAGGGATTAACAACAGCAACTAATAATAGCATGTGTTTATTAAGCATTATAAGGGATTAACAACAGCAACTAATAATAGCATGTGTTTATTAAGCATTATAAGGGATTAACAACAGCAACTAATAATAGCATGTGTTTATTAAGCATTATAAGGGATTAACAACAGCAACTAATAATAGCATGTGTTTATTAAGCATTATAAGGGATTAACAACAGTAACTAATAATAGCATGTGTTTATTAAGCATTATAAGGGATTAACAACAGCAACTAATAATAGCATGTGTTTATTAAGCATTATAAGGGATTAACAACAGTAACTAATAATAGCATGTGTTTATTAAGCATTATAAGGGATTAACAACAGCAACTAATAATAGCATGAGTTTATTAAGCATTATAAGGGATTAACAACAGCAACTAATAATAGCATGTGTTTATTAAGAATTATAAGGGATTAACAACAGCAACTAATAATAGCATGTGTTTATTAAGCATTATAAGGGATTAACAACAGCAACTAATAATAGCATGTGTTTATTAAGCATTATAAGGGATTAACAACAGCAACTAATAATAGCATGTGTTTATTAAGCATTATAAGGGATTAACAACAGCAACTAATAATAGCATGTGTTTATTAAGCATTATAAGGGATTAACAACAGCAACTAATAATAGCATGTGTTTATTAAGCATTATAAGGGATTAACAACAGCAACTAATAATAGCATGTGTTTATTAAGCATTATAAGGGATTAACAACAGCAACTAATAATAGCATGTGTTTATTAAGCATTATAAGGGATTAACAACAGTAACTAATAATAGCATGTGTTTATTAAGCATTATAAGGGATTAACAACAGCAACGAATAATAGCATGTGTTTATTAAGCATTATAAGGGATTAACAACAGCAACTAATAATAGCATGTGTTTATTAAGCATTATAAGGGATTAACAACAGCAACTAATAATAGCATGTGTTTATTAAGCATTATAAGGGATTAACAACAGCAACTAATAATAGCATGTGTTTATTAAGCATTATAAAGGATTAACAACAGTAACTAATAATAGCATGTGTTTATTAAGCATTATAAGGGATTAACAACAGCAACTAATAATAGCATGTGTTTATTAAGCATTATAAGGGATTAACAACAGCAACTAATAATAGCATGTGTTTATTAAGCATTATAAGGGATTAACAACAGTAACTAATAATAGCATGTGTTTATTAAGCATTATAAAGAATTAACAACAGTAACTAATAATAGCATGTGTTTATTAAGCATTATAAAGGATTAACAACAGTAACTAATAATAGCATGTGTTTATTAAGCATTATAAGGGATTAACAACAGCAACTAATAATAGCATGTGTTTATTAAGCATTATAAGGGATTAACAACAGCAACTAATAATAGCATGTGTTTATTAAGCATTATAAGGGATTAACAACAGCAACTAATAATAGCATGTGTTTATTAAGCATTATAAAGGATTAACAACAGTAACTAATAATAGCATGTGTTTATTAAGCATTATAAGGGATTAACAACAGCAACTAATAATAGCATGTGTTTATTAAGCATTATAAGGGATTAACAACAGCAACTAATAATAGCATGTGTTTATTAAGCATTATAAGGGATTAACAACAGCAACTAATAATAGCATGTGTTTATTAAGCATTATAAAGGATTAACAACAGTAACTAATAATAGCATGTGTTTATTAAGCATTATAAGGGATTAACAACAGCAACTAATAATAGCATGTGTTTATTAAGCATTATAAGGGATTAACAACAGCAACTAATAATAGCATGTGTTTATTAAGCATTATAAGGGATTAACAACAGCAACTAATAATAGCATGTGTTTATTAAGCATTATAAAGGATTAACAACAGTAACTAATAATAGCATGTGTTTATTAAGCATTATAAAGGATTAACAACAGTAACTAATAATAGCATGTGTTTATTAAGCATTATAAGGGATTAACAACAGCAACTAATAATAGCATGTGTTTATTAAGCATTATAAGGGATTAACAACAGCAACGAATAATAGCATGTGTTTATTAAGCATTATAAGGGATTAACAACAGCAACTAATAATAGCATGTGTTTATTAAGCATTATAAGGGATTAACAACAGCAACTAATAATAGCATGTGTTTATTAAGCATTATAAGGGATTAACAACAGCAACTAATAATAGCATGTGTTTATTAAGCATTATAAAGGATTAACAACAGTAACTAATAATAGCATGTGTTTATTAAGCATTATAAGGGATTAACAACAGCAACTAATAATAGCATGTGTTTATTAAGCATTATAAGGGATTAACAACAGCAACTAATAATAGCATGTGTTTATTAAGCATTATAAGGGATTAACAACAGTAACTAATAATAGCATGTGTTTATTAAGCATTATAAAGAATTAACAACAGTAACTAATAATAGCATGTGTTTATTAAGCATTATAAAGGATTAACAACAGTAACTAATAATAGCATGTGTTTATTAAGCATTATAAGGGATTAACAACAGCAACTAATAATAGCATGTGTTTATTAAGCATTATAAGGGATTAACAACAGCAACTAATAATAGCATGTGTTTATTAAGCATTATAAGGGATTAACAACAGCAACTAATAATAGCATGTGTTTATTAAGCATTATAAAGGATTAACAACAGTAACTAATAATAGCATGTGTTTATTAAGCATTATAAGGGATTAACAACAGCAACTAATAATAGCATGTGTTTATTAAGCATTATAAGGGATTAACAACAGCAACTAATAATAGCATGTGTTTATTAAGCATTATAAGGGATTAACAACAGCAACTAATAATAGCATGTGTTTATTAAGCATTATAAAGGATTAACAACAGTAACGAATAATAGCATGTGTTTATTAAGCATTATAAGGGATTAACAAGAGCAACTAATAATAGCATGTGTTTATTAAGCATTATAAGGGATTAACAACAGCAACTAATAATAGCATGTGTTTATTAAGCATTATAAGGGATTAACAACAGCAACTAATAATAGCATGTGTTTATTAAGCATTATAAAGGATTAACAACAGTAACTAATAATAGCATGTGTTTATTAAGCATTATAAAGGATTAACAACAGTAACTAATAATAGCATGTGTTTATTAAGCATTATAAGGGATTAACAACAGCAACTAATAATAGCATGTGTTTATTAAGCATTATAAGGGATTAACAACAGCAACTAATAATAGCATGTGTTTATTAAGCATTATAAGGGATTAACAACAGCAACTAATAATAGCATGTGTTTATTAAGCATTATAAAGGATTAACAACAGTAACTAATAATAGCATGTGTTTATTAAGCATTATAAGGGATTAACAACAGCAACTAATAATAGCATGTGTTTATTAAGCATTATAAGGGATTAACAACAGCAACTAATAATAGCATGTGTTTATTAAGCATTATAAGGGATTAACAACAGCAACTAATAATAGCATGTGTTTATTAAGCATTATAAAGGATTAACAACAGTAACTAATAATAGCATGTGTTTATTAAGCATTATAAGGGATTAACAACAGCAACTAATAATAGCATGTGTTTATTAAGCATTATAAGGGATTAACAACAGCAACTAATAATAGCATGTGTTTATTAAGCATTATAAGGGATTAACAACAGCAACTAATAATAGCATGTGTTTATTAAGCATTATAAGGGATTAACAACAGCAACTAATAATAGCATGTGTTTATTAAGCATTATAAAGGATTAACAACAGTAACTAATAATAGCATGTGTTTATTAAGCATTATAAAGGATTAACAACAGTAACTAATAATAGCATGTGTTTATTAAGCATTATAAGGGATTAACAACAGCAACTAATAATAGCATGTGTTTATTAAGCATTATAAGGGATTAACAACAGCAACTAATAATAGCATGTGTTTATTAAGCATTATAAGGGATTAACAACAGCAACTAATAATAGCATGTGTTTATTAAGCATTATAAAGGATTAACAACAGTAACTAATAATAGCATGTGTTTATTAAGCATTATAAGGGATTAACAACAGCAACTAATAATAGCATGTGTTTATTAAGCATTATAAGGGATTAACAACAGCAACTAATAATAGCATGTGTTTATTAAGCATTATAAGGGATTAACAACAGCAACTAATAATAGCATGTGTTTATTAAGCATTATAAAGGATTAACAACAGTAACTAATAATAGCATGTGTTTATTAAGCATTATAAGGGATTAACAACAGCAACTAATAATAGCATGTGTTTATTAAGCATTATAAGGGATTAACAACAGCAACTAATAATAGCATGTGTTTATTAAGCATTATAAGGGATTAACAACAGCAACTAATAATAGCATGTGTTTATTAAGCATTATAAGGGATTAACAACAGCAACTAATAATAGCATGTGTTTATTAAGCATTATAAGGGATTAACAACAGCAACTAATAATAGCATGTGTTTATTAAGCATTATAAGGGATTAACAACAGCAACTAATAATAGCATGTGTTTATTAAGCATTATAAGGGATTAACAACAGCAACTAATAATAGCATGTGTTTATTAAGCATTATAAAGGATTAACAACAGTAACTAATAATAGCATGTGTTTATTAAGCATTATAAGGGATTAACAACAGCAACTAATAATAGCATGTGTTTATTAAGCATTATAAGGGATTAACAACAGCAACTAATAATAGCATGTGTTTATTAAGCATTATAAGGGATTAACAACAGTAACTAATAATAGCATGTGTTTATTAAGCATTATAAAGAATTAACAACAGTAACTAATAATAGCATGTGTTTATTAAGCATTATAAAGGATTAACAACAGTAACTAATAATAGCATGTGTTTATTAAGCATTATAAGGGATTAACAACAGCAACTAATAATAGCATGTGTTTATTAAGCATTATAAGGGATTAACAACAGCAACTAATAATAGCATGTGTTTATTAAGCATTATAAGGGATTAACAACAGCAACTAATAATAGCATGTGTTTATTAAGCATTATAAAGGATTAACAACAGTAACTAATAATAGCATGTGTTTATTAAGCATTATAAGGGATTAACAACAGCAACTAATAATAGCATGTGTTTATTAAGCATTATAAGGGATTAACAACAGCAACTAATAATAGCATGTGTTTATTAAGCATTATAAGGGATTAACAACAGCAACTAATAATAGCATGTGTTTATTAAGCATTATAAAGGATTAACAACAGTAACTAATAATAGCATGTGTTTATTAAGCATTATAAGGGATTAACAACAGCAACTAATAATAGCATGTGTTTATTAAGCATTATAAGGGATTAACAACAGCAACTAATAATAGCATGTGTTTATTAAGCATTATAAGGGATTAACAACAGCAACTAATAATAGCATGTGTTTATTAAGCATTATAAAGGATTAACAACAGTAACTAATAATAGCATGTGTTTATTAAGCATTATAAAGGATTAACAACAGTAACTAATAATAGCATGTGTTTATTAAGCATTATAAGGGATTAACAACAGCAACTAATAATAGCATGTGTTTATTAAGCATTATAAGGGATTAACAACAGCAACTAATAATAGCATGTGTTTATTAAGCATTATAAGGGATTAACAACAGCAACTAATAATAGCATGTGTTTATTAAGCATTATAAAGGATTAACAACAGTAACTAATAATAGCATGTGTTTATTAAGCATTATAAGGGATTAACAACAGCAACTAATAATAGCATGTGTTTATTAAGCATTATAAGGGATTAACAACAGCAACTAATAATAGCATGTGTTTATTAAGCATTATAAGGGATTAACAACAGCAACTAATAATAGCATGTGTTTATTAAGCATTATAAAGGATTAACAACAGTAACTAATAATAGCATGTGTTTATTAAGCATTATAAGGGATTAACAACAGCAACTAATAATAGCATGTGTTTATTAAGCATTATAAGGGATTAACAACAGCAACTAATAATAGCATGTGTTTATTAAGCATTATAAAGGATTAACAACAGTAACTAATAATAGCATGTGTTTATTAAGCATTATAAAGGATTAACAACAGTAACTAATAATAGCATGTGTTTATTAAGCATTATAAGGGATTAACAACAGCAACTAATAATAGCATGTGTTTATTAAGCATTATAAGGGATTAACAACAGTAACTAATAATAGCATGTGTTTATTAAGCATTATAAAGAATTAACAACAGTAACTAATAATAGCATGTGTTTATTAAGCATTATAAAGGATTAACAACAGTAACTAATAATAGCATGTGTTTATTAAGCATTATAAGGGATTAACAACAGCAACTAATAATAGCATGTGTTTATTAAGCATTATAAGGGATTAACAACAGCAACTAATAATAGCATGTGTTTATTAAGCATTATAAGGGATTAACAACAGCAACTAATAATAGCATGTGTTTATTAAGCATTATAAAGGTTTAACAACAGTAACTAATAATAGCATGTGTTTATTAAGCATTATAAGGGATTAACAACAGCAACTAATAATAGCATGTGTTTATTAAGCATTATAAGGGATTAACAACAGCAACTAATAATAGCATGTGTTTATTAAGCATTATAAGGGATTAACAACAGCAACTAATAATAGCATGTGTTTATTAAGCATTATAAAGGATTAACAACAGTAACTAATAATAGCATGTGTTTATTAAGCATTATAAGGGATTAACAACAGCAACTAATAATAGCATGTGTTTATTAAGCATTATAAGGGATTAACAACAGCAACTAATAATAGCATGTGTTTATTAAGCATTATAAGGGATTAACAACAGCAACTAATAATAGCATGTGTTTATTAAGCATTATAAAGGATTAACAACAGTAACTAATAATAGCATGTGTTTATTAAGCATTATAAAGGATTAACAACAGTAACTAATAATAGCATGTGTTTATTAAGCATTATAAGGGATTAACAACAGCAACTAATAATAGCATGTGTTTATTAAGCATTATAAGGGATTAACAACAGCAACTAATAATAGCATGTGTTTATTAAGCATTATAAGGGATTAACAACAGCAACTAATAATAGCATGTGTTTATTAAGCATTATAAAGGATTAACAACAGTAACTAATAATAGCATGTGTTTATTAAGCATTATAAGGGATTAACAACAGCAACTAATAATAGCATGTGTTTATTAAGCATTATAAGGGATTAACAACAGCAACTAATAATAGCATGTGTTTATTAAGCATTATAAGGGATTAACAACAGCAACTAATAATAGCATGTGTTTATTAAGCATTATAAAGGATTAACAACAGTAACTAATAATAGCATGTGTTTATTAAGCATTATAAAGGATTAACAACAGTAACTAATAATAGCATGTGTTTATTAAGCATTATAAGGGATTAACAACAGTAACTAATAATAAAACGGAATATTTGCAACAATGTACAGGGTGGTCCAAAGGTCTAGTCACCCTACATAGCATAATTTTCTATTTCAGATGGCTGACATGAAAATGATAGTGTTCCTACAGACCTTTTCGATGTGTGACAGCGTCAATGAAAGTGAATAAACTGAATCCAGTACATGCGCTGTTGTATTACTTGTTCTTCTATTGTTCTCATTAACATTATTTTTGGAAGGAGGTGGCAACACTTTCGGACCACTCTGTACTATAATAGCATTTGATGATGTTAGATTCGTTTTTCTTCTAGATCTTATCTGCCACAATAAGGAATTAACAACAGCGATTGATAATAAACTACAACAGTTATAACAATACAAAGTAATAAAAGTCTTGCGACGGACAGAAGATTTGGTTTTACCATAGATATTCTTAGACACAAGAAGAGATTAATGGCAATAACTCATGATACGATAGAATTTACGTTATAAAATATATCAGTTATAATAAAAGTTATGTGTTTGCTAACGGATTCGTTCCTACTGGAGTTTATAAATATTTTTCTTCTATCGGCCATGATGATAAATTGGTAACATCTAAGCGAGGTAAGTTCGATATCTTAACGATTAAGTAAGAAGTAAGTCAATATAGGATATGGTTAAAAACATCAAAATATCTCACGCGATTCGAACCCCTTTATTTAGTCCACTAGGGTCGATTGTTCTAGTTCCACGTTCAATCCCTTTTCTGGACGACATCTCTGTTTTAGTTCATTCCCTATAGCAACTCAATTGTCCAAGTTTGTGTTCACCTCTACTATGGCCAGGTATTAAACTCACAACTCTTTGAATCAAGTCACTGGATTACTTCAATCAACGCTTTTATCCACTGGGCCATCGATAAAAGCGTTGGTTGGAGTATATCACATGAAGGCCGGAGTGTACAACGATCGAAATGTCGTGAAGATGACGGTAAAGATACAGACAACAGACCGAACAAATTAAATTGGGCAATTTATTGTAGGCATTAACTACGTGGACGGTTTTGTTCAACCGCATGGTTCTACATCCCAGGATTTTTTCCTCGGCAAAAACCTGCTCCATATGTCCTCAGCGCGTTCTAAGGGAAAACTATTTTAGAACTATTCCAGATTTGCAGATATTCAAGGGGTTGACTTCAACGAGTGATACTTTGTCAAAGCCAACGAAATGTGTTTCTTTTTTATCAGAAAGGCGATCAACTTTATACATTACTAGCAGCATGGCCCGGCGTTGCCCGTGCTTGATTCAAAAATCGTACGACTCATACAGCAATCGCTATCACTTGAAATAAAATATTTTTGCCCTTCCTTGCCTTTAAAGGAGTGCCCTTTGCAGTGCTGATGTTGCTACATGCCTGACTTCTTACCTATCTCACACTGCGAATTTTTTCTAAGCTTTATACTAAACATTAAATCTGCTACGAAAAAGAACTAAACAAAATGAACACAAAACGATCAGCTTTAAAAAAGGACTCGTAACTGGAAAAACCGAATGAAAAAAGAATATTAACAACATATACTTTTTCACATCCAACCCAGTTCTGCGGAATCAGAATCAACGTTGAGTTTAAGCAAGCGAATGAGCCAATTGGAGTAAAGTGACATGCAGATTTAAATTTTTCCCACTTGTGACGAATGCAGCTATCGATATGTTTTGCATGCTAGCATGCTAGTTAACATTCTTGTCAGTCAGCTGTTGGCTCTCACGCTGGCCAGTAGAAAATGGCCGCAAACTATATGAAAACTGCCGTAGAAGCATGAAAAAATCGATTATTTCCACTATCGATGGGAGTTAGGAAATGCAAAGTCAGTTTGGCCTTCCTGCTATCTTGGAGCATTTTGCATGTAAAATTTGGTGCAAACCCGTCGAAAATTGCGGCCGTGCATTCGTTACACACACACACATACATCCTGCCTTTTATAGATAGAGATTACCATTTAATAACATGAAAATGTTTTTTCATCCGAGAAGAAAATCACAAAGATTCGCACTTATCGTATATTTTTAAGAGGAATAGCGACAAAAAATATATATAACACAAGAATATATGGTAATAAAAGTTATGACGGAATTCCTTCTTGACGTAGATTTTATGAGGCAGAATAAGGGATTAGCAGTAACGAAAAACAAAACAATTATGACAATATATTGTAATATCAATTAGTTGAAGGATGGAATATTCGTTTTTAACGTACCTTTTATTAAGCAGAATAAAGGATTCAAATAATAACAAAACAGAACAATTATAACAATATAGTGTCAGATAAATTATGTGACGGATGGGATATTTGTTTTTACGGTAGATTCTATTTCAATCAATAAGACCATAACAACAGTAACTGATAAAAAGCATAACGATTATAACAAAAGATTGAAATAAAGTTCTATGACAGATAAAAGATTTGTTCTTAATATAGATCTTATTTGACACAATAACAGATTAAAACAATAAGTAATAATGGAAGAGAACAATTATAAAAAATATAGTTTAATAAACGTTGTATATTAGGCAGAAGATAGAATTTTACTCAAGATCTGAAATATTTTTGATTAATCAGCCAGGCTAAAATGTCATCTAGGTAAGTTTGATGTTCGAACTGAAACAATAAAGATAATATACCACATATAGCTAAATTGTTCTGAAAATGTTATGTTAAAACAAAATATTGTTTTCGCTAACAAGCGTGTTTAATGTTTTGTACTAATATACGCGGCCATCTTTCAAGGAAGCCAGGATTACGGTTATATCACCTTGAAACACCGACCCCCGTATGATCACCTAAATTAAAGCAACGTCGAGACTGCTCAGTACCTACATGGGTAACAACGTGGGAATACCAGGTGCTGTAAGCATGAATGTGTAGATGGTATCAGAATTGTTAATCGGATAGTCTAGTTTCCAATTCCAGTCGAATGCGGTATTTTCATTTCTTGGCAAATATATGAAACCCCCTCTTATCCCAATCTATAGGTTTAATTAACAAGACTTGTATTACTGAACCATTATAATCACAAAAAAATCTTACAATTTATTTTCTGGCTTTAAATAACTTGATACGCCGCACCTATTACATAACGCACAACATACCTAAACATAAAGATCACAAATTTAAATTAATTAATAAACCTCTAAATCAGTTTATCCTTAATTCATGATAAAATAATTATGAATCTCAAATGTTTATACATGTTCTTCTCAAAAAATCCCATACAAAAATATGTTTTTAAAAGATTTTTTTTTAAGTTTTAAAAGATGTTAACAATTCAAAAAAATACTTTAAAAATGCATATATCGATGATTTTAACACATTTTCAAAATTAACATTTGTTAAACAACAGCTGTGGCTTAGCCTCAGGCGAGTCACTCTTCAAAATCAGGGATCGATTTGGTATTACATCGATATTATAAATAGGACCTCCACTTCTAAAACGATAGTATATCACCATTATTCGATTGCGTCAAGTGAGGCGGCCAAAGGAAGATCCAAAGCAAGGATCGGCAACCCATGACTTCCACGCCACATCCGGCCCACGAAGGGTTTTTGATCGGCCCGCCAAATCAACCGGAGTAAGGAATTTTCATTTTTTTATTGTGTTAGTGATTATCCTTTTATACTTGAAGTAAAATAAGGAATCATGATTAAATAATATAACATTAAACTCCATACCAAGGCAGCCTTCTGGATGGAAATGTCGAGACAGTTTATTATAGAACATCTGATATTATGCCCTCCGCCTCTTAGACACTGCATAGGTGCCCGCCTTCTCCAAAATGTTGCCGACTCTTGGTCGCTAATCAACAACAATTACTTTTCTTTTAAAGTCTCTAATTTTTATCAGTGGGCCAGTATATGTTAAGGTAGAGTCGTTTTTTCATTTGAAAATGAAACAATTATATTTAATCTGTAAACTTTTAATTTGATTTACATTTCATATGTATGTTATCTTTAAGACTGTACAGCAACCTACCAAATCGGCCGTTCAAAAGCATTGAATCGTGGTCGGAAAGCGAAGGCAAAAAACAACTGATTGGTAATGGAGCAGATGGTTTTTTAGATAAACATTAACTAAGGATTATTAATCGATAAAATCCATTGGAACAAAAAAGTCAAACATAGCTAAGCAGTTGTGTCCAAAAAAGATGTTTATATTTAAGGAAACCTTATAGAAAAGATGACCAAATCATTTTTTCACTGTTAAAAACATTTGAATTTTCATTGGTTGGGGAAAAAAAAGAAGAAACAACTTAAATGTTCTTTTTTTAATCATTTCAGCCAAAGGAAGATAATAAAGCCACTAGGACGAACAAAATACTATGAAGAGGAGAGAGTGCAATAAAAGAATAAGAAAGTAGAAGACATAAGATAACAATTGTCATTGCATTTCAATGTTTGAAGATCAATGTTGACTGGGAAGCAAGAAGCCGGAACAGAGTTCCACAAGCAAGAAGTGCGATAGAAGAAGCTGCTGCCATATAATTTATGGTTACATCTAGACATTCCAAATGTAAATTGATATGACCTTGCCGCCAATCTAGTTTTTAATTTATCATATATCTGCTGCTTTTTGTCAAAATTCTCAGATGTTCATTCTTCAATAAATCTTACCAAATCTTCATTCTTCAGTCAAAACTCCGAGATTCGCTGCTCCTAGAATATTCATTAGCAATCAAAACTCCCAGATATTAATTCTTCAATAAAAATTCCTATCCTTTCATTTTTCAATCAGAAATTATTAATTCTTTTTCTTTTATTATTCTCTCTCCCAAATAATGTTTTGTTTTTCACATATTCTCTCTCACACCGTAACCCCTTGCGTCTTAGTGACATTAGTGCTTTCTTTGGGGTGAAATGGTTAAAAAAAAACTCCCAGGTCCTTTTTTTAATGAAGACGGCGAAGATCTTCATTCATTCATTACGTTAGAAGCGTAAGTTGGAAATAAAGAATAAACCCCTGCCGTGAGTTAAACTCGAATTATACTCCAGGCAAGAAATGAATAATAACAATAATGCGTTTCATCTGAGACATTTAAAAACTATTATAATAGGTACTTCAAGAAAACGCTAAAAAATCAGCATGCCGTGAGGAAAACATGCTCCAAACGTAATGAAAACATAGTGTTATCGTCAAAATTGTTATGTTATTATTAAGAGAAAGAATCAAAGTATTTTTTAAATACTTAAATAAATTTTTTACTCTTTTTAGAACATTCGAAATTTTGATTAAAAACTTACTTTTCTAGCGTCAGCAGTTGTATTAACTTTTAGCATAGCACATTTTAGCCTCGTTTTTGAGGTGACAGACATTAATTTTGAAAATCTTGTAAAATCAAATAATTGTCGGATTTGAATTAAATTTTCAGGTCTTATTCACAAATGAATGAACTTTTTGAATTTTTTAATCACAAAATTTTGGTAAAATATATATATATATATATATATATATATATATATATATATATATATATATATATATATATATATTTCTCCCCCTTACAAAAACGTGAGAAATTCAAAGTGATAATTTTTTAGTGACTATATTAGGTAAAATTAAAATTCTTTAAGAAATTTAAATCACTGATATTATTTTGTTTTTGCAAAATCGGACCCCGTTTTACCTAAAATCTGTTCTGAATCGAAAAATAAAAACGCAATAAAACTAAGATATTATTTAATTAGAGCAGCTTTTAATTGCTTTCGTGAATAATATATATTAAAACAATAATGTCTGAAGAAATCTTTCGATGAAAAATGAATTTTTACAAGATTTGTTTTCATTCTTTTCAATTTGATATTGAATACTTTATAAAGATTTTAAACCTTTTAAAATTCAGTTTCAATGTTATAGCTCTTAAGAAACATTGTTATTAAGTAAAACTATATTAACTAATCATATATTGTAAGGCTTATTACAATATGACGATCCTGAATATTTTTAAAGAATTTTTATTTGTTTTTGTGTATGTATTTACGTGCAGAATTTCTGAAGTATGAATATACAAACCGATAAATCTATCATTATGTCATGTGTTTTAGGCGTCGTCCCCCCTATGAAATTTATCGTCTGCTCCACCATACTTAACTATGAACCGTTCGGCGGTCAATCGCCTGTCAATAAATCGATTAACACGTCAGAATAACAAGACCCCATGGTTAAAAAAATGATTGTCTACAACATTTTATGCTATAAGTCAGTAATATTTGTTTAATTTTCCTCAAATAAGGTTTCAGAAATATATATATTTTTTATTTTGACAAGATTTTTAAAACCGAGAATTAATTTTGTTTACAAATCTGTCAAAATAGCCAATTTTTTAGGGATTTTACGGAAAAAAGTCGATTCTGGTCAATATCATTTATGTTTAAAATACACCACAGAGTCTTTTGCTGACTTAAAATAGTAAATTTTAAATCATTTAGCCTTCAATTAAAGCTAAAATGAAAGTTTCAAGAAAGCTTTTTCATTGTTTTAAATTCATTTTAAATCTTACGTTTACCGAATTAGTGGAGGTACCTATATTATAGTTGTGTATTCGTTTATAATTTTTCTTTTACACCCAGTGAGGAATTTATTTTCTTAAAGGTTCACAAAGGTTTACTGGCAATATGAGTAGAGAGTTTACATATATAATGTTATCTTTATTTTTGCAATGTCATGACGATGTTCCGATATTAATTTTCGATTTTTTTTTTAAATAAGAAGAAATAACTGCGTTATTTTTTACTTTATGAAAAGAGTTTAAACATACACTGGAAAATATGATACCAAACTCCGAAGTCGTAATGGAATAGCAAAAGACACCTTCCAAAATTTAATAAGTATTGAGAAATGTGAATTTTTTGTTAGAAACAAAGAAAAGGGTGTTGAACTGTTACTTAATATCAATCCTCATATATAGCAGTGAATACTGGACAATTTCCACGCAGGCGAAATTATAACTTGAGGCAACACATATAGGGTTCTGATGAAGGATGCTGGGAGTACCATGGACTAAACATGTGAGCAACGAGGAGGCTTTAAGTAAAATGGAAATAAAATATACTTAGATATCACTATTTTTTTCTTTTCTTAAACAATGACATCAATGTCAACTAGGTTAGATCAAGAAGTTTTAGTAAAGGAAAATGTACTTCTCGATAGGAACCAAACATGTATTCCCTTTTTCTATCAGAGAAACCATTTCCATGGCCAAAGTGTGTCCCTATGAATAAGGCCAATCGCCGTATTCACAATGGGCTGAGAATACCATGGACGTAACATGTGACTAATGAGAAGGATTTATCGAAAATGGAACCAGAAAGAGACAGATGAAATGTCTAGAACAAGAAATGAGGAAAGACGACTTGGAGAATTTGAAACTCACAGAAGACTAGAAATTCACTTGAGTCAGGTGAAGCAGAAGGAAACAACGTGTAAGCTACATATGGAGCTTGTACCAGTGGATGGTAAAACAAGGAGTGGGACGGATAGCAATGGGTCAAATATTGCTAAGAACTACAAAGGATAGAACGTTGTGGAGAGCCATGATTGCATACGCTCTGAAAGAACACGATACATAAAATAAGATGCCTGCTTCTTTCTCTTTAAAAACAGATTTTTTTTTAACGGTGGGTAAATGCTAATGCAGCAAAAGAAAATATATTTTTACAACTATTACCTCTTCTATGACGTGCTGTGACGACCGACTTTTAGGAGATCAATGTGGGTCAATGATTGTAAAGAGAAATTAAAAAGCAAAATATACACGATGGTTGATAAAAACGAAAAGAATCGATTTTATTTATCTTCCTCTGAAGATCTTTTCCCAATTTTTGCTTCTTCATCACTTCCGCAATTCTTTATATCATGGAACGCCGATTCTGATTTTTGTTAAACAGACATACGTGCAATAGGATTCGCCAACAAACTGAAACAAAAAGGGGATCCTGTTTATAATGTATAATTTTTTGATCGTCCGGTTCACGCACCTCGCCTGTATTTTGAACAGGATTACATGTTTATTCTTTGTTTTTTGAGTTTCTTCTGAAGTCTATTTCAACTCTGTACTTCTAACGCCTGCGCCTAAACTCTGCAATTGTATTTTACTTCTTTATTTTTTCTCAATAAGACTAATTACGTTTGCTTAAAATCCGGCTCACACAACTCGCTTGTCTTTTGAACAGGAGTGAAATTTATCCCTTGTTTCTTGTTTACGATTGCTTTTCCGATTTTGTCTAAAGTTTTCTCATTCTCTTTCACTTCTGTTAACCCCTTGCGTCTTAGTAACATTATTGCCTTGCTTGGGGTGAATTGATTAAAAAAGGATTTTCACTGAATTTAGCTAAGTTCAATTATGTAATTCTTAAATAACATTTAATGAAAACTGTTTCAGTTAAACAAAGAAAGGGAATCTACGACAAAAGGAAGAAGAGTTGAATTAAAAATTAGGAAAGAGGAAAAGGAATAAAAACAGATATAGGAAAAAGGAAGACAAAGGAAATCATAGAAGAAAAGAAAAATAGAGAAAAAGAGAAAGAAAGGAAAAAATAAAAAATAAAGGCGACAAAGGAAAGGGAAGTAAGAAAACAAAGGAAAAAGTAGTGGAGAGAAAGAAAATTCCTTATAATGTAAAAACAAAGGAAGAGGGGAATTACAAATAAAGAAAAAAGATTAATGTTAAAAAAAGATGAAAAGAAACAAAAGGTATTTTCCTTGAAAATGTTTAACATCTTCTCTTTCTGATTGTAAGTATACAAGTTTCCATTTTATTCCTATTTACCTTAATAAAAACTGTTGATGCTGTTGAATGCACTCAACTGATGTGATTTCTGGTATCTGGTACAGTTCTTTCTTTGTGATTCTGTAGCGCCAGTTAATAAGGTTAGATGAACTTGTGGTCTTCGCCAATGCTCATGAGTTGTGCATATATATATATATATATATATATATATATATATATATATATATATATAATAGTTAGAGTTAAATTAAACCAGGAAACAGTAGTACTAAAAGTACTCAATACGCACATAAAGAAAAGAAAATTAAATAAAAATTTAACATGCAGAACTCGTAAATTTAAAAAATTAGGAAATCAGTCGATGACGGTACCTTTCTCAAATAAAACCCTCATTTACTTCAGAGGGAAATTATAGTGAACAATTTAGCTATTTTATTATGTAACTTATTATACAGTGCAGTAGTTTTAGTGCGATTTTGTATAAACAATGCAAATTTGAAACACTTTATCTTATAGTTTGTAACCAACAGTATTATACCGAAAGGTTGAAACCAAGCGACGGCTGATCTAATTTTTAAAAATATACACATACACATTATATATATATATATATATATATATATATATATATATATATATATATATATATATATATATATATATGGTAACCACTCGTTTTCTGAGCATACACGTCACATCACTTAAGACGTATAGCCAATCGGCTGCTCAGGCACATTTGTGCCCGTTTAACACCCACAGAGCCCAACTGTCGTTTATACTGAGTGGACTTTAGTTAGAGTTTCTGGGCGAGAATGCATAAGCTGGCATGATTAACAGTTTGAACAAGATCAATACGCTCGAAAGGCTCGGTCACGATGGTTTGCAACTTGGTGCTTGTACAAACATCGACAGATGGGATCGCCTCCACACCGATAACACGCAGATGTCACGTCCGAAACAAATCGACCATAGTGTGTAAATGATTAAAAAAGATCACAAATCTCGCTAATGTTTAGTATCATCTCTTTCTGATCTCCATATAATTCCAATTTTCCTTAAAACTTCTTCTTTCCTCATATATTTTGTCCATGGTATTCTTAGCATCCATACGTAGAGCCTCATTTCTTCTTCTTCTTCTTCTTCATCTGCGAAAATGTTGCCCAGCACTAACTCAGAAAATTGACACCCAGATACACCATTCGTTGGAAGCAAAAATTATCATCCCTTAGGAGGATTAGCGACTTCTTTGTTTTTTAATCAGTCGGTCAGTTTTGTGCCATGCGTCATACATGCTTATACGATCATGTATCTTTCAATACATGACTGACAAGGCAGATTTTTTCCCCGCGGTAGTTTGTCATTTTTTTCTGCGGTAGACCTGTTGCCATCCAAGTCTGTCCTATTTACCCGTAGCTGGGGAGAGAATAAGAGGATTCATACCATTCCCAGGGGTATTAGCATGTAAGCGAATGTAATTGATTCGATTGGAATTCGAATTCGGCTCTCCGATTCCTCAATCCGAGCCGCTATCCATTACTCCACCGTGACTCCACATTTTTTTTTTGAATAGGCCACAGATTTTATTCAGGTATCACATCACATTACTTTCCTGCTGAGCTTCGCACTAAAAGTTCCTATCGAAAGACTACCATCTTAAACAGAATTCGTTTCTAATTGTCAATGTGGGTTCTATCTGTTGCAACCTTTTCTTTGTTAGTTTCTTCCGTGGAAGAATTGCGATTTCGTCTTGATTAAATTCAAATGTATCTTGCGCTGCTTTGTCCAAGTATTTCGAAAATGTCAGCTCGTGCTAATAAACTAGATTATTCTGCATGCCTTCATCATCGATTTCTATAGCGATTACAACAAAGAGATGTGGTCTGAACCCTATTACTGCCCGGATCATTTAATCCAGTCGACTCGCAAACAGTGACCATGCTGATTGCAACATCGGAAGTATGAAGATCATTACAGGAACTTTCATTTCCCGCTAGCATTTACTCCAACCAACTCTACCAAGCGTGTAGAAAAGTTAACTTTAGAGAAGACACTCCAGTTAAACATCCTAGACAATAGTACAGGTTGATTTATCACTTCTCGTCATAAAATCAACATTGCACTCTGTTTGACAGCTTGGATTTGATGTAATAATTAGTGACACCAAAAGTTAGATTCGTACCTATTAGAAATTTCTGAGCATTTAGTTTTAAATATCGTCTGAAAAATATACAAAAATACCTAATTTCCGCCGCTTTTTGCTCATGAATTAATTTCAAATTTCAAAAATAAATGCAAATAAAGTTTATATATTTTGTATTAGATACACTGAAAGGAATATATTGCAATGACAAAAGTACGCAGGTGTAAGCTTTAAGAAAGATTTATTCAACTGAGAATACAAGGTTCACGTCCTTTTATAGTCCCAGTAAACAGAAATAGCTCTCTGAAAGTAACAAAACAAGGGGAGACCACACTTGATTATTCATAACATTTATATTCAAACCAGAATTCTAATTATGAATTATCGCAAGCAAAATATGCTATTTTTTTTTACTGTATTCGATAAGTAAAACCTGTGCAAATATTGTAAAAGTTTAAAAACAAGCTACTCGATGAATAAGAATTTTTAGATCATTTGTTAGATCCTAATTAATAAATCAAAAAACAAATAAATGTGTATATAACGCCATACTACTGTCGCTTACAAACTGTATGACAAAATGTTTTAAATTCACATTATTTATAGAAAATCGCACTAAAACTACTGCACGGTATAAGAGTATTCATAAAATTGCTAAACTATTCAGTATAATTTCCCTTTGAAGTAAATGAGGGGTCTTATTTGATGGCATAATGATTTAGTAATATTGTGCGTGTACCTTGTATCTTGTCCATATACAGCTTGTAAAGCTTCAGTAAATTATAAATTTCATAAGGTTGTGCTGTAACGATTTCACTGATCACCAGAATTCCAACGACACAATTTTAAACCAAAACGTCATCTTTAAACACCTCTCCTCAAAAGACGGTAAAGATTTGGAAAGGAACCTTTTCAGTCCTTATTTATTATTTCAAACCCCATCTTGCAAATTGTGTGCACCTGCCCTACTAGACAATCGTTGTATTTCCATTGCTAGATCAGCTTCTAAGAAAGTCGGTTCACTGTGTCGTGCGATATCTCTAAATCTACCATTCATCCATGCTTAGAGTATTGCTGCCATATATGGTCTGGTTCCCCTGCTATTTACCTGGACCTCCTTGATAAGATATAAAAAGAAGAATCAGCAATATTATTGAGCCTGATCTGGTGACACGGCTTCACTCACTTGCCCACTGTTGTAAGGTTGCTTCGCTTTATTTTATAAATACTTTCAAGGTAATTGTTTGGATGAACTCTTCGCTATGGTACCTAGACTTTATGAATTTAAGCGCAGTACTAGACTGGCCTCGAGATCTCATCAATTTACAGTTGAGCTGGCTAGATGTAGCCGTAAATTCTAAGCTAACAGTTTTTCTCGCACTTCTCTCTTTTGGAACTCCTTTCCTGCTCCATACTTTCCTGTCAATTTTAATCTGCAAAACTTCAAATGCAATGTCGATCGTTATCTACTGTCCTCCTAATTACACTTTTCTCTTTCCGCTCATTATTAAAGTTTCTGTTCCCAATTCTTCCACACCCTGTAACACCTTGGGTTTTAGTGGCTTTACTGCCTTGCTTGGGGTGATACCGATTTTTTTTTAAATTTCAAAATTATTTCTCAAAGATTTATTTTCAAATTGTTCCTCCCATTTTTCAATTTTGCGTTGTTTACACCCCTCCGCTACTTCACCCTCACATATATTCGATTTTGCAGTAGTAGGGTAGATTAAAGCAGTATCCCACAAGAATCTTTCACTTAATGATACAAGCTCCAAATTTGGTATATATGTGTCCCAGGACCTATTTTCTCAGATAAGTACGTTACTCAAGTTGAAAAACAAAATGGACGCCATTTTTCATAAAATAGGAAAAAGGTTTTCAGTCGTAAACGTCTATAAATAGGAACATGCTATTGATCCAAATGTTGAACAGATTTTATTTTGACTGGAGAAATATATTATAGCTCTAGTATTCGAAAATGGTTACCAGTTTTCAAGATGGCGGTCATTACATGACGTAAAACATTATAACAGTTATTGCTGGGCAACATCTCTGATCATGTATTGAGGTGATGTGGTCAAGCTTTATCACATTATTTGAATAGAATAAGAGTGATGTTAAAACACAACCAGAGTACACTGGTGATATCACTGCTGTGGGACTCAGCATGGGGTTCAGTGTCGGCTTATAGTGTACTACTTGTAGCTATAGTTTACTAACCTAAAGTCTAGTTAGTAGTATACATGAGTGTCCCAAATGCTATCTAATAAGACCTTGTATATATTTCAGCTAGAAGTATAGATAGTTGTAGTATTACACTATTAGATAGCCGCGTCTGAATTAACAAGATGTGCTGGAGCGGGGGACCCGAGCCAAGGATAACGTGGCTTCAGTTAAGCAGGTATACAGATCGCAAGGGACTTAAATGGCCTGAATGAACGATCAGGATAGGTGTGGGGCATTTGTATGTATGAACCTAGTTGTATCACATATCTCAATGTGCTTATGTATTTTGTACGGTTAGGTGGTAAAAGGATAAAACCCTCGGCCTTAACCTGTTCAATATGTCCACTTATAATCAGTTGAGTTGTACTTCTAAAACTGACTCGTAAAATGTTTGACAGCTATAAACTTGAGCGGGCCACTAAAAGAGAAGCTGAAGTTCAAAATGATCCAGGAGAAGGTCAATCAAAAATGCGAAGAAGTGACATGAAAGTGCAACGGTGTCTCCTGTGTGCAAAGATACAGCCAAAGTCAAAGTTGCGACAAGCCATGACCAGGCAACTAAATGAGAGGCTTAATGAATGTGCTTACAATCTTAATTGTGGCAAGCTTTTGACTGTCTTGAGCGGGGGAGGTGTGGTTGTCCTGGAACTGATATACCATTATTCTTGCTTAACAGCTCTGTATCATAGAGAGAGGGCGCACATTGCAGCCAAGAACAAAGAAAAAGTCCAGTCATCCCAGGAAAAGGAAGTCTTCCCTTTGGTGTTCTCTGAACTTCTTACCTGTGTCATTGAGACAAGAAACAGTAGTGATGTGCCAGTTTCGTTTCGACTTGCTAACTTGGTGAGTCTTTACACACGGAAAAACTTGAACAATTTGGAACAGATATATCTTATGTGAAGTCTAACAGACCGAAAGAAAAGCTTTTGGCTGAGATACCTGCGTTGGAAACCTACAAGGATGGGCATGATGTTTGTCTGACATTCAAGAAAGATGTAGGTCCTGTCATGTCAGAAGCATCAAGCTACTCTGATGCCATTTGGATCACAAACCCCACATCTTTTCTTGTTACATTTTGTGACCCCCTGTATTGTGTATTGGCTAAATTGGGATGAGGTTAATATGTGTTTTAGGTTTTTTTGATTGGCGTTTACTTATAATTATTTTGATTGTTTTAGTATATTTTTCATTTTTATCATTCTTGTTGAGTAGGTCTACATTTCTTGTAAGTTCTGGATTGTTCTTGTTGTATGTTGAGACATATGCTAGAATTTGTTCGACGTTGCGTTTCTTTGGATTTCGTAGTTGGTCTAAAGGTATTTTTCTTCTAGTTCAAAACCTTTCTAGGCAGGTTTTTCGGAGTTGTTTGTCAGCTATTATAGTGCAAACCCTAGGTGATAGGGAATGGATATTAGACAGCTCTTTGTGTGATAGCTCTTGAAATGAAGATATATATATATATATATATATATATATATATATATATATATATATATATATATATATAAATCTTAAAAAGAATTATATAGTAATTCCTCCCCTCTCGATTCTTCATACACTTTCAGGCAGATAGCAGTCATCGGGTATATACTTGATGAATTATATGCACAATCAGCCAAAAGATGTATTCACACTTCTGGAAAGGAAAAACTTGTATAGATATTGGAATACTAAATTTATTCAGATATCACTAGATTAATACCAGTTACCTGTTGACGCTATAATCTCAAGAGATGCTCAAAATGGTGACCTTTAGCTTCCAGACATTTATTAGTACTGCGAACTACAGCTTGAGCAACGTTGGCCAAAGTTCCCAGTGAGATTGCTGCACATGCACTTTCAAATTCTTGTCTAATGTCCGCCAATATAATGCCATCTGTCGACAAAATATCGTACTACAGTAAAAGGGGTTATTGCAATTAGATAAAACTACGAAAACGAAGGGTCTCCTTTCCTGTAGTGTCACTGCACGCAAGCCATCAATATGCCACTGAGTTTCATGCCTCTAGTGTTTACCGCTGGTGGCCCGCTGTCGGACCGCCGGCGTATTCGTATCGGCAATGTTAACACTGGCGGACCGCTAGAGACCCACCGGAGAACCGCCAGTGTTTGCTATCAGAGGAACGCTGGAGTTACCATCGGCGGCCCTCCAGCCGGCCACTAACAGCTTGCGTGTTGGGATGTATACATTTTTTGGCGGACTTTGTAGATAGGCAAATGGCTATTTTTCTTCCAGGTCTCTAAAATGTCTGTTTTCAGTTTGTTCGGTTGCAAAATTCCTTTAAAAAGGCATTATTCCAAAGAGTTACGTGCAAGCACCAAACTCTCCAAGTAGATCTCCGATTTTCACGTCCTTTGACAATAACAAGCGAAGAATATTTAATTATTCCAAAACCTCCTGCTGGAAAAAGAAAACAAATCCAGATAATCACCAAAAGGAATTATCTTAAAGGTAAGCTATCTGAAGTCAAGTTAATACTATTTTCTGCCGTTCTGGCGGCCATAATTGCTACAAGGTGGCGTTATTTATCTCTTTCAATATTCGTTTGCAGCTAGAGGGAATTTGCAGGGAAAATTTTGCGAGGCGCTTTCGTGATCACTGCGTTCAAGTTCAATACGTACAGTACAAAAATGTACTTCATCAATTGGTGAGTAAATATTGAAGATTTTCTACGATATTTGCAAGCCCATCGATGGGTCAGCGAAGCCTACACAGGAGAAACGTTATTTCTTTAAATTATCTATTTATCTTACTGCAATTACCTTAGGTCTGCAACCGAAAGAAACTCCAGTTGTATGCCACCGATTCTTTCTGTTCTATTCTTGGTTACGTGGTTTGTAGAACCTATACCCTAATCCTTCCTGTAGCCAGTCTTTGGGGCTCACGAGAAATGAGTTCTTTTAATGTAACTTGTATTGCGCTCCTTCAAAGGTTAAATTCAATTTTAGAAAGAGAATGGTATTCTTTTCTTCCCATGTGGCCTGCCCCTTGCATTTTGCGGAATAAATCCTTAGCGTATTGTCCTGGGTAAAAGTAAAGTTCACCCTGTACAAAGCCCGGGGCCCACTCGAGTTAGAGGGTAAGAGGTATTTTGTACCGATAGAAGGGGAAGATAACGGTTAACCCCAGGTCTTGAGCAGGTTACCATTGTAATGATCGGTTCCACAGAGCAGTGGTTTGTAAGAAGAAGCTGTTCGAGTGGAACTTACTTCTCACCGATGGAATACGGAAGGAATGTGGGTAGTTTGCTTCAATGTAAGTCGCATGGCAGGTCCTTGTCGTGAAGATTACGCTTGGCGTGAAAAAGGAATGTAGTTCGTCCGAGCACTTTCCGTGAACAAGAGCAACGAGAGGCTTGCCACATCCCTCCTGTAAGAGAGAGGATGGAGGGTGGAAAGTAATTCGTCACCAACGCTTTTGGACTCTTAAATACGTTTCAAGGTAGTGTTGGTGAAAGCGTACACGGATCCGAATATATATTAGTGTTCGGAAAGTAATTACATATGAACCAACCAAGGCAGAACCAATGTTGAACGGTAAGAAACTCCATCCACAGTAGATTTATATTTTTGTCATGCGAGAGCTTCGTGCAAAGTACAAAGTTTCAAAGTTTAATTGGAAAATATACAAGGGGAAAACTTAGGTTCCTCCTGAGCTTTCGCTAAAAAAAACAAAAAAAACAAAAACGAACGCACGTTCCAGCAATAGAAGCAGTCTTAAAACCAGGGATGCTAACTTTTCATTTTTGTATCGCATTGTTACCCATCTATCCAACTATTCATCTATCTATCTATCCCATTCTGTTTCTTTCTTTCTATCTATCTATCTATCCCATTCTGTTTCTTTCTTTCTATCTATCTATCTATCCCATTCTGTTTCTTTCTTTCTATCTATCTATCTATCTATCTATCTATCTATCTATCCCAGTCTGTTTATATCTATCTATCTATCTATTTCTATTATGTCTCTCATTCTCTCACTCCCTCTCTCTCCCTATCTCTCACTCTACATTTCGTCCCTAGTACAAAGTTTCAACGTTTAACTGGAAAGATATACAAGGGGAAAATTTAGGTCTTCCCGAGCTTTCGCTAACAAACCGAACGCAACTTTCCAACATTGGAAGCAGTCTTTTAACCAGGGATGTTAACTTTTCATCTTTGCATCGCTTTTTTACCTATCCATCTATCTAGCTATCTATCTATCCCAGTCTATTTATATCTATCTGTCTATATATATATATATGTGTGTGTGTGTGTGTGTGTGTTTATGTGTGTGTGTGCGTGTGTGAAAACACGGGAATGCATTCTTCTTTAAAGATCCTTTTCAGCCAATTATTTCATCAGAAGAATACGTTGGTATTTATTAAATTGACAGAATAACTATTCTGACTGCCGGATAAGAAAAATATAAGAAGGAGAAAAAAGGAACCACTCCTAAAATACAAATTTATTAATAAAAACGAGATGAAAAAATATACTGGCAAAAAGCCAAGATAAAGGGTTCCTAGTGAGTATAAAATGGAAAAGTTCACGCTTATACATCCTTAAAGGCCGAGGCAGCGAACAAAATACCCCTTCTATCTACAGGTAGATGGGTGATGTTATTTAATAAAAACCGCTTCCAATATGCGTAAATGCTGAGCAGACCGATCTGATCTAACGAGTAGACTGTATCGCCATTCCGGATTGTCTAGCAATTGTTGACCAAAGGCCAAATCGTGAACAGATTGGGTACAACGCGTACTGCTAATAAAAATATCTTGTCTTATATTCACATATATATATATATATATATATATATATATAATATCGCCCATTGAGTTTTAAAGCTTATATTAGGAATAAATATAATTTTTCCCCAACGGTAGCATAACTGTGAGTTTTATCCATGATGCAGTTGTCAGGTGATGGTTTTGAATCAGCTCCTGACAATCAGTGTCAGTGAAAAAATATATATTTATCATTATTATTATTAATAATAATATACAAGTACTTTCATGGCAACTGCTCCGACGAGCTACTTTCACTGGATCCCAAACTGCATGAATTTAAGCGTGCTACTAGGTTGGCATCTCGGTCCCACCCTTTCGCTGTCGAAACGGTTAAATATAGACATCTCTTCTATTCCAGCATCTTCTTATCTCACACCTCCCGTCAGTAGATCTCCTTTCCTATCACTTGCTTCCCTGATAGCTATAATCTTCAAATCTTCAAATATAATATCAATCGACATCTTCTAATGCCTTGACTTTGATCCCTGTCCTTCTCTCTATCCTTTTCCCAAACACTCCTCTTTACTCTTACCCTCACTCTCTGTAACCCCTTGCGTGCTAGTGACACTCCTGCCTTGCCTGGGGAGATTTGCTAAAAGATAATATATATATATATATATATATATATATATATATATATATATATATATATATATATATATGTGTGTGTGTGTGTGTGTGTGTGTGTGTGTGTGTGTGTGTGTCTGTGTGTAACAAAAATAAAATAGTTATCATAATGTCCACTATTTATACACATAAAATTATATACATCGACGTATATCATGCGAAAAAAATGTAGACCAATAAAATGCTCAATAATAATATATGGCAATGATTATTTGTATTTGAATTAATATATTACTTGCAATTCAATAAGATAGATAGATAGATAGATAGATAGATAGATAGATAGATAGATAGATAGATAGATAGATAGATCTATCTATCTATTTCGTATGTTTCTTATATACAACTCTTCTTTCCTGCTAAATATGATTATGTGAGGATGAGCCCGAAATGCGATTTGCCAGTCGGGAACACTAAAATCAAGCAGACGCGGAAGTTTCAATATATGGGATGCGCTTTGACCGAGGACGGTAAATGCGACACTGAGATCCGTAGACGAATTGGGATGGCCAAGGACGCATTCCAAACTGGGCAGAGTATTGCGGGACAGGTGGATTTCTTTGGTAACAAAGAAAAGAATACTGGGCTGTTGCGTGACATCTGTTCTTCTTTGCGGGAGCGAATGCTGGACGATTTCCTCAAAGATGAAGAAGAGACTCGAGGCGACGGTAATGTGGTTCTACAGAAGGGTGCTAAGGATATCAAGGATCGAGCGTGTTATCAAAGATGATGTCTTAGAGAGGATGCAAACAAGGAGGAGGCTTATACTTAACAACAGGGAGAGGCAGCTGAAGTTTCTGGGACGCATAATATGGAAGGAGGGCCTGGAGAATCTGATACCCACAGGTCGAATAGAGGGAAAGAGAGACAAGGGAAAACAACGCACGACATACCTGGCGGGCTTGAGCAAGTGGTTGACAGAACGTGGTCTGGGCGAGGTAGCAGAGGGAAGGAACTTGTTGAGAGCTGCAAGGGATAGGAAGAGGTGGAGAGCCATGATCGCGTACGTCATGAAAGGACATGACACATAAAAAGAAAGAAGACCATAATTCATCAAATAAACCTTTATCTTCCAATAACTATGGATTTGATACATCGACACAAGTGGAAGATTCTAATGTCAAACTATCTACATATTCATTTTCATGTTTTCAATTGAACATACACACGCACGCCCAATCTCACATACCTGCATAATGACAGACATGAAAACATTCAGCTTTATATATTAGATTATTACAACGTTCTTACAGTCATTGACATTTTTCACATTATTAAATATCTTCCTATTTACCTTTCTGAAGTGCATTTAATCCTCTTCCAGTAGGACAGAAACAAACAGAATTATTTAAAGACAAAAAACAATATTATAAAAAAAGTGGTCTCCTAATCCGCGATATTCTCACATCATATGAAGAATATTTGCTTTGTTTTGTTTCTTTTTGCTTTCTTCTCTGACATCAATCGAGTTTTCTTAAAATCGGTGTCTTTCTGTCGAGATCGAAATCTCTAATGAAGAATCAAACACCGGGAGCCATTTTCCTTACAGAATGGCGAAAATATGTTTTTTTTTTGTTTTGTTTTTTTTCTCTTCTTCGTTTGAATGATGTAATTCACTGAAATTATTTTCTTTTTTTTTTCGTTTCTTGTTATCGCTAAGTACGCTTATCTTCATTCTTACACCGAACAAGGTTTACAAAATCAACAGCCATCATTTTCTTGCATAAATCTTTGATAATTTAATAGAAAATTACGATAAGACAAATTTTGCATTGCAAATGTATATTGAAATCGTTTTTCTCACTGAATCATGATTAATCCGTAAGAAATAAAACTGAAATACATTTGTGGAAACCAAGAAAAGATTGCTGAACTGCTACATAATATGACAATGAACAGTAGACAATTTCGTCACATTCAAAAGAGACAAAGCAACAGAGATATGGAACTACATAGAGGTGACAACAGTAACAATAAGGGAGGATGGCATTGAATACTGGACAATTTCGTCACAGATTCAACAGAGACGAAGCAACAGAAATATGTTTCTACAGAGAGGTTCTAAGAATATCAAACAGAGAGGATGACACAATGAGTACAGTACAATTTCATCACAGATTCAACAAAGACGAGACAACAGATATACGGTTCTACATAATGGTTCTAAGAATATCAAGAAGGGAGGATATTAGCACCGAAAAGGATAGAATCATAAACAGATTGTTGAAATTGCTGGTACAAATAATGAAGAAAGTAGGGGTGGAGAATTTGACACACGTAAGACATATTGAAGGAAAGGAGCTCCGAGAAAAATATCGTGTCGCTTAACTAATGAGTCTGTGTAAATGTTTGATTGAATAGGTTTTGCGAAAAGTAACAAGGAACAATCATTGCTTTGCGGTACAAACAATACCAGAATTATATATGGGACCGTATGAACTGCAGCCTAGGAGCCTCCTAGGATTGACGAGCCCCAAGAGCTTACCTTGTGCCCTTGATAAATCTAAAAATAATAAAAATATGTGAACAGTGCAGATTTGTTTATTTTCAGATTTACTGGAGCACTCTTTGAACTAATTTTTAAAGATTTGGAGTATTTGAGTCCCTCTAGTTGAAGTGGGTCTTTTAAATTCGATGGATACCCTTGAAGAGGCGCCATTTAGATTTTGATGCATCTGTTTTTTATACATATATGTTTTTGATGTAGTATTTTAGTTCTACCCAATTTTCTCTACATTGTCTAAATACAGACTTTCTTTTATAGACATGGGGCGAAAAATGCGTAATGAATGATTCCCCCTCCCCACCCAAATTTTATTATTACAGGGCTTGTTAAAGAAAAAAAGAAAAGGCACTTAGATAAAGAAGAAGATGGACGACAAAGAAAAGAAGAAGAAGAAGAAGAAGAAGAAGAAGAAGAAGAAGAAGAAGAAGAAGAAGAAGAAGAAGAAGAAGAAGAAGAAGAAGAAGAATCTATGTTTCAAATTAAAATGCTATTTTCTCTACAATAATATCGTTCGTAATTGAAATTATTTTAGAAATAAAAAGCATTGGTGATCATATGAGTAAACCAAACGCATTTGTAAATCAAACTTGTGGACTTGATCCGCCTATGTTTTACTCGTGTCTAATATACTGGGATTGTATACATTTAAAATATAAATGCAAAAAATACACCCACCAAAAATAATATATTGCGGGTTTATTTTTTGTCTGTTTTTATGTTTATTTTTTAATCACTTTATATATTTATTTTACTTCAGTAGGACTTTGAAAGTGAGGCTTGAAACCGGTTTGCTTATTTCATTTTTATTTTGCCTTTCACTCTTTTTTGTCTTACTATTGTTGTGTCTCCAGTTTCATACCAACTACAGTAGTTCCGATTTCTTTTCTGTTATTTACTCTTAATTATGTCTAATTTTTTACTGTAATAAAATTCTGTACCGATAACAAGATTTTTATGCCCAAAAATATTAGCAATGATTCTATGATTTTATTAAATAACGGATGTTGCGTTCTTGTTGGAAATAATTTGTAATGTTATTTACTGTTCGTCAAAAGAATCAACACATTTAAGAAATAAGATTTTGGATGAAGGAAAAGGTAAAATGATCATATAATAAGTGCGTTTTATAACAATTACAGAAGTCAACAGATATATCCTATCACAGTAAGTATCGCTACAGACTAAGTTGAATTATTTAGTCTCGTAGAAAAGGAGGAATCTCCTTTATGGCATTTGTAGTGTATAAAAACAATGAGTAAGTTAATAAATATTAATTGAACTCATTTTATCAGAGTTTTTATCAATCTTGGAGTATTTTTTTCTAAATTCTCAAAACGCTTGTTCGGCATTAAATTGAAAAATGTTCGGATAATTTCAATTTTTCTCTTCATTTCGCTTCCAAATAAACGAAGTCCGGAAAATCGAAATACGGATAATCGAGGGACGACTGTAATATCTTACATGACTCGTTTTTTAAGTGCTGAAAATTGTGTAAACAATGATGAGACCGATCAGCTAATCTAGTACTGCGCTTAAATTGATTAAGTCTACTTACCAGGAAAGTTCATCGGAACAATTACCACGAAAATATTTATAGAAGACGCACACGGAGGCTACGTTACGACGGTGGGAAAAGGACTGAAGCTGAGATATAATCCGAAAAATTTAAATGAAGAATTGTTGATTGTTATTCATTACTTATGCGAATATTTTTCATGCTAATTTTATTATTTGTCTCGTATTCGGGATCTTCATTCGAAATAATAATAATAATAATATCTTCAGACAGTAAAAAAACACAGTACAGAAAACGCGCGAAAACAGCCTGTTGTCGGCAGTTTCAATTGTTAATGCCATTTCGTTGCAATTCTTTTGCATTCCCCTGTAATCAGCGACATTTTATCATTTTCCTTCATGCAAATGACAAATAGTTTTATCAATAATATAAAAAAAACTATTCCATTTTTATTGTTTTTGGAATTGTTTGTTTGAGAATTTTTTCACAGGAAATCAAGTAAAAACAAAGCAGATGCTCGAACTGTAAGTCGATTTAGATGGTTTCCTGAACTTTCAAAGATAATCTAACGATTAATCAAGTTAAAAATGGAAAGAAAATATACATATAGTTGTCAAACATTTTATAGTGATATTATTTTATTCTCTTTATTTTGAAAACTTTAAAATCTTCAGGATTTTACAATAAGCAAACGAGATAAATCAAAAGGAAGCACGCATAACCTTTTTATCAATTCACTTATTGTATTATATATATATATATATATATATATATATATATATATATATATATATATATATATATATACAGATATATATATATACATATATATATATATGTATATATATATATCGATTTTGTAGTGCGTATTCAATTTATGTAACGTAAATCATTCAAACGAAAAACAAATACTGAAGCTAATTATATGGCGAGAATCACTCTCACAAACAATATTTAATAATAAAATACAATCAACTTCGAATCCGTTAATGAATGATGTGATCCTTGTTCATAAATTCCGGGTTTATCAGGTCTTATTTTTTCTACGAGCCGGGCTTTCAGTCGTTCCGAACGACCATCTTCAGGTACACATTTCAGTGTGTTTTTGTTAAATTCCGAGTAGTAATGCGACATCGAAAGATAGTGAGGTCCGAAAGAGTGTTTTTTTAGCAATGAGATATTGTTAAATGTAAGAATAATTTTGGAGCGTGCAGACGCAACGCTGAGGTTGAATTTTTTTAAATTTGAAAAATGTGCGTTCTTGTACTGAAGAAAAGTGGCATGAACTAAATTGTTCAATGATAAGTGTAAATGCCACAGTTATTATCAGGAAATTCGTACTTAGGATCAGGTTATTTTAATATCGATTTTGTAGTGCGTATTCAATTTATGTGACGTAAATCATTCAAACGAAATTCGAAGTTGATTGTATTTTTTTATTAAATATTGTTTGTGAGAGTGATTCTCGCCATATAATTAGCTTCAGTATTTGTTTTTCGTTTGAATGATTTACGTTACATAAATTTATATATATATATATATATATATATATATAGAGAGAGAGAGAGAGAGAGAGATAATATTAGTGGTAAATATCCGCATACATATGCAATCATATATGTAAAATATATAAATATATATACATACATACATACAAACACAAACATATATATATGTATAAAAATAATTCCAAGAGGATAGAATCCAGGTAGAACTCAATGTCCAGGACAGAGTAAGGATATAATAAAAAGGTCTGATGAATTGGATCGTATTTACGATTCCAATGGAATAAATTATGACCATGGAATATTAGTGTTTATGTCTTTTTATTATATATATATATATATATATATATATATATATATATATATATATATATATATATATATATATAATGAAAATACTTAAATATTCATCATATAGTCGTTTATAAATTTATTTCATATAATCGGTTCTTCTTTTTATGTGCCATGTCCTTTTAGGGCGTAGGAAATCATGGCTCTCCACCCCTCTCTATCCCTTACAGCTCTCAACAATTTCCTTCTCTCTGCAACCTCCCCCAAATCACCTTCTGTCAACCATTTGCTTAAGCCCGCTAGGTATGTCATGCGTTGTTTTCCCTTGTCTCTCTTTCTCTCTGTTCGACCCGTGAGTATCAGATATTCCGGGCCCTCCTTCCTCATTATGTGTCCCAGGAATTTCAGCTGCCTATTCTTGATGTTAAGTATAAGCCTCTTCCTTGTTTGTAACCTCTCTAAGACCTCATCGTTGCTCACACGCTCGGTCCATGATATTTTTAGCATCCTTCTGTAGAACCACATCTCCGTCGCCTCGAGTCTCTTCTTCATTTGTGGAAATCGTCCAACATTCGCTGCCGTAAAGGACAAATGTCACTTAACAGCTCAGAATTCTTTTCTTTGTTACCAAAGAAATCCACCTTTCTCCCAATACTTTTAGAATGCGTCTTTGGCCATCCCAATACGTCTAGCCACACTGATGATTTGAGATACAGCGAAACAGTCTCTTTGTGGATAAAACATACACACACACACACACACACACATATATATATATATATATATATATATATATATATATATATATATATATAATGAGTGATATGTAATATGCGAAACAAAGTATCAAAGATGGAATATATTAAAATCAGTTGTATACAGACACACAGAAACACACACACACACACACACACACACACACACACACACACACATATATATATATATATATATATATATATATATATATATATATATGAATTGGGAGCGAATATTGATCAAATATGAATAATAATTCGACAGAATTATAGGATAAGGAACAAATCGGAAACATTTATAAATTTAACATATTTCATTTTGATGATCCCTTTTTCTGTTATGACCTTCTCATCCAGTTTTCCTCTCTACTGTTCCCTATTTTTTTAAACTCATTCGCCGTTCACTTGATGGTTCTTGAATAGACCTTGGAGATGGAAGCCAGAGTATGCGTTTTGGTATCTGTCGTAGCATAACTACGAACGATAATGGATATGTCCCCATTCACATAAATACAGTAGTAAATACTGTATGTTGGTCTGCAGTTGGAAAATAAACAGTATAATTATTATCGTCTTCTGGCCTGAACATTCGAGAAATCTTAGTAAAGAAAATTATGCGCCCTTCGTCAAGATCCGAACCATCGGGCAGGAGAAACCTTCGTTGGATCCGACGTCCTTTAAACCAACTCGGCCACGAAGGGCGTCTCCGATCAAGCAAGGTTGAATTTGGGATGTCATCATTCATTTACACACGTTGATTAAAAAAAAACAGCGAATGTTCCGTATTGATTTTTTTTGTTTTTTTAATTTATTGAGAAATATCGAAAACGTAAATAAATAAAAATTATAAGCGAGAAACTTCCGTTAATTTCAATCAAACGTACACATATGTACATATATAGATTGATTTATTTCCGGTGTGGGAGGATTGAGAACAATCTACAGTAAAATTCAAAGGAAATCTTGAAAAAATAGATCGGATTAAGAGAAATGTCTCTGAAAACAGAAAAGCCACTCAGAAAACATTTAGCAAAAATATGCAAATAGCACACTTCAAACAAAACACAGATGGAAGCTTGAAAACGCTGTTCAAAACCCGCGAAAAATAAATATGAAATCTACAACTTAGAACAACACCTCAAATATAGTAACCATTAACTAGAGGAGAAAAATGCACTAATCATTATTCCAGAACAGGATCAAAGAAGAAAGATCAAAGGTGGGAAGAAAATAAATTCCTACTATGCTACCTACAACTATATCCTAAATCAAAAGCCTAACACCCAAAATCTGAATCTAATAAACTCTATTTCAAATAGCGTCATTTATAACCGAATAAAATATATAAAGTATTTAATAAAGTATATCTGTTAATAAATAAAATAATAAATTTAAAATAATAAACTGTGCAGAGACGATTTCTTTTTTTTCCCTTCCACATTCCTTTATCCCCCAATGACCTATATATAGAACCAGTCTGAATATCACTTGAGTGAAAATGAATGTCACCTTGTTGAATACTATGCCCACAATCCCTATAGCAACAAACGCTCTCCCTCCGAAGTATACACCCTTCCTAAATTAATACAGTAAATTCTAATCAATATATTTGTTGTTTAATTGACAACATACAAGGGGTGAACAGTAATATTTAATAATAAAATAATAATAATATGCTATAAATCTTTTTGTTTCGGACAGAAGATTTGTTCTTACCGTGTATCTTAAACATAATAAGATTAACAACAATCTAATTTAAAAAAACGCCAAATTCTGTCTGTCCGTCCGTGTGTCTGAAATCCCTTCTAACTCTGGCTCTACATCGACATATTATACATTCTTGGAATCAGGATGATATCGGGATTGAAAATTTGTCCATCATCTGTTGCTTGAGCATCTAGCATTTGGACTTGTGTCTAGGTGATGAGGGAACAGTTGAAAATTCAAATTTTAAAATGACTGAAAAAATTAATAATTATAAAAGTTTTAATTTCTATTGACTTTAAAATAACTTTATGAATTTAAAAATATTTTGTTTTAAATTCAGTTTAAAATATCTCCAAAACTTTGTTAATTGAGCAAAAACCAATTTTATTTCTTCAAAATAATAAGGAATCGATGTTTTGTGACGTGAGGTTTAGAAGTTTCGTAGAGTTTGTGATTTGAAGAACTTAACTCAGTTGAAGTTACACGGAGTTCGTAATTTGAAGAACTCAACTCAATTGAAGATACACGGAGTTTGTGATTTGAAGAGCTCACTTTTCGGGCAGAATTAGACTTATAACCCGAATCAGAGTTAAAGTGAGGTCTTGAAGTTCCATGGAATCAATTGAGGAATTCAAAGTTATTTCTTTAAAATTATCATTGTTCTTTTCTAAGCTGGATCAGAAGTGCCGTTTATTTTACCCCTCTGCTGAAGTTAGCTTCAAAGCCCGCACCGAGGGCGGCTTTTGAGCTACAATTGATAAAATACAAGGAGTCATTAACAGTATACTATAATAAAAGATTCGGCCTTACTTTAAAAGAATAAAATAGAACAATTATAACCATATAGTTTATTTAGAATTATTCCTTCTTATTGGTAATGGTAATGGCAGTATTATCCGTTTCCCTATAAGGAAACATTTGGCATTCATTGACCGAGCAACCAGTACTGTTTTTGGTTGAAATTTATAAAGTCTTTTTCTTAACACAATTTTTTTCAGGAAAACAGGTTTTCCAAGTTCAGTCGCTCTTAATGCTCTTTCCAATTGTTGCTGTTGAACGCCCTCAAGTGATGTGGTTTCTGTTATCTGGTACAGTACTTTGTGATTCTGTAGCGCCAGTCTACAATGTCCGAAAAAAGATGATCTTCTCCAAAAGCCACAGCCTTCACTCGCTCAGAGCCATTTTTAACCATTGATCTGAGACGGTGATTGTATACATTTGACAGTCTAGATATCTCTGAACGTGTTTTGAGCCATGCATGACATCCGTACTAACGTCTTGATCTGACGAGGCTGTTTAAGATCAGAGTTTGTTTTGTTTTTTTGTTTTTTTGGTAGGGTGCAATTTGCGGTGTTGGGCGAAGATACATTTGTCATAACCAGTTCTATGTTCACTTTCTTTCTCTCCTATATTAAATGTGTTATAATTGATCCATGAACTGAAATATTTGAGGAGTGTATTAATAGGAGATTAAAACAATAATTTATATGAATAAAACGCAGTGTAAGTGTGTCCGTCCGTCCGTTTTTCGATCACGGCGAATCATAAATAACCTGAAGTAACAGTTAGTAAATACTGTAATTACACACGATTAAAAATTAAATAAATAACTCATTTAAAGTTAAATTTAAATATCGAACGGCGTGAGAGGTTTAAAATTCTTTATTAAAGGTTTAACTTTAATTTCGCTTTTCGTTGGAATTGATATCGTCTAATTAAACCGTACGTCGCTCATGTTTTTTTTTCTTGTATGCGTACTGTGACGTATTCGAAATGTTACATAGTTCGAGTTCCGTAATGTCTTTTAAGAGTGACTTTATGTAAAGGGATCATAAAGAATGGTGATTTTAAAAGAAAATTGCGCGCAAAATAAATGTAAAAAAAACTACGGAGATAGGGTTGCGTATACGAAGAAAGATTATGCCGAATAAAGGTGTCGAATAAAGATAAAATAATTTTATTATTTTTAAATTCTTACAATTATTACGTACATGGGACGCTAAAGAGAAAGGACCGAAGGCCCAAAAGCCCTCCAGGGTATCTAGCCTAAAGTCCGCTCATAATAAAATAGAGCAATTATAACAATATACAGTAATAAATGCGACAGGTTGACTCATCCTTACTGTAGATATTACCAACCTCAGAATTTGGGCACCTCGAGGTGGTGTAATAGTCAGCAAGCTTGTCTAGCTAGAACAATTACGACTGAGTAGTGAGTTCGATTCTCACTGGTTCCCCCCCACCACCAAATTTCAGCCTTGTGCCACATCTTAGCTATGCTTGGAAAATCACTATTACAAATCTCATAATTTTTTTTTTGTCGAGAACGTACATTCAAAGAAGTTCTGCTTTGGCACATATTAATGATCATCGCTATTAATAAAATTTCTGAATTCATTAATGTGCCTTGCTGCAACAAGGCTTGTCTAGCCGCATTTGAAGACAGGTATATTCGGAAACGAGTAGTAAGTCATTATAGGTAAACATTGGCCGTGTTCAGACATGTATCTACCGGTAAGAAAAATTCTTGTTTATACCCCTGTTATGATGTTGGTTTGGGGTTTGTAGAGACAAACGACAAATAACACGTAACAATAAAAAGGGTTTTAATATGTTGGTAAAAAGGTACAGAAATCGCCTGAGTAGTCTATAACTAGCTCAGCCAGGAACGTATCGGAGTCTTTGTTCACAGACAAGTTCATCTTCAAGAAGGGTGGTAGGTTTCCGACACAACAACCCCGCAAGCATCCACCCGGTAATTATCTCTTTCCTAAAAAAAATGTTTACCCCTCTACACGTCGTGCAGTCGGCGTATTCTAGGCTCCGCCCAAAGGTCAATCCGATGAAAATAGATTTGAAGGATTATTTTAAATCAGTCTTCGAAAGAGGTCAGATCTACCTATAATATCCAGCATTGAAAAACACTTGAAGCAACAGAAATGTGGTTCTACAGAAATATGATGGGGATACCATGGACTGAACATTTGAGCAAAGACGGTGTTTTGGATAAAATGGAAATAAAAAGGAAACTTATACTTAATATCAGGAAAAGGCAGTTGAAATTTCTGAGGAAGGAGGGCTTGGAAAATCTGATACTCACGGGACAGACTGGGGGAAAGACGGACAAAGGAAAGCAGCGCGTAATGCACTTGATGAGCTTGAGTAAATGGATGGCACAACAGGGTCTAGGAGGAATTTTTTAAAAGACAAAACTTATTAAGAGCTACAAGGGGCAGGAAGATATGGAGAGCCATGATCGCTTACTATTGAGGGGACAAGATACATAAAAGAAGATTTTGAATGGAAATATATCACAGCGAGTTGTTACTGAAAATTTCACATCCCAATCCAGTTCTTAATGACCAAACTTTTTGATGGTTGTGCTATAGAAATCATCACTATGATTGTTATCGAACATTTGCAAGTTAATCAGGTTCCGGAATTAAATAACTTATATGCGTTAGCGAATGATCGAGCACAGAATTACGCAAACCAAGGTACGTGTACACCTATACGCGAACGTGATCTACTTCCTCGCTCTCTTGGTACTTTGCCCTTTGTTATGATTGGCGTTAAAAGTCCCGCAACTCATTAGTGGTACAGTCTATACTGCAGCCGTTACAATATATTTTTGGTATTGATTGATTTGTTTTTTACGACTTTTCAAGCGTTTGCCGGTTATATTAAAGCTTAATACTTGACTAGTAGTAAAAATTCCTCGGGTGTATTGTTATGTCTAGAGGCAAGCATTGGTCGTCTTTATTTCTGGGTCACTGTGTATATCTCTGAGATGATGTATTATGATTACTTGCATTATTTACATTATTCGGACTGTTATCCTCATCTTCTTTTCATATTTACAACGTCACGGCCGTTGTACGCTCCGGCCTTCTTCAGGTGACTGCAATTTCGAACCAAACCCATTATTTCGTCCACCGGGATAGATTTTTCTAGTTCCACGTGCCATGCCTCTTCCGGATATCTCAGTTATTTCCATGTAACTCAACTGTCGAAGTTTTTGGCTCGCCACTGAACTCACAACTCTTTGGGTCTAGTCACTGGGTCTAAGAAACGTTTTATTCACTGTGTCATATGTCCTTGAGAAATATGGTAATAAAGGTGAGGATAACAGTCTCCTAATAATGTAAATTCTGGGTTTCTAGTTGAATATTGGTCAGGTTTAGATGTTGGTCAATACGTAAACACTGTTCATGTATATCCTCATGTCTATGGGCAAATATTCTAAGGGGTAAATTGATACTTGCGTCTATAGATAGATATTGATCTAGTTAATACTTGACTGGAAGTAAATATTCCTCGGGGGTACTGTTGGGTCTGCAGATAAGCATTGGTCGTCTTTATATATGGGCATCTTCTCAGGTTTATACTTTGGTTTATAGGTAAACATTGGTCAGGTATATCCTGGTATCTATGGGTAAATCTTCGTTGGGTTGATACTTATGTCTATAGGTAAATATTGGTCTGGTTAATACTTGAATAGAAGTAAACATTCCTTGGGGTGTTTAGTTCAGTCTGTAAGCAAGCATTAGATCTTCTTTATTTTGGGGTGTGTAGATGAATATTGGTCAGGTTTATACTTTGTATGGCTTATAGGTAAACATTGGTCAGGTAATCCTGGTGTGTATGAGTAAATATTCATCGGGTTGATTATTTCAGTCTATAGGTAAACTTTGGTTGGATTTAAGCTTGCGTTAGTAGATAACATATAAACATATAACATATAAGCATATAACATATAACATAGTAGATAATAATTGCTTGTGTATATGCATTAGTTTGTAGGGAATCATTGATCGGGTTTATACTTAAGTGTGTCAAGCTTTTGTAGGTCTTTTTAAAGGTCAAAATATTAAAAGCCAGAAAATTAGATTGTAAGAATTTGTTATTGATTGATTGTGCTTAAGGCTTATCAAGCTTTTACCGAAAATCAAGCTTTTTGCCAGAAAATATTTTTAGATTTTAATGATTTTTGGAGATAATAATAATCTGCTGATACACGTCCTACTATTTAACCGATAGCTGTGCGGTCGGTGGGGGGGGGGGAGATGGATTCATACTTTTCCCGTGATATTTGCGCATAAGTGAATATAATGAATCCGACTGGAATTGGAACTCTGCTCTCCGATTTCCAATTCCTAGTCGTTATTCATTGCACCAGCCGCACATCCAAGCTTATAGCACCTGGTTTTTCCCAAGTTGTCACCCATATAGGTACTGAACAGGCTCGACGTTGATTAACGTCGGCGATCGTATAAGAAGCGATGTTTCAGCGTGATTTGGAATAAGCCCCCGTAGCAGCATCCCTAGAACAAGATAACCTGACGGAACACATCACTCTTTAGGCTGGTTTTGAATTCAGAGTTTTCCTTCTCCCTGCTGGTTAGCTATCGCCTCAGGCAAGTGGCCCCAGTCCGTCCTGTTGCTTAACACATAGCCAGAAGAAGATGGATTTATACCATTTCCAAGAGCATTAGCGGAAGATGAACCAAAATGCACCGACCGAAATTTGAACCCGGCTTGCCGATTTCATTTTCCGAGCCCGCACCTGTTAAACTATCCGCACATTTTCAGAATCACAAATCCGCAAACCTTCTGTCCGTTTTCCTTGATACTAAGAGTCAATGGGCTTTCGGAAAAGGACACAAGATGAATTAAGAAAATATGCAAAAAATAGAAACTGGAGTAAAAGAAGGCCTTACTCAATGTATACAGTGAGGCGATTCTATGAGAATTAGAAATCCTATCAGTATTGGTTATTAGCGGCCACAATCTTAGCCGCATAAGATATGCAGATGGCACAGTGTTGATATCAGAAACAGATTAGAAATCGCAAGAACTCCTACAGAAGCGAACAGAAAGGACTAAACGTAAGTTGCAAGAAGTCAGAATATATAGTTGCCGAACATGAAAATTAAAAATTTTAGATACCAAAATCAAGTAAGTAATTTAAATTCCGGGAAAGTTTTCTGACAGAGGACGAGAAGAAGTGCGACACCGATATTCAAAGGCGGACTGGAATATCGAAAGATGCTATGCAAAAGTTAAGCAATGTATTAAAAAAACAGAAAAATTCGGTAAGAAACAAAGAAATGAGTACTAAACCGTTATGTAATATCGGTGAATGCGGGAAAAGTTCCTCACCTATGAAGAAAAGACACAAGACAACAGAAATGTGGTTCTACAGAAGGATGCTGAGAATACCATAGACACAATATGTGAGCAACGGGGAAGTTTCAGAGAAAATGGAAACAAAAAGATCACCTAGACTTAACATCAGAAAGAGACAGTTGAAATTTTAGAAAGCATAGTGAGGAAAGGGGGCTTGGGGAATTTGACACTCACAGGACATACTGAAGGGACAGATGAAAGCAGAAAATAACTTACCTAACAAGCCTGTATAAATGGACTGGGAGTGATGATGAAAAGACAAACCTTACTAATCTAATATCGGTCCTTCTATATCAGCGTATCTCAATCATTTTACCCTTGCGTAACCCTTAAAATAAATTGCATATCTCAAGGAATCCCCACGAAAAAACAAAACGATATACCATACATATATTTCTCATTTTATTTTCATCGTAGTTCTCGTGGTAAATATAGTATATATTTTTGAATAACTGGTTTAAGGAAAAAGTAATACTTCTTTGTCAAATTTTCGGTAATGCTAAATAAAATTCATACTGTTCGTTTATAATACTTTATCAGGGAGTTTTCATTCATACAAAAAAAAAAGCTAAACTCAAACGTAAGAAATAAACATTAGTAACCAATATCATATACCTATAATATAAATGTAAACAGAACAAAAACAGATAATTGCTGCATCAGTTTTTTTATTTTCTTATCCTTTACTGGCAATGTTGAAAAGACATAAGGTAAATCAAGGCAATATTAAAATAACTAAGAATACATTGTGTGTGTTTAGTAAGATTACGTATATGAAATTAAATAAAAAGTCAAAAATGCATTAGCTTATCTCACCTGTTCTCACGGGACCCCTGGGGACCTTTTGCGGAACCTTAGGGTTCCAGGGAATTCCGGTCGAGAAACTCTGTCCTATATGGAAGTGAATGCCGGAAATCTCCTTAAAGATAAACGGACTTGAAGCAACAGAAGTGTGGTTCTACAGAAGGATGCTGAGAATGCTATGGACACAATATGTGAGCAACGGCGACGTTTTAGACAAAATGGAAGCAAAAAGATAACTTATACTTAATTTCAGAAAAGAAAGAGACAGTTGAACTTTTTAGAAATCATTGTGAGAAAAGAGGGCTTGGGGAATTTGACACTCACAAGGCATATTGAAGGCAAGAGGGACAGAGGAAAACAGCGCATCACCTACCTAACGCACTTGCGTAAATGGATGGCGGATCAGGGTTTAGCAAATAGACAAAATTTACTAAGAGACATGAAGGACAGGAAATTGCGGTGAGTAATGTTTGCTAACGTCTTGAAGGGACCCCCACTTCGTGTCATCTTTCTCAAGTCTAGTTCGGAATGTTCAGCACATTTGTCCTTGAGCACGGTAACACAGAACGTTGAACGTTTAGCAGGAGTTACGGAGCTAGGGCGAATACTGTTTGAAAGTGCACGTGAACTGTAGGATGCGTGATCTGCCGCCTCGTGTTGAACAAACTGGTATTCAAAAGTCAAGCATTCTGAAGCGGTATTTCTAAATTAATTATCCGCGTGTAAACTCTCGTGAACCTTACGTTCTGAGTTTGAGGGATAATAGCGAGCCTGTATTCAACTGATCTCATACTGGGTTTTAATCAAACGAGGATGTCACTACCAAAATTTACAGCCTGTAAGTCGTACCATCATATAAAAAACTCACCAGTTTTCATACTTCTTTTGTGTACAGAATCCATAAAGTTATATCAACACAGTTCGGAATAGCAATCCATTAGGATCGTAGGGGCACCCCATGTACTGCAGCCGTAGCAGAAGTGGCGTGTCTTGGGCAAGGCACCCTAATGACACTTTACCCTCTCCAGGCTGATTTTGAATTCAGATTTGTCCTTCTGCCAGACCGGTTGCCACCCAAGAATACAGGACCCAGTCTATTCTGCAATTTTAGGGAAGGGGGAGAAGAGATGGATTTATACCTTTCCCAAGTGTATTAGCGTTAAATCAATGTACTGAACTTGAGTGGGATTCGAACTCGGCTGTCCGATTTCTCAATTACTCCACCGTTACACCTACAAATGGGTACGCGAGCGAAAAAGATTTGAGACACTCTGGCCTAGCAAAACGTGTTCACAAATATTACTCAAGTTCAAATCGCTCAAAGATGTTAACTAAATTTGGTTTAGTTAGTTAGCGTTGATGGTAAATACGCAACTACCTCAGCTACAAAACAGACTATTTATTTGCTGACAGCTTAATCCTTGACGCATTTTGGGAAAAAAAAAACAGGTTGCAAACTTTGGAATATTCCTTTAAGTTTTACTTACTATATGGAAATCCTATTTTTTATTACTTTATGTTTCTTCTTTTTTCAGGTAAATATTAGTTGCGTGTATACTTGAGGCTATACGAAAATATTGACAGCGTTTATATTTGCGTCTATATTTAAACATTATCCCGATGTATGCTTGAGTTTAGATAAAAAAAACGAGGGGTTTTGTACTTGATTCTATAGGTAAATATTGATCATTTTTATACCTGAGTCTATAAGTAAATATTGATAGGGTCTATACTTATGTCTATAGGTAAATATTAGTTGGATGTATGCTTGAGTCTATATAAAAAGTGTTTATAGTTGAGTCTATAGGTAAGTCTATAAGTGTCTTTATACTTAAGTCTCTAAGTAAATATTAGTAGAATTTGTACTTGACTGACACCGAGATGCCAGGTCAGGACCAATAACATCTTCGATTCTTCTTAGGATTTTATCAAGAATCTCTAAATACACCATCAACACTAATATTTATTACCACCAGCACCACCCCCACGATCTCTACTAGTACTAATACCACCATTGCTATTACTACTAGCACCACCATCGTCACTACTACTACTACTGCGAATACTACCACCACCACCATAACTACTACTAATACAAACACCAATATTACTATTCTTACCATCATCACTACCACTACTATTACCACCACTACCATCATTAACGTGTAGGTCTCTGAAGGTAGTTGTCAACAACCGGTCCTCTGGGGCCCTAGCAATCAACACAAGTGTCCCCCAGGGATCGCTTCTCAGACCAATCCTATTTTTACTTTAAATAAATGATCTGCTTATGAGTATACTCCGATCATTTGTGAATACCTATACTGAGGATACTACGGTATATGGGTGCACCTCCAAAACCCTAGATGACCAGAGATTGATAGCTGATTTCTCTTCTGGGCCAGCTCGAACATCTCAGTAGGGGAACAACTGGCTGCTTACACTCAATGCCTCGAAAACCAAGCTACTTATATTCCATTATCGCCGATCGGATCGCGAATTACCACCAGTCACGATAAATGGATGCTCCTTCAGGGAGCTCCCATGCCTTGATCGACTGTTGGGACTTAAACTCAATCCAGACCCCACTTGCGGAACTCGTACATACAATCCATCGCCAAAGGTGCAGAAAAATTCCTCTCCAGCAAGTACCTAACTCATCGTGCTATTCAGTACTTTTACAAGAGCCAGATCAGGCCTAAAATGAAGTATTGCTGTCAAATTTGGGCAGGAGATGACCCGTCCGCACTTTCAAGTCTTGATAGAATTCAAAACTTTCTCCGTGTCCTTGTGGGTGATAAATTATTTTCCGCCCTACAACCTCTCTCTCACTGCTCTATCGCTACTTCCATGGCAACTGTTCAGACGAACTACATTCATTAGTTCCACGAGTTCTAACCTTCATAGCTAAGACCCACCATGTTATACACATTGTAGCGAACCCCCCATTCCATTTGTATTCCATTGGTGAGATGTAAGTTCTACTCGAAGAGCTTCTCCCAGCGAACCACTCTCTGTGGAACCGACTCCCAAGAGGATACTTTCCCGATCACTACAATTTTAACCAGTTCAAGTCTAAGGTTAACCATTATATTACCTTATAAACTGTGCCTCTTACTCTGTAACACTCTACCTCGAGTGGCACCTGGGCCTTGTACAGCGAGGTGCACTCTGCACCTCGCTGTAAAAACATATATGTCGGGTTAAATACTGTACGAATTCATCTGAATGGATGGCAAGACAAGGATCGTAAAAGATCAAAAGTTATTTAGAACATTATAAGACAGGAAGTTGTGGAGGAACGTTATCGCTCACGTCCTCAAAAAACATGACGCATAGAAAAGTATAGAAAATAAACAAACTTAACTTTAACCGCTAGCAACCTGACAAAGGATGCCCTGTTAATGTCTCTGACTCATTACTTTCCCAGAACTTGGACATAAAGTGAAAACTAAAAATAGAACGCCCCCGACCCGTTTTTTTTTTTAATCCCTAAGCTGATTGGATAATAATGATAATTTCTCATCTCAAAAATTCAGACAGAAATGCCGCTAAAATCTTCGCTGGAAACAGCCAGTAATCAGAAAGTTTGAACTGACAGCAATTCTCTAAACGCGCACACAGACACATTTTAAATATATGATTAGAACGATGGTTCCCGCGGTTTCTAAATAAATTTAATGTTCTCGACAGCGTAAGAACTTTCCTTCCGGACAGATATTTTTACACACTGGAAAAGAAAGAAAGAAAGAAAGAGACAAACAAACAAACAAATGGAAGACTAAAGTAAAGGATATTTCCTTACTATTTTACACGATGTAAAAGAAAGAAAGAAAGAAAGAAAGAAAGAAACGGAGAACTAAAGTAAACAGTTTTTCCTTACTATTTTTATACGATGTAAAAGAAAGAAAGAAAGAAAGAAATGAAGAACTAAAGTAAACGGTCTTTCCTTACTATTTTTATACGATGTAAAAGAAAGAAAGAAAGAAAGAAAGAAAGAAATGGAAGACTACAGTAAACAGTCACACAGACACAAATATCCCAGAGTTTGGACTGCCAAATTCGAAGCACATTTCTCGTTCTTTCACACATGAAAAAACCAAATCGACTGCCTTAAGATGGTGTATTGGTTAGCTCAGTAGTGATTTCGTTCCCCGCATTCAGACTTGTGCCAGAATAAAGCCAAACTCCACACTGGTTCTCCCTTACTTGATGATTTATGCGTAAACTTAGCCAAGCTTAGTAAATACCAACTGTATACTGAGTTCACAGCGAAATCCGTCGTGTACTTCAAAGTAAGTAGGCCACAACGCAGCTGTTTCGAGTTCAAACGGAACAGGGCGCCATGCTATTTTTCTCTCGTGCTGACATAATAAATATAATGCTGTGTATATTAGCCCAAACTGATGAGAAGTTAAAATAGTGGATAATTTTGAAAGTGAACAGTAATAATCTTCAGAAATTTTACGTCATTGAATCGTTATATATTTCGAAAGAATTAATGGTTATATTTTTAATCTGACTTTTTTTATTAATTCAAACGTTATTCTCAGTGGATATCCGTATTTAAAATAGACGCCGTGTTCTTGTATTTTTTTATTTTAAGTGGTGTATATCACGTCCATTGACCAATTAGCTATCGCACTCAAGGAATCCTAGTAAAGAAGATGTACTATGTATCCATTTTTGGACATTTAAAACAATAAAAAATCTTATATATATATATATATATATATACATTACATATACCTTTACACGTACATTTATTTATATTTATCGATTTTAGTATATATATATATATATATATATATATATATAAATATATATATATATATATATCCTTTGGTGTAAGAAAAAAGTTGTACTGTCGGCGTGGGGTACATTATATATATATATATATATATATATATATATATATATATATATATATATATATATATTTTTATTCCCCCCTCCACCAGACACAAATAGTTAAACACAAATAAACATAAATACATGCACTTTTAAGAAAATAAACCAGTAAGTTTGATGATCGCAAAAGTGTGAAGCCCAGAGTTACAAACTAATATCCATGCAAATTAATATATATATATATATATATATATATATACAGAGAGAGAGAGATGTGTGTGTGAGTGTCTTGACGATTGTGCATAACACATTTTACATTTAAATATGCTCTATCACTGATATTGACCACTTTAAGTCACAGCTATAACATACCTTAAATGTATGCTTTGAGATACGAGCGTGCCGACATACTAGTTGTTTTTAGATATGAACCGGAATTTGACCGATATTTTGCCTTGATATACGAGTTGAATTCTGAGATACGGGCTAGTTTCTGTTAAGCATACGCTGGTCGGCGCATTGAGCGAAGGTATTTCCAAACGCAGTACACGTGTTCACCTCGCCCTGAAAGGATCTCTGTTGCGTTCTGTCTTTGGTTTTGTTCCCCACTGTTATTTTGCAATTAATGACAACATGGGTCCGAAGAAAGTCAGTGTAAATAGCAGTGCTGAAAAGCCGAAACATGATTGAGGTCAAGCGAGAAATCATAAAAAAAAACATGAGGAAGACGTACTTGTAATGGATTTGGCGAGTGAGTATGAGCGTTCTACATCGACGATAATTAAAAAATTATAAAATTTAATTTTTTCATAAATTAGTTGCATTAATAGATAAAAGGTAACAGCTTTAAATTTTTTTTTTTAAATTAATTGATAAAGTTAGCGGTTGCTTGGCTAACTGTTGTCCCTCTCACTTATCTGTAGTTGTCTTATGACTAGTTTGAACTTCAAGGTTTATTACAGTTTATTTCTTTAATAAATGTTTCTCTTATTTTTTTATTGTTGTTAAACTACATTTCTTGTTTATCCACACATTTTTGCTTGTAATAAAACCACAAGTACAAACATAGGTGTGAATGTTAGGAAAATAAGGACAATTTTTAGGACCTGGAACGAATCGGTAATATTCTTATTAATTTCAATAGGGAAAACTGATTTGAGATACGAATCCTTTGAGTTACGAGGTCGGTCTTGTAACGAATTAAACTCGCATCTCAAGGCTTTACGGTATTTTATCATATTATATATATATATATATATATATATATATATATATATATATATATAATCAATTACTTTGAATGTTACATTTAGAGAATACACGTCTTTGAATAAGCATCCCTTTTATTCAATCAGTCAGTAATGTACCATGCATGATAGAAGCTTAGGCGATCATGTATCTTTCATAGACTGACCAGTAGGTTACCATTTCTTTCCGGTCTATTTCCTCATAGCTGGGAGGAGAAGAAGAGGATTCATAACTTTCCAATGGTATTAGCACGTAATGGATTCGACTGGAATTCGAACTTGGCTCTCCGATTCCTCAATACAAGTCGCTATTCATTACTGAACCGTGCCTCCTCAAACAGTATCAATCGTAAGTCATCCTGTAAATTCGAGAGTTAATTAAAAAAAAAATTGCCTTCCGCTAAGGTTCGAATACAGTATAAACGTCATTTTTATATAAGTTGTTTTAGCTACGCAGTAATCTTTAAGATTTAAAATAATTTAAGCACTGTAATATTTTATTTAATTTTAGGCACTTTGACTTTATAGCTTTAATTATGAAAATGCTTCTTGTGGAAATAAATTTTAAATTTCCTATAGTTGGTACTCTTATTTTTGCATGGACGTCCGTATTTACAAAAATTGGTACGTTTATCGACACACAAAAAAATCCAAAATTATTTTTTTTTAAATAAGCCTTGGGTCGCTGAATTCTAATAAGCTTTTCTATTTAAGATTATTATTTTATTTTTTTTTATTTAATGACAATATCATTTGACCAATTCAAATTAAATGCAGAATTTGAAAAGATTTACAAGTTAATACATTATTCTAATTAAAATGTTTAGAAAATGAAAAGAATTATTTAAAAAATTTATTATTCTTCGAAATGTCCGTAAGATATTTCATCCATAAACGCAATTAGAAGCATTTCTAATTTAATAATGTCTTAGTTTCATACCCTTTTTTTATTTTACGCACTCAGATTGACACCAAAACATTCTGAAATGTCCGTATTGGAGATTCCTGCACAAATGCCAAGCAGTAAATCATGCAGTTTTCAAGTTTCTGGCGAAGTGAATTGCGTCATGGTGCTTTTTATCTTACAGACAGTGCCCACCTGACTCTACTATACCTGGCAGTCAACAAAACAAAAAGCAAATAACACGCATGCGCCAAATTAAAAATATAAAAT
>OZ038485.1:85944679-85964679 GCA_964036315.1 Acanthosepion esculentum
TTTCGGATATTCACTTAAAGGTGGTAATTTAGTTGATACTCTGCCTTTTGCCAAACGTCTTTGGTATGACGATAAACTACATCCGCGTCCTGGGTAAGACGACAAACTACGTCCGACAGCAAACCTCTGATCAGGAGGTTCTGAGGAGCGTGGAACCACTTCATAATATGTTGGTGTTCCCAGGTCCACCCTGACCCGGGGTGATAGCACTTGCTATGGGCAAATAGTTAACTCCCAAACTTGGGTCAAAACACTATGAAAGTGTAAAAAAATTTTTTTTTTAAACCAAAGGTAATTTTTTTGAAAAAATTATTACCAGCAATACATTTTTGAAAAAAATGTATTAACAGCTGTATCATTTTCGAAAAAAATATTACCAGCAATAAAAAAATTGTTGGCATTAAATAACCCATTGAGGTTGATATGCCGTAAAACAAACCTAACCAAACCAAACCTTTTGCCAATATTCATAATAAGCGTAATTTTTTCGGCTTACGCCATTTTCCTTAAATATTTTTCTACGTGTCAATTAACAGTTCTTGCGCGTCATACTTTAGATTTTTTTCACGTCTCTTTTGAAAGCATTTTTCTTTTTCTTTTTATCATGTCATTTTGTCTCAGTTTTGTCTTTATTGTCCTCTTAAGTGTTTCCAAATATTTTACAATTTTCCGTCCTTATGTTTCGATAACTTTACAACATTGTGCTTCTTTTGCGCTCATCTATTTCTCACAAAGCATAAACATCTTAATATAGAAACCCGGATATAAGATACTTCATCTCCGGTCCCGAGTATAACTCTCTTATATCCGGTTTACACTGTACGAAATTCAAAATAAAAATCAATAACTATACGCGTGTTTATTTAGATACAATATCAAAGAATTTCCGAGTCGTTTAATAAAATTCACACGAGGAAAAAATTTGTAAATATTTCGAATAAAAACAAAAAGTCTCTGAAATAAATTGAAATTCACACAACAGTTAATGGATAGATTTTTAATCCGATATTTTTATTACTTCAAACGTTATTATTATCATGGATACTTGTATTTGAAATGCGAAGGTAGTAATGCAGACTGTTTAAAGTAAAAGTGAAAATTTTGGAATATGAGTATCCACTATAGAAACATTTAAGTAATAGATAGATAGATAGATAGATAGATAGATAGATAGATCTAGCTATCTATCTATTACTTAAATATTACTATAGTGCATACTTATATTCGAAATAGTTGCCCATTTTTATCTATCTATTTCAGTCGTTTCATATATATATATATATATATATATATATATATATATATATTACTTAGATATTACTATAGCGGATACACATATTCGAAATAGTTTCCCATTTTTATCTCTCTCAATCAGTTGCTATCTATCTATCTATCTCAGTCTTTTCATATCTATATCGACAAATATGAAAATACTGAGATAGATAGATAGATAGATAGATAGATAGATAGATAGATAGATAGACAGACAGACACACAGACAGATATTTTGATAGATAAATCTATCTATCTAGCTATCTATCTATTACTTAAATATTACTATAGTGGATACTCATATTCGAAATAGTTGCTCATTTTTATCTATCTATCTATCTATTTCAGTCTTTTCATATATATATATATATATATATATATATATATATATATATATATATATATATATATTACTTAGATATTACTATAGTGGATACACATATTCGAAATAGTTTTCTATTTTTATCTATCTCAATCAGTTGCTATCTATCTCAGTCTTTTCATATCTATCTATATAGATATGAAAAGATGACTGAGATAGATAGATAGATAGATAGATAGATAGATAGATAGATAGATAGATAGATAGATAGATAGATAGATAGATATCATAAAATCTTAATACTGAAGTTCACAAAAATTTAAAAATATAAAGTACACTTGCTTGGAAGTCAACAAAATATTTTATATATGTATATATGTCTATTTTTCTGTGTGTGTATACATATATATTAACTGTGATTTTTTTAATAAACAATTTACAGTTCTTATTATATCTCGATTCATCATTCATAAATTAAACGATTTTCCTTAATGACTGGTTGTCCTTTCGTAAGCAGTGTCCCCTGAGTTACTGCCCTTAAAGCCCACGCCTCTATCCGGTAAGTGTGCTCAGAAATTAAGGCAAGCGTTACTAATAGTATAGATTTTTTTCTGTATAATCCAAATGTAATGCTAATGATTTTTTGTTCTACAGAAATGCACTGGAGATATCTTCGACTTAATTTTATTAAATACTGATTGACTTACTAGGAGTGTTTCCGAAAAGTTCTAAGGCCGACCCAGAAATCCTTCCCCAGATGTCAGATTTCAAGAAATGGCTCAGTATGAGAACTTTGCATCTATTCGGTGATCCTTTTCCATCTGAAAGGATGTAAGACGTGGACGTTTTTCTTTACAGCAAGGTTCACTCTGTACAAGGCCTGGGGGACACTCGAGGTCGAGGGTTACCTTAAGGGGTAGTTTATATGGATAAGAGATGAAGATAACGGTTGCCTCTAGACTTGGACAGTTTAAGATTATACCGATCGGGGAAATATCCTCTAGGGAGTCTGTTCCAAAGGGCAGTGATTCTCGGGAAGAAACTGGTACAACTATTACAATCTCTGCACATCCGCCATTTAGGTTAAAAAAATCGTTGTTAACTGGGGCAAGAAATGGCATATTCATTTTAATATGAAAATACATTGCTAGTCCTAGTCAGTTTTTTCTCTCTTGAATCTATCTTACATATCTATTAGTTTACCATTAGCCCCTGCCGCGAATATTTCTGCCACATTAGATATTTTTGATAAGCTCCAAAGATGAATCTGCAATATTATTGATGCTGACCTGACGTCTCGGCTTCAGTCACTTTCCCATCGCCGTAAAGTTGCTTCCCTCTACCTTTTCTATAAATATTTCCATGGTAATTGTTCAGATGAGTTCTTCGTTATGGTACCTAGACTTTATGAATTTAAGCGCGGTTCTACATTGGCAACAATACTATTATTGTGCTATTTTTGCTACTACTACTACTACTACTATTATTTCTTTAATATTTTCTCAGATGATATCTTAATATTTGCTAATTAATCTATGGATAACAGGCCACAACCAATAGCCTTTAATATCATGCAATTTTACTCTGACTCTAAATTTCCATCACTTCTGGATTATTTTTGCTGGTCCTAAGAGGCTTCCTTTCTGTCACAGTTCCACTGGGCAATCAATGTAATTTTTTTATCCATTTCTCAACTCTGACCTTCTTCAGCTTCCAAAACCTTGCAAGTTCAAACTCCATTGGTCTTTTACTCTATCCTTCTATCAAAAGGACAAGATGAGTCAATGATTGGCACTTTATTTTCTATTGCATCTTCCACCAATATGTCCTCTATGTTGTGTTACCATTTCTTGAATTTTTCTGTTAAAAGATCCCACAAAACCCTCCATGTTTCTAACTCAAGGGCTTTCACAGGTTTATCCTTGTACCATACATTTTCTCGCTGGGAATGAGAATTCGGAGACCCGAGTTCGAATTGCGGTAAGGTTCATTACATTCACTTACATGCAAGCACACTCTGGAAAGGTACGAATCAATCTCCCTTCCAACTATAGGTTAAATAGTGGGATTTGTATCGGAAAAAAATATTTCTTATTCTCCAAAAGTTGTTAATACAATATTCTCTCGTAAAAAAAAAAGAATGTTTCTTACAATCCTAAATATGTTTCGGCTTCAAATAACCCACAAAGGGTTGATAAGACGTAAAAAGCAATGAATCAATAATTCAGCTTCTCGCTGAAAACTCCATTACTCACACAACTTCCAATGATTTATTTTGAACATATGATCATATCCTTATGTTTTATAGTAGAGTCTGGGCTAAAATTGGATATTCCTTCAAGACCTGTGCCATGCTTTCATCCCACAGTATTTAAATTATTATTATTATTATTATTATTATTATTATTATTATTTGTGTATGTTATGTTTCCTGCTTTGTATTCTGTAGAGCCGGGTCCAAACTATGGTCCTTAGGCCCTATAGGATTAAATTGATAGCACTTTTCTTAGTACAGTCTAACCCGGATATAAGAGAAACCCAGATATAAGAGAGATTTTCTCAGGTCCCAAATTAGAGCCTGTGTTAATTTATATATAATAGACCAAACCCGGATATAAGAGAAACCCGGATATAAGAGACTTCGTCTCCGGTTTCTCTTATATCCGGGTTACACTGATATGTGATGTTCCTAGTAGGGCGATCTTCTGGGCAATTTGTATATTGATATTGCATGGGACACTTAGTAAAATTGTTCATTCCTTTTCTCACAAGGCCAGTTACTACTGGTACAGTCTCGATCTTCATTCTCCACATCCTGTTAATCTCGATCTCTAGGTCCTTGTATTTGGACAATTTCTCGATAATTTTTATGGAAGTGTTTCTCTCAGGTGGTACTGCTATGTCAATAAGCATACACTTCCTGAATGTCTTGTCTTTTATGATAATATCAGGTCTGTTGGCTTTTATTTCCCTGTCAGTTCGAATTGGCATGTCCCGGAGGATAGTTACATCGTAATTTTGGGCAACTGTGTCTGCTTAGTGCTTATACCATCTCCCAGTGATTTTGATTTCGTGCTTCTTGCATATCTTCCAGTGCACATATGTCGCTACCTTGTTATGTCTATGGCTATATTCATTTTTTGTTAGTTCCGGACATCCTGAGATATCATTATTATTATTATTATTATTATTATTATTATTATTATTATTACTACTACTACTACTACTACTACTACTACTACTATTCCCCACCACCAGAGTGCCAGTAAAAAGTGACAAGGTTATTTATATATGGACAGATTCTTTGTCAGAGATTCTGAGTCGTGGGTGGTGTTGCGAGTTTTAATATGAACACTAAAATTATTTCACATTATTTTCACAGGTGGATCAAATGATTTTCAGGGTCGGTAGACAACCTCTACAACAGGGTCGGAGCGCACTACTTCCGAACTATCCAACCGAGGGGAAGCCTTTTTGGGGGCTCCAAGCAGTGCTTTGTGACCCTCGCCATCTTATCAACATTTGCTTATTATCTATCTACATTTATATACGTTACAAATTGAAGTAAGCACATTATTAAAGGATGAAAAATTTTCGCGGGTTTTGATGTCATTCTGACGGGGTTTTATTTTTTCGTCCAAATCTGTGAATTTGTTTTGCCCATGCTAGGTTTCGAAAAAACACGGAATATAAAATTCATTATTTTTTATCCATAATGTTGAATGTGTTCAACTTATTCAACATTTTAACAAAAAAAAATCTCAAGTTTATGTTAAAGATTGCGGCAAAACAATGGTGATTTATTTCAGTTGGAATGATCTATTATGATATGTCTCTAATTTGTATTTAGATATACTGCCTTCGTTTTCAAATTTTCTAGTTGTTCTCCTATATTACAGATGATCCATTATTGTAGATAGATTAGGTTACAATAAAGTCTGCATTTTATATGAATACTAACCTATGGAAATTAACAGGTAGAAGAGCGGGGCCCCGTATCATACATTGGGAGGACAAGACTCTTGCACCGGGCTTATTTCCACTCTGTCCCCTTTGGCGACGGACTTTTATAATACTTTGATTATCTGTGACCTCTGGCTGTCATGAAAGTGGTAAAAATTAGTATCTGCGCACTCTGTGAAAAGTATTTCACACTATATCTATCTCTAGATAGATATAGTGTGAAATACTCTCTGAAAAGTATTTCACACAATATCTATCTCTAGATAGATATAGTGTGAAATACTTTTCACAGAGTGCGCAGATACTAATTTTTAAGTATTTCACACTATATCTATCTCTAGATAGATATAGTGTGAAATACTTTTCAGATAGATAGATAGATAGATAGATATTATTAGACTTTGGTGTGTTAATCGTTGGAGAACTAGTGACAGCAAGTCTTCTCACCTCTGCAACCGATTTTCACTTCAGAATGCAATGCTTTGAATCGTCTATGCTCTCCACCTAATCTACAGTCCTTCTTAATAATAATAATAATAATAATAATAATTGTTGTAGCCAAGTAAATGGTTAAGAAATAACAAAGCAAGAGGTTGCAGATAAATCGCATATTGAACAGTAACTACAACAGAAGTGTGTTACACGACTTGGGAGTGTGTGTCGGTTAACCAGCTTTCAATCTATACGACTGTTCCCGCGAGGCTTACTAATTTTATAGTAAGTGGCGGAGTCCACAATAGACTCATTAGAGGAAGGACACCACCACAACAATAATAATAATGGTAATGCTTGTAAGGTTCTTATAAGAGTACTTAACCATTAGCATTTTGTAGGTGACTGTTTTCGCCAAGCAAAGTCTTAGTCCTGCCAATGCAAGTTGAATTTGAATTTCTTGGTTGTGTAGTCATGACCTTCTATGGCAACACCTAAAACAATCTCGACTGAAATTGAGAGCCGGGCTACTGCAATTTCAAATATTTAGAATTAATATATAAAATATTTTTATTTTTAGGAGTTTCTATAAACAGTTAAAGGGGAAGTGATATTTATAAATTATGCAATGTGCTAAATATAAAAACATTTGCTATTATTATTATTATTATTATTATCTCTTCTTCAGCACGTTTTTTTTTTGGGGGGGGGGAGCAACCGGAGATCTAGCATCATAGATATTCTCCATCAAATCATACGACATCAAATAGATAGGCACCATTCGCGGAATATGTGCAGAGTCAAGCAACGGAGACTTCTGGAATGATGGGATACTATGCTTTATTCCGATTTTCTTAATGTAGGTATTTAAATTCGGTTGTATAGACCCCAACTACCCAATGATAACGGGAACAATAGTGGCTTGAATGTTCCAAATTCCGACAAGCTCATTCCAGAGGTCAGTTTGCCTTGTAAGCATTACAATTTCTTTAAACTTGATATTATACTTACTAGGAACAGCCACATGGACGATGAGGAAATTTCATTATAATTATTTTATTTCCTTTGATGGAAATGGCATCATGATATTTTCCACTGAGCATCTTTTGAGGAAGAAAAAATACATATAAGATCACATATATTTTACATAGATAAAGCCCTTCGCGAGGTGTGGGATGTTATTATTATTATTATTATTATTATTATAACATGTATTTATCTAACTTTCGTCCTGTAGAGGTTGACACGGAATGTTGAATTTTACATTCAAAACAAATGAACACTTGGCGAACATTGTTTTTATAGTTTGTTTTTTTATATATATACAAACTTGTATCTTGTTGGTGAGATAGTGTACATCGAAACAGAGAGAAAACCCACCTTCATTGTAGTAGACAGCTGTCTTACTTAATTCTTTGGTAGGGTAGAGTGGATTGGACCAGTCTGTCCCGCTTTCAAGCGATAGGAGAGAGAAGACTGACCTCGAGCTCCTGTTCTTCTTGGGTTTATATTGGAGTTTGAGGAATGCGGATGAATTGTCCTACGGTTTGTTACTGGGGCTTTGATCTGTTGCTTCCGGTTATACAAGTATCTGGTTTCAGAAACGAAGCTAACTGGTTAACCTGCCCTTAAGAATGCCGGTGTTTATGTTAATGAGATGTTAAGGAGATGATAAATAGATGAAACCTTTCAGATTTTAAAAAATGTTTTTTTTTTTAATTTTATTTATCAAACTTTGCATGTTACTAAAATTTCATTCGTAGCTTTCATGTGACAGCAAATCGGAGAACCGAGTTCAAATTCCAGTCGAGATCATTGCATCCACTTACGTGCTAAAACCCTTGAGAAAAATATAAACCCATCTCTACTCCCTCCTCCCTACCATGGGATATTAGCGGGACAAACTAGGTTCTACTGCCTTGGATGGCAACAGGTGTAGGAGAAGGAAAACTATGAATTCAAAACTGTATGTAGCCCTGGCGAAGCACATTTTATGTAGTTAAGGAAAGGATCGCTCGCATTGACTGGATGACCTCGAGTACAGTCGACTACTTTTGTTTTGGATTTTTTTATTCTTATTCGGGTCTCTAATTCTTTTCTTACCTTTACACTGTCTTTCCTGGCTATTCCAGGCACGCCAGCAATGATGGATACAAGTGATGTTGTTTTATGTTTGACTTTTTCTTTTCTTTTTAATAAATGTTTTTCATAGCTTTCAAATATCACCTTATCTTTCATGTTTTAAGGAAACAGTACCATCCACTCACTGACATGTATTTATTTATTTTTTACTATATATAGTAATGCTGATTTTGGTGAACCATTTATTCAAATTCGGATGCAGAATCGAAAAACAAAAATAAACATTTTTTTTTCTTTAGTAATTTCTAACAGATTATTTTTTTTTTTTGCTAAGATATTTTGAGATTTCATATATAAATCAATACAATACATTTTTCAACTTTTCTCTCTTCGCCATCTCAAAAAACAATCACTCAGCCATTTTTATTTTTATTTTATCTTCATTTCTTTAATGCTCCGAAAAAAAGAAGGGGTTTTCATTATCCCCACTTATTCTTTTACTCTTTTTCTAAGTTATCTATTCACAAACCCAAACATCGGCGGATCGAGCACACTGGCACACAGAACTACGCACAAAACTTGCCTACCCTGAATGTATCCATTACTGGTTAGGTGAGTATGGAGATGATACGTATGTATTGGTTCCTCCCTCTAGCAAGCTAACGAACACTCCTCCTTCTCCTACTCCTACCTTCTTTACATTCCTCTTTCTTTTTTTGTTCTCCCCTATTTCATCCTCCTCCTCTTCCTTCTCTAGTGTTGCTACTATTATCCCCAACACCAAGGTAACAACAACATGTAAGTGCATCATTTCTCGCTTCTCCTACTACAACATGGAGTTTTTTTTAACACTTATTAATTCGACCAGTCACCACCACCACTACTTTAACCAACGCCGCCCCTAGTTTGTTTGGACATTGACCACTTCGCTACATCTGCCATTGCCACTAAATTTAACAGAAAAAAAAAACACTGATTGATTACGTAACTTTGTAGCACAAGTTAAAAAATGGCAATATGTGCCCGACTGCATTTTACTTTGGATCTTACATCGGGTTTATGGCGATAGAAAGAAAAGAACATCGAAAGTAAAGTCAAACAAATGCCTTCAGCGTTAGACTATTCGTACTACTATTTCCCCTAACAAGAACCACTACAAATTCAAATATCTTATTGATAAAACTACTGCCCCTGCTACTTGTTCTAAACGTTCTAGTGCCCCCGCAACTACCTCTTCGTGTGGAGTTTTCGCTTATAGGGACCTACACAACACACACGTGTTGAAACAAAACTCGATTTTCAATATTTGTCAGATTTTATTGGACGACATTCAATTCGCTAGTAAGCAGGAAGAATTTTTTTTCTTAAGAAAAACAACAACAACAAACATTAATTATCAAACAAGATCACAAACAAACGAAAACACACAAGCAATTGTTTTTGTCTGCTTTTTTATTGGTTTATTTATTTTGCTTAATTTCCAAAACTAAATGTCTATGCTTGATCTGTAGACGAATTTAAAAATGTTTCTTTTAACATTAGATTACAAAAAGTAATGTATTTGTTTATCCTTGAAGAGAATATCTGTAAGAATCCAAAAATGCTCTCTTGTTTACAAAAGAGGTGGCAATAGATTTTTTTGTTTTTGTTTTGTTTTGTTTTTGTTTTTGTTTTTTTGTTAAATTAAAATCAAATAAATTCAGTTTAAACCAGAAACAAATACTAACTCTAGAATGTGTGTATTACTGTGTGAGAATGACTGGAAAAGAGAAAGGCATTTAACGATGTCGATGTTATCGTATAAATTTTCATTTTTACATACAGTATATAAAAACTAAAACAAAAAAAATGTTCTCATTTCAACATTTTGTAAATAAAATCATGTAGATACTGTAAATGGATTTGTCAATATCGACACAAATATTTCATACATATGAATATTAAATAATAAATAAAAACACTTCAAAAAGAACTAAAACAAAAAATAAGCTCTGCTTTTAAACTACATGGTATCGACCAGAATTTTATTTATTATTTGCTTAACATAAAACGGCCTTTATTTCTGTTTGTTTTTTCTTTTTTTTTTTTTTTTTTTGTCTTTTTAATTTAAGAAAACCAATCTCTCATCTCGAATGAGTGTGAAATATTCCAGATATTTCTATTTGGCTGAAGAATTGTTAACTTGTTTTTTAATGATCCTCAATCTCCAAACTCCAATGTTATTTTGCTACATCAAACACAGACGTTTGATTCTGATAGTCAGCGTCCCACAAAAAAAACAAAAAAAACAGTAAGAATCGTGTTATTGACCATACAGTACTTAGTAGAAAAAGTTAGTTGTAGGAAGACAGTAGCAACTACTCGAGAAGCGACGGCAGGGAAGAAAGAATTAAACACTAAACTGCAAACGTGTGTGTTTATGTCGCTATCTATCTGTGTGCGTGTGAGAGAGAATGTTTGTGCGTGTTCCTAAGCAAAAGAAGGCTTGTCGAGTAACAACATTTTAAGACACACATAGGAAGCCATAGAAGATGTTTAATTTCGCCGAAGAAAAAAAAGTGATGGCAAACTGAACGTTAAAAGAAAAAGGGGGGGAAAAGTCTTCTTCGTCATCGATTGTACGCGGGGGAGGGAACTAACAATACACGTCTCTTATGGATTATACAAAGATAGAAAAAAAAATGAAGTAAGGACTCCGAAAAGATGGGACGCGGCCAAGCTATAAGTACAAAACAAACAAACAAACAAATTACACAGGAACTATCGAATAGTGGAATGTCTCTACAGTTCTACTCACCAACAGAAATACAGTTTCAAAACTATGAAGTGTTTATTAAATCTTTACTTGGAAAAGAAGCGAAAAAATGTCCCAAATCTAATGGATAATAATATTTAGACTTGCTTGCCTCTGTAACGTTTGTTTTCTTTACTTACAGGCGCTCTACATCGAGTAGCTTTCGGGCCTTGTACAGAAAAAGAAATATATATATATATTTATATATATATACAAAGAACATGCACTTACATGTAAAACCCCAAATTTTACAGTTGTCAAATAATTAGAATGACATACCCGTGCGTGTGTCGGTTCTAAACTTTCACTTCAGTGTAAATTACTTTAAAATTTTACCTGTTGAAGAAAATATAGAGATAGAGAAGACTGTAGAAATAAGCACGCACATTCCATAGAAAATAGGTAAATATTTAAAGAGATTAATCTAATCTGAGGTTAATCTCAAACAGTTCTGAAGGCCGACTCCGTTTTAATCGACTTTTTTGTTGTTGTTTTTAAACTAATCGTTTAGCACGCTTATCTTATGTTTGGGTTCGATTTTCTTAGCGTCTGCTACACAAGAATTACATTACTATCGGCATCACTGTTGTCGTTCATATTTTATACGGTTAACATTAGCGCTTTTACGATTCTGTTTTCCTCTTTCGTCTTTACCCCCTTTTTGGTACCCGATTCTTCTCGGATATACAAATGGAGGGTGGATGTCCGTTCAAAGCTATGCTCGAGAGGTCTGGGCCGAACAAGGTCCCCCAGCAGGACGACGAAGCACGGAGCACGGGCAGTCACATGCTAGTACCAACGTCGATCAAATACAGAAACAAAAATCCCCCTAACAACAACAACAACAGCATCAACAACAACCATAACAACAATGACAGTGTCGATCGTCGTGACAGTGAGGGCGAAGGTAGAGCTGAAGGAGGAGGAGGAGAAGGAGGAGAGGAAGGTGACCAGACACCAATTCCCATCATCACAACAACAACAACAACAACTAGCACCTGTCTCTCCTCTTCCACAACAGAGACAATTTCAGCCCCTTCTATCGCTGTCAGCAACACAGCGGCCCAAACTACGACACACACTCAAGATGTTGGACAAACAACAAGCACCATAAATACTGACCCTTGGTCGCCGACTACCTTAGCCGGCAAAAGGCGAATAATACAGACCAATAGTTTGAGCATTTCAATGAATTCCCCGGACTGTAGCCACACGCCGGACAGTGCAGGCACTTCAAGCCCGGTGTCACCATACGGTACCCCATCACGAGAATATCCACTGTACCAACGATGCAGCCAGAATAATGGACAGGTCTCCAACAGACCGGCTTCCTGCGGCACTCCTACTAGTACCAGTCCCGGAAAAAGACAGCGGAAAATTAGTAACATTTCCACAGCTTCTTCGTCGGCTGGTTCCGAGGCGGAAGGAGGTCAGGATGGTCATACGGAACGTCGCCTCGAATTAAGGGGACTGATCGAAGCCATCGGCACCTTAATTTTACCTACGGTAAGTTCGTTCCTTAATGACTAAGCACTAACTGAACACGCAAACCTGTTTATTTATTGTATATATATTTTTTTTATATATCACACCTGTTGCATGTTATTATTATTATTATTGTCTTTCAGTACACCTTAGCTGGCTTTCCATTTATTGGATATCGAGTTACATCTGGCAACCTTAGATGCTCAGTACTTTTTTATTGCCAGTACTGTGCCAAACAGACGGGCCTTCTGCAACACTGGTAATTTTAATGCCTTCAAACCAACCGACAAAAATCTTTGATTCTCTTCCTAATGATCCGATTACAATAGCACAAACTTTAGCTTTCAGCATTTCCATCTTCCCATTTAAAAAAAAAACTTTAGTTAACCCAATAAAAAGTCCAAGGGCCCCTCAAGATAGAGCATTACTAAGTAGGTGTTTTGTGAAGGGGGCGTAAGAATTATGAAATACATATTATAAAGATATGTAAGATAGATATTGCTTGACCCTGTAGATGTAGTGAAGCATCCACGCCGGAGTTCGTTCCACAGTTTAACAATTTTAAAGATGATGATATCTGAATGGAACGTTATTTCATACTTTAAGTCTGTTTTATTATTATTATTATTATTATTAGTAGTAGTAGTAGTAGTAGTAGTAGTAGTAGTGAAAGAGCGGTATACCAACAAAGTGACGTTGTGGAACAAACAAACGAAGCCTAATACACCCACAACACACACAAGTGTATACCAGATTCAGACCAGTTAGAAATAACTTCGGGTCCGGTTATTATTATTATTATTATTATTATTATTATTTGCATTTGCGTGTTCGCATCATAGGTTTAGGGGTCATCGCTGAAGACTGAGGCTCAACAAATCTTCTGAAATCTCAATATCTTCGCAGTATTCAGGTCACAGACAAATGTATACCAGGCACATGTATTACAGCCAAATGTACACGATAAGATTAAAGATTATGATAAAATTCGAAAAGAACCATCCAGGTGGGGTCCAGTTAAAAATAACTTCAGGTCTGATTATCATTATCATTATTATTATTATTATTATTATTATTATTATTATTATTATTTGCAAAACATTTGCATGTTCACACCGTAGGTGTTGGGATTATCGCTGAACACCGAGAGGCAACAAGCTTTCTCAAATCTCAGTATCTTCGCAGTATTCAGCAACGCCGTTGTCTACATAGTTTCAAACCTATCTTGGATTTACATTTAATCCAATCATGATTCCGGGTTGTTGTTTTTTGGGGGTTTTTTTTTTTTGTTTTTTTTATTGACACGGTGGCAAATGCAGCTGCATTTATTGACAGATTTATTTATTTTCATTTCCCCGTGTGTCTCCACATCCGAGCAAAGTTCAACTATATGTTTGTTTTCAATTTCTCAATCTCCTTTAAATATCTTACAACCCCGATTTCATGCTTATGGGGAACGGTCTGGATATTAAATTCCAGAGTATATTTTTTATTTTCGTTTTCCGTGACTGTTTCTGTGGTATGCTGATGCCACTTGCCAACATGGTCGGGCCAAAATTGTTTACACAGTTACTATTGTATTATTATTATTATAATTGGTAACTGTATAACCATACCAGATGTCTAGTGATTATCGCTAGGGATAAGTCACCCTAAAATCTCTCGCACCTTCCTCAGTATTCTTATCCTTGCTAAAACTCGACTATCCATCATTTGGACAGTCTTAGCTTTTTCCTGAATGTCAAATGCCTGCTATTATTGCTATCATCATTGGTATCATCTTCCCAGAGAATAATTTAAATGCCTAATTACCAAATTCCCTTCCGGGAGTAAAAAGGGACATTGCAGGAGAGTTATCTATGCACATTTGGGACGTTTCGTTTAGATGGAGAGGGTTTTGTGGATAATATGTGCATTTTCGTACAAAGTAAGCTTCTGTAGCGCTGAGATTATTATTATTATTATTATTATTATTATTATTATTATTATTATCATTATTATTATTATTATTATTATTATTATTATTATTTCCTTTGATTTCTCTTGTATATTAATTTCCTTCCGGGTCCCAACCACAAACCTAAGGTCATAAATGGCATCATGACATTTTCCAATGAGCATTTTCGTAAAAAAAAAAAAAAATATATATAATACACATTTTACATAGATAAATCCCTTTGTAAGGCCAGAAATGTACTTGTGAGTACATTTTTCTTTTTGTATTTATTTAAAGCAAGGGAAATCAGGGATCACTTCCATGAGTCTATCGGAACCTTTTCCAAACAAACCGAGGGCTCCAGCTACAACTGAAATTATCGATGTCCTCATGCACCACATTATTATAATATGTGTATGCTATGTTTCCTGCTTTGTATCCTGTAGAGCCGGGTCCAAACTACAGTCTGTTATATACCGTACCTATGAACACTAATGGGTATGTTCCAATCCTCATAAATACGTTGGACACTATTTTAAGTGAGGGGGGTAATATGCTGTCTAAGCTGTCTACCACTAGCAGTGGTCTACCTACTTCACGCCGCTGGCGAGTATTGTATTTTGTTGATGTTATAAAGATTCATTTCATTTCCAACCATTTCATTTTCAACCTCCGCTTTTGTTATTCCTCATTCATTAACCTTTTCTAGGTTACAACCCGGTCCTTAGGCCCTATAGAAGAATTGTCATTTACATGATAGCACTTTTCTTAATATATGGGATGTTCATTGTAGGGCGATCTTCTGGGCACTTTGTATGTTGATGTTACCTGGAACATTGTTAGTAAAATTGTCCACCCATTTTCTCACGAAGTCCAGAGATCCGATTACTATTGGTACAGTATCGGTCTTCATACCCAACATCCTGTTAATCACGATCTCCAAGTCCTGTAGTTGGACAATTTCTCGATAGTTTTTATGGTGGTATTTCACTCAGATGTTAATACTATGTTAATAGGCATACACTTCCTGAATTTCGCGTCTTTTATGATAATATCAGGTCTGTTGGCTTTTCTTTCCCTGTAAGTTTGAATTGACATGTGCCAGAGGATAGTTACATCGTTATTTTAGGTAACTATGTCTGGTTGGTGCTCATGCCAACTCTCAGTGATTTCGATTTTGTGACTCTTGCATATCTTCCAGTGCACATATGTCGCTACCTTGTTATGCCTGTGATTATTATTATTATTATTATTATTATTATTATTATTATTATTATTATTATTATTATTTCTACCTTCTCACCGTTCAGACTGAAAAATCTAAATGACACTTTGCTTTTTATGGAATCTCGACACTAACCGACTCCAGCTCCACCTTGGGCGCCGTCGATAGCTGTGCTAGCACGAAGTCACAAGTCATCATGGCCGAGGGTGAGTGTGCTGGCCTTGTTCATATTGTTCATCACGCTAGATAACACGCTCTTTCCCAGAAACTGTATCTAAGGTCTGCTCAGCATAGTTGCAGTATAAGCCACAGGTAGGCTCTGTGGGTGTTGAACAAACACAAAATGCGCCTGAGCAATCATCTGCAATAGGGATTGGCTAGCCACCCTAGTAGACAGCTATCCTTGAATATGAGTGGCCAGCTATACTACGATAGCGAGTGAAATTGCATTTACATTTTTTTAGATTATTGTTGACTGGAAATCATGGAGCGGGAAGAGAGTTCCACAAGCGAGAATTGCGAATGCTGTGGTACAAATATACTAAGCCCAATATATTCATCGTCACACAAACAAAATGTGTACGATATGATTTTGATAAAAAAAAAAGCGCATAACCTTGAAGGTGGGGTCCAGTTAGAGATAGCTTCCGGTCGAGTAACCCAGTCTGTTCAAATGGTCTCTGACTGAGGCTGTTCCCAATTATCTAGATGTGACTCCCAGGCCGCCTTGGCTGACGCATCTTTCATATTTAAGAGAAACGACCGTCTCAACACCCGACCATGATACACCGTCACTACCTCTGCACAGGAAGAGAGTTGCCCGGTATGTCAGCCCCGAGGAGATAGGCCCAACTGGCGATGTTCAAACAACTGGCAAGCAAATGTGTGCCACCGAATGAGATATTTATTATCTCCTTTCTTAATTCACTAATTCAAAACATATGGATAGTGATACAATCAAGGTCAGAAGAGCAATACTGGGCGTAGCATCAAGGCAGAATATTATTATTATTATCATTATTATTATCATTATTATTATCATTATTATTATTATTATTATTATCATTATTATTATTATTATCATTATTATCATCATTATTATTATTATCATTATTATCATTATTATTATTATCATTATTATTATTATTATCATTATTATTATTATTATCATTATTATTATTATTATTATTATTATTTTCTTTTGTATACACATTTCATTCCGAGTCCCAACCAGAGACCTAAGGTCAGAAATGGTAACATGACATTTTCCCATGATCATTTTCGTAAAATAAATAATATCGCACACATTTTACATAGATGAAACAGTTCGTAAGGCGTAAGATGTACTTGAGACTACAATTATTGTATTTCTTTAAGGCATGGGCTACCAGAAATCTCTTTGATTAGTCTACTGTAACCTTTTCAAATCAATCCTAGGGCTCCAACTACAATTGGAATTATTGATGTTCTCATGTGCCACATTTTGAGATTTCCACTTCACGATCCTTGTATTTTGATAGTATTTTGAAGATCTTCATAGATACATTACAATCTGCAGGGACTGTCATGTTCTGTTTTGGGGGTATTTGATCATGATGCCAGGGCAATTAGCTTTGACTATTCTGTCTGCGTGCATTGTAAAGTCCCATATAATTCTTATAGGTTCTCTCTCTGTAACCGGGTCTAGGTGATGTTCATACCAGTTTCTTGCAGTTTCCTTCTCGTAAAAGTTGCATATATTCCAGTGCAGATATTGGCCCACTCTATCATGTGGAGTTTTATATTCATTGGGTGCTAAGACCGTGCAACCTGATACAAGATGGCCAATTGTTTCTCGATATTTATCATAGAATTTGTATTTCAGGTTAACACAGTTTTTCAGTATGTGTGCTTGGTAATTTCTAGTTAGCAAGCATTGGTCCTGTGCAGTAAGAATAAAACTTACATCAGCTTGTTTGGTATGGGCAGAGGATTGACCATGAATAGGCTTATCTTGGCATTGTTTTTTTTTAATTTGGTACATTGCATTTGACTTTGTGCTTTATTTTTTAGCTTCCTGGACGCTGTAGTAAATGTATTATGGGTTATTTGCACTTTTCACCCACTTAAAATCCCTCTTTTGAATTATTATTGTTATTATTATTATCGAGTGAAAAAGCAGTAAACTAAAAAGTGACGCAAATATACTAATCCAATATACCTATCATGACACCCAGTCTAATAAGGGTATACCACACACATGAATCACAGCCAAATTTGTGCAATATGATCAGAGATTATGATAAAAGCAGAGCTTGTGTGTTATGGATTAGCTGCTTTGAAACGGTTGTGCTTCTTGCATTTTTTTCTGTGTGGGGTGAAATGACGTTTTCTGTAACTTCTGTTTATTTCGATATTATTTCTGTGCTTTCTTTAGATCATACTGTAGCTTTATATATAACATTATTATGTAGGTATTTGCTGTTTAGTAATAATATCTTAATAGATTTATGTTGAGTCTTGACTCATTGTTGAATCTCGCCTAATGCATGGAATAATAATGCAACACAAAATGTACTTAGAACAAGAATGTATTATAACAAGAAAGTGTACACAATAAGTACACATAGTATTTCTGTATATTTCTGGGAAGATGTTCCTGGATAATGTGTTGACTAGTCGCAGTCGATCAGAGTCTCTAGTTGGATTTCGTGATTCCTCCTCCCATCTTCCGGTACCAACCATTATTTATATAGTTGGTAGTCACCTATGCAGATTAGGTGGATCCTACACAACAATTTATTAGCTAGGTTAATCCAGTCCGCGCAGACATTCTTCAATTCGTGTGTATTCAAGTAATGAAATGTGACTTACAAGTCATCTGAGCAACCTCATCGATTAATACACCCACTCATTAACAGATTTACACAGTTCGTCAGCCCCTAGGGTAGATGACGAACTGGTTAGTGTCAAGCAACTGACAAACAAATCCATTGTAATGAACGGAATATTTATTCTAGTCGATCTTTATTGACCAAAACAAAACATGTATATATTAACACTGTTAAGATGATAAACCATGAGAGTTATGGCCTGGTTTAATGTATAATTATTTCCTTTTCGTATTAATCATAGCGGCGGTATAAATATTTTTAGTTGTTATTGATGGTTTTGATATATATATATATATATATATATATATATATATATATATATATATATATATATATATATATATATGGGTCACGAAAGATAAATTGTCGTCTAAATTACGCAAAAATGAAATTATCACATTTTAACCGATATATTTACCAAAATTACACAAAAATATTTTGAAATACTGAAGAGTAAATATATTAAAAATTCGTCATTGTCTTCCACCACGGTCTCCAGACAACTTCTCCTGCAACTCTTCGTGGTGAATGCTGCCTAATCCTTGCCTTCAGCATTAGTGTTACAAGGAGTTTTCTTGGCCTTTCACTCAACTGCACCCGACACATAATAATAAAGGGGGTTGCGGTCTGGGGAATTAGGTGGCTAGATGTATGGGTTGATGAGGTCAAGGAAATTGTCTGACAGTCATGACTGATTTCTCCTGCTTGTTTGACATGGTGCAGTATCCTGTTGCCAAACATAGGGTTTCCCAGTGGCGACCCTCTTGACCAAAGGCACCACTTCCTCCTCCCGACACCTGATGTAGGCCTACGTGTTGAGTTTGAGGCCCTCGCCAACAAATTCAGGAGTTCTTTTCTTAGAATGATTAGAGTGAGTTTTCGGAGCTTCCGTACCTTCGTAATCACCATTAAACTCATTCCATTTTTCCGAATCCTCTGCACTGTCCTCGGATTGACACCCAAACACTCCGAAATGTTCGTATTGGCACTTTCAGGGCGAATGCCAAGCAGTACAGCATGCCGTTTCCAAATTTCTGGCAGAGTGAATTGCGCCATGGTGGTCTTTTTCTCACAGACGATGACTCTACTATGCTGTACAGTCGACAAAATTAAAACCAGACAACGCGCATGCGCGAAATTAAAATGATAAAATGGCGACAATTTACCCATCGCACCCTCTGTGTATATATATATATATATATATATATATATACATATATGCACACTAAAGAAAAGTGGGTTGAATTCTTTATCTTCATATAGTGGCGTTCTTTGCCTACGTAATAGTTTTTTTTATTCATTCGTTTTCTGCGGCTGATTATTTAAAGCCAGAAAATTTGGGGAGGTTGGGGGATAATAATTATTTAGTCATACAAATCTTACTAATTAACCCATAGCTGGATTAATACCTTTTTCAAGGGTATTCTCGCCTAAATGAATAAAACGAACCCAATGGAATTGGAACACGTCACTCTGATTAAAAATTGCGAGTCATTATCCATTACCACCGCACATCCAAGCTTACAACACAGGCAGTTTCCAAGCTGTCACCCATCTAGGCACTGATCATGCTCGATGAAGCTTAACTTCGGTGATCGAACTGGAACAATTGTTTC
>OZ038485.1:85972179-85982179 GCA_964036315.1 Acanthosepion esculentum
AGATAGATAGATAGATAGACATTATTAGTATTAAATAGACACAGATATCAATAAACTTAGATGTTAGTGAAGTGAGTGTGATGATACACGGACAGATGGTATGAATGGAGAATGAATAGAGATAAATAATCTTTTGAATATGTATAACAGTAAATTATTCATTATAGTTAACAGATTTTGATATTTAATGAGATTATTTTTAAAACCAATCAAACCATTTATTCACTCGCAAAATTATAATTGTAATTATTTTTATGATGCTGATTATTCTTATTTTTCGGGCGACCTGAACAAGGATTTTTATCCGTCTGTCAAATATTTGTCTTCATTATGTTTTGCGTAATGCAATTTTTAAGCGGGAGTTGTACGTTCTGAATCAGTTGCACGTAATCGTGTTTTCTATGTCCGTGAGTGCACGAGTGGTGCCTACATTCTTCCCAGTGCGTATAATCAGGCTTTGCATGCGCGTTTATATATGATGCATTTGCTAGAAATTATCGAACTTTTTTTCATTATAACTTGATGCAGATATCTATAAATATATATGACCTAACACATGCATGAGAAAATGAAAAAATATCTATATATAATATGTGGGACTTGGACTTGCATGCTGGACGATTATTTTGGGCTAACGTACATGTTCTTGGTTCTCTCTTTTTTTATACCGTTTTTTTCCCCCCTTTGGTATTGGTTTGATTATTTGCAAATCAAGACACCGAAGGTTTTCCAATCGAGTATAGTATCTTATACTTATAAGACTTCTACTAATAATATATATAATATGTGTGTGTGTGTGTGTGCGCGCGTGTTCTTACCTGTACTCTTATGTGTTTATTAAACGAGGAGGAGGCTTATTTTTCGAGGACATTTTCAGACTCTTTCTCGATTTATTAAAACTAACCATTTTATTGATTTCGCACTTTTGACCTTCAAAATGATTTTCCAATCCACTTTTATCAAGAACTGCAGACGTTTATTTCAGATTGAGAAAAAATCTACTCCCCAATTATTAAGTCTCCCTTATATTAGATAACTAAGCGTATGTGTAGGTAGTAAGATATAAAATCTCTCTCTCTCACAAACACACGCACACACACACACACATACACATATATATATATATATATATATATATATATACATATATATATATATATATATATGTTTCGGACCATTTTCCTGATTTCCGGTACATGTTTAAATATAAAATGTTCAGTGTTTGAATACTTTCAGCTTTCATAAGTAATTTATTAAATAGTTTTTGTTTGTTGCGTTCTGTCGATTTTGTTATTTTTAAATATGGCTTCTACCCAACTTCACGTGAGAGTTCATGTTATTTTTTTTCTTATTAATGAAATATATTATGTTAATTCTTAAATTTCATAACATTATATTGATGTCGCATTGTTTGTATTTTATGATTAATGTTTCCAGTATTTGTAGTCATTTTTTTATGTTGGTTGATTGATAATAAACGATTTAATTCAACCATTAATGGATAAATGGCACGTTAATCGGCGCGATGATGTAGTAGTTTTTTAAATTATTTCTCTAATAATAATTATACTAATTCAAGCAATACATACATTGGTATCTCAGCCAGAGAAATTAAGAGATATAGTGTATTTGGTTTGGTTTGTTTTACGGCATATCAACCTCAATGGGTTATTTAATGCCGATAAGATTTTTATTGCTGGTAATTTTTTTTTTTAAATGTATTGATGATAATACTTTTTTCCAAAAATATATTGCTGGTAATAATTTTTTACAAAGTACTTCTGGTATTAAAACCTATTTTTACACTTTCATAGTTTTTTTACCCTAGTTTGGGGGTTAACTATTTACCCATAACTGGGACTCTAACAGGTGATACCACTCCAGGCCAGGGTGGACCTGCGAACGTAAGTAAATATAAAAGTGGACACTGAAATCAACACCCAGCGGGAACAATCTGATATATGCGCGTTGTATATTGGCTCGACTGCGCTTAAGCATTAAACGAACTGTTAATGTCCAATTTTACATTTTAGATGTCCATCTCTCAGCACAAAACATTATTGAAATGCGAGCTTTCAAATTGTCTTCACGTCGCGACTGTATCCAGCAAACTACTCAGCTGTGACAAGTAGTGTTTAAGGATTTCTGTTCGTAAGGTTGAAACCAAGGTAGTGAATTCAACTGACCTCCTAATTTTTAAAGTTAAAATCTTTACATGTTATTTTTGCTTTTATTTTATTTTTCACACGTGTATTTAGCACTTGTTAATACTTCTGTTTCCTGGCATGATTCAACATTGACCATTATATATATATATATATATATATATATATATATATATATATATATATATATATATATATATATATAAATAAAAAGGAAAGAACAGTAAGATATAAAATCCGGTGTTCTTATAGATATTTTTATTTTTACACAATAGTGCTCTATGTAAATTTAAATTTACAGAGCATTAATATTATAAATTAATAGATTTAAAATATGGTTTTAACCGCTACACAGTGATAACCATGTTTCAGAAATGGAAGCTAAAGCCCCTGAATTTAATTTTGTTATTAAACCAAAGACATTAGTTCCATTTCCTCATCATTAGCTTCCATTTCTGAAACATGGTTATCACTGTGTAGCGGTAAAACCATATTTTAAATCTATTAATTTATAATATATATATATATATATATATATATATATATATATATATATATATATTTATGTCTGTGTGTTTGCGGGTTTGTTTATACACACGGTAACTTTGGCACAGACCAGATGTATCAAGATAGGTAAGTGTCAAAGTTGTATGATTTGCTTTGGCTGTTTAACGGCATATCAACATCTTATGGGTCATTTAATTCCGAAATTTTATTTTTCTTGTTGACTTTGATCATTTTTTCCAAATGTTTATTACTGTTATTTTTTCTTTTTTTTAAATGTATTGCTGGTAATTTTTTCTAATGTATTTTTATATATTCATGTTTGATAACAACTTGGGGGTTTGCTATTTGACCACGTCAAGGTCCTTACTATAATAAAATTATAGAGTAACATGCAGACTGATGAAACAGGATAAAGTGGTAATTGATTGATTGTTATTGTCATTCAAAAGGTTATAAGTCACAAGACTTTTAATAAAACGATTCAGTGTTAACTTAGGTGTGTGAGCCAAAATTACCTTCGTCCCCGAGCGCAGAGAAACCTTGCGGCGCCACTGGTGCCTCGTAATGTGGTGAAGATAATGAAATCTTCTCAGTGAAACTGTTTTCATCAAATTACCAATGAAAACATGCGCTCCAGAGTCGATACTTCTCATTTCCTCTCTCAATGTCTGCAGACCCCATGTCTCCGTTAATTGTAAAGTTATTGCGAGTCCTGCTTTCACTGAGGTCGTATATACTCTGGCACAGTGGAAATAAGGCAAGCAATAACTGAGCAGTACTTAAATAAAATGAACAATATATATCCCTAGATATTGACAACAGCAGAACAATCTACTCTCATAAACTGAATAAGGGTTTCTGTTCAAAATTAGCGGAAGGTTACCCGGATTGTCTGACAAGAAAGCCAGATGACATCACAAGCGAAACGTTGTGATTGTGACAATAAAGAAAAGAACTTTACTTCAATTGTAAATAATATAAACAAACACGTTTACTTTGTCAGTTTTTAATAATGCACTTTTTAAATTGTTCTTCTCACCTTTTAATTGTTTTGTTTTTAAAATCTGAAGTAGATTGGTTTATAACGTTACTTAACCTTACTCATGACAACGTTCCATCATTGATGGACGTCGCCGTGACCAATTCAGCCACTGAAGTCCTCAATATAATAAAATTAAAGAGTAATGTACAAACTGATTAAACAATACCCAACGATCCAGAGGTGAAATACGAATCGCAAGTAAACTACGTTATTTTTTCATTATTATCGATGTGATACCTGTCCGTCTGTATGTCATCTCCTCAGAAGTTAAGGAAGAGACTTGAAGCTACAGAAATGTGAGTCTACAGAAGGATGTTGAGGATACCATGGACTGAACATATGAGTAACGACGAAGTTTTAGAGAAAATGGAAACGAAAAGGAAACTTATACTTAACATCAGGAAGAGACATTTGAGGTTTCTAGGGCACATAATGAGAAGGGAAGGCTTGGAAAATCTGAGGCTCACAGGACAGCTTCAAGGCAAGAGAGACGGATGAAAACAGCGCATGACATGATTAGTGAGCTTGAGTGAATGGTGGAAAAGGGTTTAGGATAAATAACAGAAATATGAAATTTATTAAGAGCTATAAGGGACATGAAGTTGTGGAGAGCCATGATCGGCTAGTACTCGTTTTGGAGAACACGCGTCTACAAGGGCGGCGAGTAAAAAGCATATTACAGACGCTATCGCTGTAGTTCATATTGCAACTATGCCGAACAGATCTTAGTTACAGGGAGAGAAAACTTATAATCAGGTGTGATCAGTTTTTCGAACGAGGTTCATACGTGCGATGACAAAAATATGAACGGTTCCAACTAGCTAATTTCACACACAAGGGGCCACTTGTGGTATGGTTTTCAGCCATCTTTCAAACCTGCTGCACGCTGCATCCCTCCCTACGACAATAACATCAGAAAGTCGACGCTTAATCCTTTTGGTAACATTCGAAACCGGGTCTCCTGGTCAGAAAACGAACATTCTAATCACTTGGTTTCGCAGCGATTTCATTTTGTAATATCTTTCTCTTTCTCTCTCTCTCTCTCACTCTCTCTCTCTCACACACACACACACTCTCTCTCTCTTCCACCCATATATATATATATATATATATATATATATATATATATATATATATATGAAATCAATTCAATCGGAATTTTTTTTAATTAAATTGTTATTTTTTAATTTATTTTGTCTAAACGTTATTTTTGATGCACACTCATATTCGAGTAGAATCTCTGTCTTTTAATTAAACAGCATTTTTCATCCAACTACATCTACCGGCCAGAATATTCCAGAAATTTTGTCATAAAAACATGCGTCCTCCGGCAAGATTCGAAAGGCCAGTTGTATAAAAAATACTGTTTAATTAAATACTACTGTTTTACTTATAAAAACAGAGCTCATACTCAAATATGAGTATCCATAAAAAATAAGTTTTAAACAAAATGAATTAAAAATAACACGCACACACAGAGATACACACACGCAATACAGACACACACTCACACACACACACGCACCCACACATATATATATATATGCACACACACACACACACACACACACACAAATAAATGAGGGAATGAAAGTGCCGGAACACGAAAGCCATTGTGTAGCGATTTCAACATGTTTTTGTTCTAATCTCTTATAATAAAAATTATATATATATATATATATATATATTATGAAATGGACAAAGTCCGATGATTATTTTAAGACATTTTTATGTTTATATATTCTTTTTACAGGTACAAATATTTAAGTAAATGATCTGTTTATAATAAACAGTATTAAACAACATTAACCGGCCTGAATGTCCGAGAAAATATTCGTCCTCCGGTAAATTCAGGCCGATAAATGTTGTTTAATACCGTTTATTATAAACAGAGTATTTACTTAAATATTTGTATCTATAAAAATAATGTATAAACATAAAAATGTCTTAAAATATATATATATATATATATATATATATATATATATATATATATATATATATATATATATTGGCATTTGTTTACATTTGTAAAAACAATACGCTAGATTTTTCTACCGAGTGAAGATAGCTCTAGCTGACACCAAATTAGTTGAGTTTCAATCCTGGCTTGAGGCATTCGGAAGTCTAGTCACACTGAGGAGCTGTGATACAGCGAAACAGTACTGTCTGTGAATGACATATGTAAATATATATATATATATATATATATTGTCTGTGTGTATGAGTGTTGATACAAGTCTTATGTGTCAAATAGACGGAACTGTTTCGAAATTACAAGTCATCTTGACCGATGCTTTGAGTGTACTAGCTGATCACCCTAGATTATATGCTTTCTCCCAGAAACTTCGACTAAGATTTGTTCAGCATAATACATTGCTGTGCATTCTGGTTGCTGGGCAAACGCAAGCATGTCCGACTGGCCAGCTGCCCTGACGGTGTTTTTATTTAAACATAGATAATGACGACACCTGCCTTATCACGGCCCCTTTCAGTTCTACTTTATGTAATCAAACTGTACACTCAGGTAATTTTTTTCATCACACGGCATCAAATATGCATATAAGAAAACTCCATTACGATAAATACATACATATTTAGTGCATGTATATTGTACGCTGATATAATTATAAAGCACTATTCGCATCGACATGTGTCTGCTTTACTGAGAATAATTTCCAGATTTTTTCTTTTTTTTTTCGAGTCCTGCCGCCCACATTTTATCCTCTGTTCTTTTTTTATAGTGATCAAGTCCATAGCTCCTCTCATACGCTTTCGTGCATCGGAATTGCTTTTATTAATTCGTTCTCATTTTTTGTGTACGTTCCATCTTTTAGGATTGCAACCTTTCTTGTCTCTCTTTTCCTCTCTTTCTTTCTATTTTGAGCTTATAATACATGATCTCGCCGATATTATCACCACCTTTTAAACGATTCGTTGTATCAACAGTTTGTTTGATTCGGAAAATAAACATAGCCAGCCTCATTTCTTGCTCCCACCCAACTCAAAACGAGAACAAAAAACTTCTTCCTTGCTAAAAAAAAATGTAGTTACCCTTAAAAGCACTGACTTTTAATATTTATAGAATAAAGTAAAAAAAAAAAAAAAGATGGCAGTTGTAGTCTTAGATTGTCTGAATTACTTAGATGAAGTCATTTACATCATAAAAAATCGGTAATAATAAAATTTTGTTAAAAACAAAGAAAAGAATACAACACTGTTTTTTTTTAATCTGTATCACCCCTGGCAAGGCAGTAAAGCCACTAAGACAAAAGGGGTTACAGGGTGTGAAAGAATTAGAAACAAAAACATTAATAATAGGCGGGAAGAGGAACGAGTAATCAGGATAGTAGATAGCGATTGACATGTCATTTAAATTTTTGTAGATTAACGTTGACTGGAAAATATGGAGCCGGAAGGGAATCCCACAGTGCAAGAAAAAGAAACTGTTAGCATAGAATTTACCATAGCCAGATCATCTGTAAATTGATGAGTCCTTGTTGACAGTCTCTTACTGTGCTTAAATTAAAAAACATCTTGGTACTTTAGCGAAGAGCTCATCCGAACAATTACCATGAAAGTATTTATAGAAAAGACAACCTTACGGTGATGGGTAAGTGACTGAAGCGGAGCCGCATGATCAGGCCAAATGCTATTAACGATTCTTCTTCAGGGACACCAGACTATATGGCAGTAATATTCTAAGCGTGGGCGAATGGTAGACTTATATAATGAATTTAATAGCATTCCTCCCATGTAGCAGTGAATACCGGATAATTTTCTCAGATAAAAAAGGAGACAACAGAAATGTGGTTATACAGACGGATACTGAGAAAAACCATAGACTGAACATGTGAACAACGGCGAATTTTTAGGGAAAACGGGAACAAAGAATAAGAAAGAATATAAACTTCCTGAGACAAATAATGAGGAAAACGGCTTGGAAAATGACATTCACAGAACATATTAATCGCAAAGGGAACAGAGGAAAGTAGTGCATAACCTACCTAATGAGCTTGTATAACTGGTTGGCAGAATATGAATTAGGAGAGATAGCAAAAAAAAAACTTTACTAAGTGCTACACATGACAAGATGTTGTGGAGAAACATGATCGCCCAGGTCTTGAAAGGTTACGAAACAGAAAAAGAATTATCTTTATTATATTTAAAGACAGGTGTGGGTTTTATTGTATTTTCTTATTGTAATATCTGTAACATTTTGCTCAACGATAGTTATGTCTCTTCAGTTGGCGACCAAATATTTTAAAAGTTGTCTCCCTTTAAAACGTTCTCCGCTATGTACGTCTTTGTTGAGAAAATGGTGGTCTTTTTCCAGATATTTATGAAATCAATTGATGAAAAGACCAGAGTACAACGAAAATAATAATTGGGGGAAATACATACTTAAAATAACGTCATTTACTATTGCAAATTTAGACTTGTTATAATTCTGTTATTAATTTTAAGACATGCTTCTTAGCTCAGACGTGCGTACAGCCATATTACGTTGCAACACCGATTCTTGAACGACCACTGAAGTTAAGTAACATTTGAACCTGATCAGTACCTAGATGAATGACCGCTTGGGAATACCAGGTGCTGCATGATTGGATGTGTGCGCCGTGGAATTGAAATCATAGAACTTAGTTTCAATTCCAGTCATGTTCGTTATATTCACATGGTAGGAGCCAACCTCTTCTCCAAATGGTTATGTGTTAATCAGTAGAACTTGTATCAATAAATAATTATATATATATATATATATATATCAGTTACTGCGATTAAGCTTTTTATTTAATTGTTTTTTCTGGGCATACCGTGTGTAGAAATTGTCCAAATGTTCTGCATATTCAAGCGCTTTAGGCTATAATTTTAGCCATTATCAAGAATGATTTTTATTTTTATCTGAATGCATCTTTTTTTATGCACGTATCTAGAGTTATAATTGTTTTTTTCAAACACGGTCAGTACTTTGTGACCGTGTTCATAATTAATGTTATTGAGTTTTAGCCTTTTCTTATTTTTAAACACTATATATCACATATATCATTAAATATTTTACTGGCATCTTCTTTCATTTTCATCTTTTATTTGATGAGGCCTTGTGAACCAATATTATAAAATTTTGACTAGTATTTACTTTCATCTTTTTTATATTGATTTTCCAAGCGTATCTTAGATGTGACACAAGGCCGAAAGTATGGGGCACCCAGTGAGGATCGAACTTACTACTCAGTCGTAATTGTTCTAGCAAGACAAGCTTGCTAACCACTACACCGCCTCGAGGTGCCTATTTTCATCTTTTTATATAAGCTGAAACATTGTCGGCAATTATTCAAATATCTCAAATCGCAGCTCGGCAAATTGATTGACGACAGGAAATGAAGCTGATCGGAACTAGTGAAATATAAGGATTTGGGTTCAAATCTCGACGAGTGATTACCTTCATTTCTTATCTGCTCTCTCTATTCCCAGCCGTAGATTGAAACTCAAATATTTCTCAGGTAAAAATTATTATTAATCTTTTATTTACACGTGCAATATTATATCAAAGTCGATATTTTATCAGTTCACCCCAAGCAAGGCAAATAAAGAGAACGAGTAGACTTTAGAAGGAAGCGGAAATCCAATCCTAAGGGATTAATCTTTAATCCTGTTCAAAAGACCGGGGAGGAGCATAAATTGGGCGACAAACTATCTACTTCTGTTAAGGGAAAATGTAATAGTTAATAAAATTTCAAAGTAAAGGCCTAGACGATAGAGGTATAGAGTTGAAGTAGACTTTAGAAGGAAGCGGAAATCCAATCCTAAACAAGAAACCGGTGTTAAACCTGCATTGCTGCTCAAAAGACCGGGAAGGACAGTGAACCGGACGATCAATGAACTTTATCCACTCCTATTGAAAAGAAAAAAATTAATTAGTAGATTAAGTGTTAGAGTTCAGGCATAGACGTTGGAAGTACAGAGTTGAAGTAGACTTTAGTAGGAACCGCAAACCCAATCCAAAACAGAAAACAGGGGACACACCTCTATACCTGTTCACAAGACGGTGTCGAGGAACCGGTCGATAAGTGAACTTATAACTGATTTTTGATCGAATTCCAAAATGGAAATCTTTTAAGTCTTTTAACGTTCAGATTTATTCTTCACTTCCTTTATACGAGGGAGAGCTGAAAAAAAACTTTGTATAAATCACTTCCCAAAATCAGTATTATGCTTTTCGATTGTGAAATTGCTTATTCTGGCAATTTGACCTGCCTGAACGTATGTTAGATTCTAGAGCAGC
>OZ038485.1:85987179-86009679 GCA_964036315.1 Acanthosepion esculentum
ATATATATGAATATATATGAATATATATATATATGAATATATATGTATATATATATATGAATATGTATATATATATATGAATATATATATATATATATGAATGTATATGTATATATATATATAATTATATATGAATATGTATATATAAATGTATATGAATATGCATATATATCTGAATATATATATATGAATGTATATGTATATATATATAATTATATATGAATATGTATATATAAATGTATATGAATATGCATATATATCTGAATATATATATATGAATGTATATGTATATATATAAATATATATGAATATATACATATGAATGTATATGTATATATTTAAATATATATGGATACATATATATATGAATATATATGTATATATCAATATATATATGTATATATAAATATATATGAATACATAAATATATATGAATATACATATATAAATGTATATATAAATATGTAAAAATATATATATGAATGTATTTGTATATATAAATATATATAAATATATATGAATGTATATGTATATATATAAATATATATATGAATATATATATATGTATGTATATATATATATATAAATATATATGAGTATGTATATATATGAATGAATATGTTTATATATATGAATGTATATGTATATATAAATGTGTAAGAATATGTATATATATGAATGTATATGTATATATATAAATATATATGAATATGTATATATATATATGAATGTATATGTATATATATAAATATATATGAATATGTATATATATGAATATATATGTATATATATAAATATATATGAATATATATATCCATATATATATGAATGTATATGTATATATATAAATATATATGAATATGTATATATATGAATATATATGTATATATATAAATATATATGAATATATATATAAATATATATGAATATATATATCCATATATATATGAATGTATATGTATATCTATAAATATATATGAATATGTATATATATGAATATATATGTATATATATAAATATATATGAATATATATATCCATATATATATATGAATGTATATGTATATATATAAATATATAAGAATATATATATATATATATATACATATATATATGATGGTATATATATATATGTGAATGTGTGAATGTATATGTATATATAAATATAGTTATGTATAAATATATATTTATGATGTTATATATATTTATTTGTCAGAAGGTATATATATGTAAATTTATTTAAGAATATATATATGAAGTTATATATATGTATATATATATATATGAATGTAGATATATATAAATATATATGAATGTATATATATAAATATATATATGAATATATTTATATCAGTATATATCTATAAAGATATATATGAATATATATATATATGAATGTATATGTATGTATATAAATATTGATATATATCAACATATATATATGAATATATATACAAACATACATATATATATATGAATACATAAATAATGCACATATATAAATATATATTTATGAATGTATAGCTATATATTTATATGAATATATATATAAATATTTATGTATATTTACATATTAATGTATGAATATATATCTATATACATATGAATATTTTTATATGCATATATAAATGCATATATACCTATATATATATATGTATATATATGAATGTATATATATATTTGTATATATATATATATATATTCATATTATATATGTATGTACATTCATACTATGTATATATGTATATATATGTATATATATCTATATAGATTAAAGAATATCTGTGTATATAAATGTCTGTATATATACACATGAATATATATGTTAATGCATAGATGTATATATATGAATGTATATATAAGAATATAAATGTATATATGAATATATATATGTGTATATTTGAATGCATATATATATGTATATGTATATATATATATATACAAATGTGTATATATATCTTTATATTAATATATATATATATATATAAGTATGTATGTATGTGTGTATAAATGTATAAATATGTATATACACTCCTGATCAATAATTTTTGACCACTTGAAAAAAATTTTAAAATACTGTTTTTCATGGAAAAACTTTAAACATTTCTTACTTAAGGTTACTAATTTTATAATCTAAAAGGTTCTGTAGACCAAAAGTTATAATCCGAACATTTTATTGTGAATTTGACATTTTATAAAATGAGGCGTTTTACACTTGATCAAAATTATAAGACCAGGGGGTATTAATTTTTAGATCTAGTGTAATTCCAATGTTTTTAGTTAAGTTAGTGTTTAGCAATAACTGCGTATCACCATGCCTAAAGCAGGCAAACTTACCAAAGTTGAGCGTGCTCGAATTCTAGATTTCCATTTTCCAGGTTAGTTACACTGGGCGATTGCAGCTAAGGTAAATCGCAGTAAAACTGTGATTTGCAACTTTCTAAAGGACAGTGCGAATTATGGAAACGCGAAGTCTACTTATAGGCCCCAAAGAAATTCCTCTGGCATTGAGTAGGAGAATAAAACAGGTTGTTGTGAAAGCCAGTGGACTTTCTTCTAGTCATATTAAGGCAGCCACAGATGCTGATTGCAGTCCGGTAACTATCAGACAACACTTACGACAAAAATACATGGTAAATAAAAAGCGTAAAAAAATTCCTCGGCTGCTTCCACGTCACAAAGTGAACCATTTAAGGTTTGGTCGTGTATACCAAACATGGGACATTGAGAAGTGTAAGAAAGTCCTGAAAAAATTCGATCTCTATGGTCCTGATGGCTTCCAACGATATTGGCATAACAAAAACATGCCTCTTGAAATTTTCTCCACACGTCATAGTGGTGGAGGGTCTCTAATTGTATGGGGTGCCTTTTCTTACAGAGGGACGATTGAGCTCCAGGTGGTGCAGGGTCGTCAGACAGCGGCTGGTTATGTTAGCATGCTACAAAAAGCATCGTTGGTGCGGAGGGCCATCGTTTGTGTGGGGATAAATGGTTATTCCAACAGGATAATGCTGCAATCCACGTTGCATGCCGGATCTTGACTTTCTACAAGAAAATGGGGTCCATCTCTTGAGACATCCTGCATGATCACCAGAATTGAACCCACTTGAAAATGTTTGGGAATGGATGGCAAAAGATGTTTATCGAAATGGCAAACAATATTTTTTAAAAATGAACTTCGTGAAGCTATCTTCAGAAGCTGGAGACATATTCCTTGCAGCTTAATGGAAACACTAATTTCTAGTAGGCCCCAAAGAATTTTTGAAGTCATCAAAACCAGTGGAGGTAGAACTCATTATTAAATTTGGTTGTTGAAAGTTTTCGTACACTTTTCGTTCAATTTCGTAGAATTTTTGTCTCTGGTCTTATAATTTTGATCAAGTGTAAAACGCCCCATTTTATAAAAATGTCAATTTCTCAATAAAATGTTTGGATAATAACTTTTTGTCTAGATAACCTTTTAGATTATAAAATTAATAACCTTAAGTAAGAAATGTTTAAAATAATTTCAAGTGGTCTAAATTTTTGGTCAGGAGTGTATGTATAAATATGTGTATCTACAAATGTATAATGGCATAATTGCGTATTTATATATATATTTATTTGTATATATAGGAACGTATGTATATGTATATGTGAAAGTATATGAGTACATGTATGTGAAAGTATATATATATGTATATAGATGAATGTATGTATATGCATATATATATATGAATGTATATACGTATATAATACATATACATATATGGATATATATGTATATATGAATATATATATATGAATATATATATAGATGAAGGCATATGAATATATATATGAATGCATATGAATGTATATATGAATGCATATGTATATGTATATATATGAATGTATATGAATATATATATATCACTGTATATATATATATATATGAATATTATATATATTTGTATATATATATATGAATTATATATATATGGCTATATATATATATGTATATATATTATAGATATATATATATATGAATGTATATACATGTATATATAAATGTATGAATATATATGTATATATACATGAATATACATATGTATGTATATATATGAATCTATATATATATATATGATTATATATATTTTGAATTTATATATATGTATGTATATTCATATAATTATTTGTATATTTATATATATATTTGTATGATTGTAATTGTATATATGAATCTATGAATATATATGAATGTATATTGACATGTATATATATTAATGTATATATATATATGTATATCAGCATATTTTTATGTATATATATGAATGTATATATATATGTATATATATGAATGTGCGTATATATATGAATATATGTATATATGTGAATGTGTGTATACATAAGAATACATATATATACATATATATATATACATATATACGAATGTATATATTGTAAACATATTCTTGTGCCAAAATTCAAGCCTTTGAGGGAAGCATTCTAAATATAGTTACAACGATTAGCCAAATATCTATTTATATTTCATCGCATCAGAAAATGGAAAAGTGATTATATATCACACTAAGATCTTTTCTCTTTGCTCCTTGTTTTTTCGGACAAATTTTAAAACTGAGCATTTGAATAGTTAAAAAAAATGTCCGACACATTTTTTATTCCAATATACTTCTTTAATTTTTTTTAAAATTATACATACATACATATATATATATATATATATTGTTGTGGTAGGATCCACCTAATCTGCATAGGTGACTATCAACTATATAAATAATGGTTGGTACCGGAAGACGGGGAGAGGAATCACGAGATCGAACTAGAGACTCTGATCGACTGCGACTAGTCAACACATTCTCCAGGAACGTCGTTCCCAAAAATATACAGAAATACTATATGTACTTATTGTGTACACTTTCTTGTTATAATACATTCTTGTTCTAAGTACATTTTGTGTTGCATTATTATTCCATGCAATAGGCGAGATTCAATATTGAGTCAAGACTCTCTCTCTCTCTCTCTATATATATATATATATATATATATATATATACTTACATACACTCTCGCTTAATTTAGTATGCATTAACTCTAACTTGAATGAACATGAATTATTTCGACTATTTATATAGGCGTATACTTTCCCTTTTCCCCGCGAAAGCATTTATGCCTAATTATTGGTCCCCTACGCTAGCAAATTTTTTTAGTTCACTCATCATATCAACTTTATGCTAATATCGCCAGTCTGAGGCTCACTCAATTGCCTTCTGTCTTTTTTTTACGTTCTTTTACTACCTTGGCTCTCATCCTGTTCCTAAATCTTCCAAGTCCTTTTTTATCTTTTATATGTGACACTATCTCACCATATCAATTCATCAAGTAGCTTGCACGTTGCTTTCCCCAGATTCTTCTTGTCTTCAGTTTATCCTGCTAGTGCTAAAATCTATTGACCCTCACTCCTCATATCCCAGCACGTTCAACTGTCTCTTTCTGATTGTAAGTATATGCGACGGTGCTTTTCCTCACCGTCGTAATTGAAGTCCAGATATCGTCCTGCGCAAGTCAAAACACAAGCATGTTCGTTCTACTTTACATTGACGTCATGTCACAGAAGATCTGCTCATCATGCAATATTAGGACAGTATTAAAATATGACCCCTACATTTAGTGACATCACTCACGAACCAGAAGAGAATCATAGGTAAGATTTGCATATATTCCATTCCTTTCAGTCGTGTGAGTGAATCCAAAGGCGAAAGAAAGTCCTCTAAAAGTAAGGCTAGACGAACCTCAGTCGTCCTGGGTATGACGATAAACTACATCCGGCAGTAAAGCCTCTGATCGGGAGGTTTTGACGTGCCTTTTAATTGCTATTTTTTCCAGATCCACCTTGACCCGGTGTAGTAACACCTGTTAGGGTCCCAGCTATGGACAAATAGATAACCCCCCACAAAATGCGGTCAAAAGTATAAATATAAATTTTAATAGTAAAAATACTAGCAATACATTTTCATAGTAAAAAATACCAACAATACATGTTTGTAAAAGATTTAAAAAGAAACAATTACTAGCAATACATTTTTTAAAAAATTAGATCTTGTTAGCAATGCATTTTTGAAAAAAATTATCAGCAATGCATATTTGTATAAAAAAAATACTAATACTGCCCAGCATTAAATGACCCATAAGAAGTTGATATGCCGCTAAACAAACAAACAAATCTCGGAAAGCCATAATCCAGAAGGAAGTGATGAAATCAAGCATAGCAGATCATGTATGACCAGAAACATACATATATACAATATCTATCTGTATATATGTTTTATCTCCTTACAGATTCACATTTATCTATCGTCAAACTGCTCTCTCTCTCTCTCTCTCACACACACACACACACACACACACACACACACACACACACACACACACACACAAACGCACACACATATATACAGTTGCGCCCCCAAATGTTCAGAACGGCATTGTTTTCGTCAGAATAGTAGGTATAAGTTTTTATCAAGTTGTTTTATATTCTATAATTTTCACAGACAATAAATACGATATTAATTGTTATTGTCTGAGATTTTGGTGTAATTTGAGAGGATAATACAAAAGTTATGGATGATTTAGTGATTTACTGCAAAACCCATGGCGGCCAAAATGATCAGAACGGTTGAAAAAATAACAAAATAATCAAATATGACAGAGAATACTGGAATTATTTAATATTTAGTGTGAAGCCCTTTAGCTTCAATCACACTTTGATATATTCGACTGCATGAGGAAAGTAAATTTTCAATTTCTTGCTGGGTGATCTTATTCCATTCTTCCTGAAGGGCATTCCATAATTGCTCGGTTGTTTTAGGATTTCTGGCTTTCGAACGTTCTCCTAGAATATTCCACACATTTTCAATAGGATTGAGATCTGGGCTTTGAGCAGGCCAATCCATAACAATAACCTTTTCAGCCTTGAGGAAGTTCATGACCACATTAGCCCTGTGACATGGGGCATTATCCTGCATGAATATGGGTGGTCGCTTAGTTGAATTTCTCAGCACAGGCAAGACATGATCGTTTACAAGTTGTTTATAAATTCCTGCATTTACCTTTCCATGTAATCGCACCAAAGGGCCCACACCATCTCCAGATATCATCCCCCAAACCATGACACTTCCTCCACCGAATTTAACACTAGTCTTTTCACCTACTTTTCGACGAACGTACCTTTTTCCATCTGAGCCAAATAACATAAACTTAGATTCATCACTGAAATGCACCGTTTGCCATTTTTCTTGAGACCACAACACATGTTCGGTTGCAAAGGTAAGACGACACTTTTTATTCTTGGTGCTGATCAGTGGCTTCACTGCAGGTGCTCTTGCTTGTAGGTCATGTTCAACTAAACGACGAGACACAGTTTTTCGAGATAAAGTTTTCTTCAGTGCAATGCTCATTTCCCAAGAAACAGCAGCAGCCGTTTTAAATCTGTCCTTTTTAACCAACTTTACCATAACATGATCTTGGTCGTTTTTCTTGGCCTACCTGTAGACTTTCTTGCTTCCTACCAATCACAATCACCGTAGACCTTAAGAATACCGTGAACAACACTTTTTGACTTGTTAACAATCTTTGCAATAGACCCAATACTTAAATTATCCTTCTTTCGAAGCTTAATAATCTGCTGACGAATTGGTAACGAAAGTAAGTGGCATTATATTAACAAAATAAAACAAAACAAATTTAAAAAATTAGAGTTCGCCGGTTAAATATACTAAAACACGGAGTAAAAGCAACCGTTCTGATCATTTTGGCGGCCATGAGTTTTGCAGTAAACCACTAAATCATCCATAACTTTTGTATTATCCTCTCAAATTACACCAAAATCTCAACCAATAACAAATCATATCGTATTTTTTGTCTGTGAAAATTATAGAATATAAAATAACTTTGATAAAAAATTATACCTACTTTTCTGACGAAAACAATGCCGTTCTGAACATTTTAGCCGCAACTGTATATATATATATATATATATATATATATATATATATATATATATATATATATATATATATATATAATGTGTGTGTGTGTGTGTGTGTGTGCGTATTCTGTATTACAATAAACATTATGTTCAATGAGCAGACGTATTAGAGCAGACATCTCTGAATTTTATAACAGTGAAATAAACATCTTTTTTATTTTTTAGTGGCTTATCAACTCCTTTAATAGTGAAATTTAATTTTCTTGCGAGCAAAAACTTATTTGCTGGCAACTTTTTTAAAATTTATCTCTGGTAATTCTTTTTTTTTTTTAATTTTTATACTTTCATAGTGTTTGACCCCAATTTGGAGGTTCACTATTTTCCCACAGGCCTGGGAACCACAACAATTAAAAGGTGGTTCCACACTCCTCTAAACCGCTAATATCCCGATCAGAGGCCCTGCTGCCGAAGGTTGTATACCCAGGAAGAAAATAAACATCTACCGCGCTAGAGAACGGAAGTATTATTAAAGAAAATCTGTCTCTCGATAGGAGTCGAACATATTTCATTTAATCTGAGAGACCACTTGCAACAGTGAAACCAATTATGACCTAATCACTAAACTACGAGAAGCTATCCTATCTATCTGAAACTATTCATATATATCTGACAATTCCCGCATATTTGTCTCAAGCCGTTCCCGCCCGTCTGTCTATATCTTTAGTTCTGGTAGAAACTATGTATTGATCTATAATATTTATGCATCTAAGTTTGCTCGCGTTCGTGTTGTCTTTATTTGCAATCCGATTTCTGAGTTATCGACCCTGAATGGAATTTCACCAGTCTCTTGAACACCTGTACACTTCCATTAAAAATTACTTGTCTGCATTGAAACGTTTATCATCCAAAACAACTTCAGATTCTTTCTTCCCACTTGTTTCTTTTTGTGCCATGTACCAGCAATGGCCTTGGATTCGAGTCGAACATTACACTGAATTTTACTTTTGAAATAATTCCACTCTATTCAATATTTGCTTTGGAAAGCTGCCAGTAATTTTGAGCAAATGTTCCACACATTTATTTCTAATTGCGAACGTATTTTTCGCCATATTTTAAACAAGCACAAGAAAAGGAAAATAAAAAAAAATGACAAAGCTAAGACGCCATTTTGTATCTTTCTGTCCTTGACTTACGTAATATTTCATTTGAAAATATTATCTTTTAAATTACTTACACGATGCAGTCAGTTTGGACTGAGTAGCCAAAGCTTCAACAGAAAAAAAGAATAAAAAAGAATTACTTTCCAGCCTTTAGCATATTTGTTTAGAGAGAAACGTGAGCCTAGACGTGTATTTGGGATTATTGTTTTCACGAATATTTGTCGCTTTCGTATGTCTATGAAGATGAAGTAGTAGAGGGCTTTCTTCATGAATATTTAGAAACAAACGCTAACCTGTCCTAACATGTTGAGCTGCTAGCTTAATATCTCAACTTTAATTTTGTTGTTTTAGATTTTAACTATTCTTTTCTTTTTTGTAGAGCGGGGTAGAACAATTTTTTAAACGGGTTGCAATATCAATGACACCCGCCTTACGGAGGGACAATTAAGTTTACCGATATTTAGCTTTATCGGACAGAAGTCAATTCCCGTTCAAAGTGACATTTATTATCAATATGAGGACTTTTTTTTTATTCATTTTTGTATTTCATTCGTTCAGTATTTTGAAAGTATCAATGTACAATTTTCAACAAAGTAAATAAATGATTTAAGATAAACATCTAATTTAAATGTTGTTACTATTTTATTTACTAGTTCGTCACTTTGGTATTTTATGAAAACGTTTCAAGCTGACTCTTAAAGCTATATTTACACAGTAACCAATAAAGATTAAAAAAGACTGTAGTAACAGCTAGTATTGTCAAGTAAAACTGTAGCAACACCAAGTATTGTCAAGTAGCGTGTATTTGTTTGGTACTTGCGTTATCCGTAGAAATTTCACGGTTTTACAGTTTTTCATTGAAATTAATAGTTTTAAGGTTTCCTTATTATCTGAAGTGGGGAAACAAATAATATAATGGAAACTATAAAATACCACATTAGTCGGTTGTCCTCTTTACATTATACTTTTCATTTTAAAATACATTTAAATATAAACATATGTAGAAACCTTGAAGAAGAGATCTTATAGTTTCTTCATGGTCCTAAAAGGTGTTCACGTTTTAAAACAGGAAAATCTTGCAAAGTTAAAATTAATTTTCTTGCTCCATTGGAAAGGTATAGATATCCGTTTTCATGATACGACAGAGAATATATCACAATATCAAAATATATATTTACTCCGTGTTATTACCTGAATTAAATAGTAATCGCAAAGCGTAACGGTCGTGCGAACGAAGGAACTATTCAAGGAAGAGACGGCACGGTTTTCCTATTTGAATTTTCTGATTAATCTTAATCCTTAAGTTAATGATAGCTGGATGACCACTTGAAAATACCAAGTGCTGTAAACTTGCATGTGCGGGTGGTGTAATGGATAACAATTCGGAATTGGAAATCGGAGAGTGGCGTTCCAATTCCAGTTGGATTTATTCTATTCATTTATGCGCAAATACCCTTGGGAAACGTTTGACACTTCGACATGGTGTAATGGCTAGCAAGCTTTGTCTCGCTGGATCGATTACGACCGAGTAGTGAGCTCGATCCTCGCTGGGTACCCCTTACTTTCGACCTTGTGCGACATCTTATATCCAGTGACTTATCTTGTTGACGGACTCAAGGGTTTCGTGTCGAAACGTTTGTCAGAAACAACTATCCGATATAGGGGGCGCTCTCGTCGTCTTCGACGTATGACAGCCCAGCAGCTCAGTTATTAGAACAGACCAGCCTTAGTGGTGACGCTTTACGCAGAACAAGCGACAATTTTCACTGAGAACTTATGGACATAGTGTGTCACAAGGTCTCCAAATTACCTTTCCCAGGTTTGTAAACACTCCTAGACTGGTTACCAAACAAGACTAAACATCCCAGTCTACCCTGCTATTTAACCCATAGCCAGTGAGAGACAAAGAGACGGATATAGAGTAATATGTAAATTTTTGAGAATATATATATATATATATATATATATATATATATATATATATACGGATTGATGGAAATGTTTTAATTTCTGAGCACGGTCGGCACATTCCCATCTTTATATATCAGTCAATGTGCCATGCTTGATACACACTTAGGCGATCATGTATCTTTCGATACATGACTGACGAGGCAGATTGTTTCCCTGCAGTCTTTCTGCGGTAGACCATTTGCCATCCAAAGCTATAGAACCCGATGTCCTGTAATTAATCCATAGCTAGGGGAGAAGAAGAGGATTCATATCTTTCCCAAGGGTATTCGCACGTAAGTAAATGTAATGGATTCGACTGGAGTTCGAACTCGGCTCTCCGATTCCTCAATCCGAGCCGCTATCCATTATAAAAAAAAAACAACTACATCATTGACAATGGCTAATAGATTAGCTGAAAGCACTCGGATCTACAGATCCTTTGCGCCGTTTTTACACGCTCTCCGTCCAGAAAAGAAATAACCTGTACGAAGCCAAGAAAGGTAAAAATAAAAGGCCTAATTGCAGTGCTTTGTCAGTCGTCTTCAATGAAACTTGTTTAAAAGTGAGATTGTTGCCCAAACACGCAAATTGGAATACGATTAAAATAGATTTTAATTGTAAATTAATTAACGACTAAAAATAAAATACAAATTTCCAAAAAGAGCATAAAATGGAAAAAGTTACTCATGTTATTGGCACTGATCTGTCATCTCGTCTGCAGTCGCTCTCTCACAGACGCGATGTTGCCTCGCTCTGCCTTTTTTACAAATACTTCCACGGTAATTGCTCTGAGGAGTTGCGTTCGCTTGTCCCCAGGCCTCGTGAATTTAAACGCCCCACCAGGCTGGCATCCCGCTCCCACCCCTACACCGTGGAAACTGTTAGGTGTAGACGTCTCTTCTACTCCAATAGCTTCATGTCTCGCACATCCCGCCTATGAAACTCCCTTCCCTACTACTGTTTCCCTGACAAATACAATCTCCAAAGGTTTAAGTGTAGCGACAATCGACATCTCCAGTTGCCTTGATCTATCCGCTTCCCTTCTCCACATCCTTTCTTTTCTCATTCCTATCTGCTCTCGCTCCTGATCTTTTGTGGCCCCCTTGCCTTGATCGACCCACTGTCTTTCTCTTCTCCCTCATCCCCTTCATTGCCACTCCTATCTGCTCTTCCTCCAACCCTTCTTTAACCCCTTGCGCGATAGTGGCCTCTGGCCTTGCTTGGGGCGATATGATTTAAAAAAAAATAAAATAAAATAATCCCCCGATCAAAAGTAAGAAAAGAAAATTGTTTCCTGCTCTCGCCAATGTTCACCTTTTGAGAAAGTGTTAAGGTAAAATAATAGCGTCCATTCTACACACACACACACACATACATATATATATATTATTTAATATATATATATATATTATTTAATATATATATATATATATTATTTAGAGTCTGTCTATATTTCTGAGATGAGGTATTATGTACAGTATTTACATTATTCGGACTATTGTCCTCATCTTTGTCGCCATATTTGTCACAACGTTTCGGCCGTTGTACGCTCCGGCCTTCTTCAGGTGGTTGGAATTTCGAACCGAACCCTTTATTTCGATCACTGGGGTAGACTGTTCTAGTTCCACGAGCCATGTTTGATGGATGTCAGTTATCAGTTATCTCCTGGTAATTTTTCCCTCTGAAAGTTCTCCACTGCCTGAACCGGGTATTGAACTCACACTCTTTTTGGGTCTGTTACTGGATCTAACCAACGCCTTTATCCACCGTACCATGTGTCCTTGAGGACATCTGGGTATGAATTTCTGAGTATTATAAACCTAATTCATACCGAATTATGTAAATACTATATATTATTTAATATATGTAAATACTATATATTATTTAATATATATATATATATATATATATATATATATATATATATATATATATATTATTTAATATATATATATATATATATTATTTAGTATATATATATATTATTTAATATATATATATATTATTTAATATATATATTATTTAATATATTTTTTTTTATTTAGTATATATATATATTATTTAATATATATATATATATATATTATTTAATATATATATATATATATTATTTAATATATATACATATATATATTATTTAATAAATATATAATATTATTTATTAGGTCCTATTTAAATACACACGGAAACCTAACAAACTCCATCCGCCACATACTCGTTGACAATACAAATATAATAGCCTCATTCAAAAGTAAAAATAAGGCTAAAAATAATGGAAGCATTATAATAAAAAAAAGTAAAATCTAACACTCAATAACATCAACTATGAACATGGCCACAATGTGCTGGCTGTGTTTTGAAAATAAAACATTCCTATAACTCTAGATACATACATAAAACAATCCGTGCATTCAGTTAGACAAAATATCCTTGATAATTGCTAAAAGTACAGCCGAAATCGATCCGACATGCAGAAGATTCAGACAATTTCTACATAATTTATGTTCAAAAAAGTAGGAAATTATAAAAACATGAGAAATATTAAATAAAAACATTTTTACTGGAATTTGTATAAAAGAGAAACTGCTCCCCAAATACACAATTATATAATATATATATATATATATATATATATATATATATATATATATATATATATATATATATATATATCCAGGTAAAATGAGAACGAATAAAGTACAATTCCAACTTTCGTAACATTTAATTTAAAAGAGGGCTCAATATAAACTTGAGCAATATTATTTATTCTAGGATATTATATCGACAAACATGTTAAAATCGCTACACAATTGCAGTCGTGTTTCGATGCGAATCAATGCGTCTCATCAGACGATTGCAAATTACTGGCGAGTGAACGATTTATTTATAAATCGTTCACCAAAAATGATTTATCGACTGCAATTGTGTAGCGATTTTGAAGTTTTCGGTGGAACATTCTAATATATATATATATATATATATATATATATATATATATATATATAATGTATGTAAGTATGTGTGTGTGTGTGAATAAAAAGAAACAAGAAGAAAATCTATACATTGCCTTGATAAAGTCCCTTATTTTTCTCTTCTACATATGCATTTCATCTGACAATATTTACATACACACACACATATATGTATATATATATATATATATATATACATATATATATATATATATATATATATATATATATATATGTGTGTGTGTGTATGTAGAGGGGGGCATGTATCTTATTTACTTCAGTTAATGTTACACTCATCTTGCGTCAAAATAAAGAGCAATTTATTTTAATTTTTTCTTTTGCCTAGAGTTTGGGAACGAAGACTCAACCGTCTGATTATTAATGGCTGCTAAACTCGGGCCATAAAATCCCGCTCAATTTTAACAGACGACTACTATTTGTATCGTTTTCCTCTTCACTCCTATTAAAACCACGAGCGACTGCCTCAACACCCCCACTTCCATTGTAGCGTATCTATCTCTTTCTCTTTTAACTCCCCGTCATTTTTTTCCTCTCTTTTCATCTCTGATTTCAGTTCACTTTCGTCATATTCGGAGTACACTACTTTTCATTCTTTTTTTTTTCCTTTTTTTCACTGACCATCTTCTTCATTTCACCTATCATAGTTTCAGCTGACCCACATTGGCGCTCAACTTCGCCCGCCATCCCTGCCTATTACGTCCATCTGAACACACATACACACATACCATACCTACCAACATACTTACGTACGTCCGCCCATATATACATACCCTAATTTCTCAGATAGGCAATCTGTGTATTATTGGTTATCTTAAGGTCACACGTTGTTCCTGCTTTGCACTCTAACCTCTTCTGTGTCCACTTATTTCTTTCTTCCGACCCACTCCTAAATAAATTTCCCGCCTCTTTAAGCTAAATCTTTACTCACCCTCCATGCCTATTTAGCTTGGAATCACTTTTCCCAAATCCCTTAATTCTTCATCTTAGTAACGCACTACCCCCGCATCCAAATCTCGTCTTTCCCGGTTTATCTGTGTGCATATATATATATATATATATATATATATATATATATATATATATATATATATATATATGGTGCTAGCTATAATACTGGCAATTTTATATTTTAATGTATATCAAATTTAACAAAATTTCCGCTAATAAAAGCCCAATTTTAAACTAGAGGGATAATTATTAAATTAGATAGAGTAATTTAACAGAGAAGGGAAAGTCCGTCTGTTATGTGCCATGCGTGATACACGCTTAGGCGATCATGTATCTTTCGATACATGACTGACGAGGCAGATTTTTTCCTGCAGTAGTTTGGCATTTCTTTCTGCGGAAGGCCAGTTGCCATCCAAGACTATAGAACTCGGTCTGTCCTGTAATTAATCCATAGCTAGGGGAGAAGAAGTGGATTCATACCTTTCCCAGGTGTATTAGCCTTCGTAAGTGAATGTACTGGATTTGACTGGAATTTGAACTCGGCTCTCCAATTCCTCAATCCGAACGGAAAGTGCGACACTAAAATCCAATGGCGCATTGGGATATGTATGTATGTATGTTGCGGCATTCACCCTGGATCGGTTAAGCCGGCTCCTTCCAAGGAATTCACCGCGTCCGGAACGAAGGCCGACCAAGCACGGCGATCCGTCGCCAATGCTGAAACGAGCGACAGCCATTCCCGATTCCAACGGCGGTGAATTCTTGAAACGGAGTAACAAGGGAGTTTGAACTTCACACGCGGTCCCCACACCTCGCGTGCTATCCCAGTGGAGGGAGGAATATGCTCTTACTTGCCGCAGAATTTCCACAGACGCAGAGGCAGGAGTAACCAAGAGGCTGCCGGATGCCGGTGCAGACGCCGAATGGTTTTGAATTCAGAGTTGACCTTCTCCTAGACCAGTTGCCATCCAAGGCTATAGAACCCAGTCTGTCCTGCTATTTACCCATAGTTGGAGGGAGAAGAAGAGGATTCACACCTTTCCCAAGGGTGTTAGCACGTAAGTGAATGTAACGGATTCGACTGGAATTCGAACTCGGCGCATTGGGATAGCCAAAGATGAATTCCAAATGCTAAGAAGAGTACGGAGAAACAAAAACAAAATTGTTAGAAGCAAAGAAATGAGTACTGAACTGTTACGTAATATCAGTGCTCCTGTACGGCAGTGAGTGCTGGACAACCTCCTCAAAGATGAAGAGGTAACTTGAGGCAGCAGAATTATGATTCTACAGGAGGCTACTGATGATACCGTGGACCGAATATGAAATCAACGACGCAGATTTAGAGAAAATGGAAACAAAAAGGAAACTTATAGTTAACATCAGGAAGAGACAGTTGATATTCCTAGGGCACATAATGATGAAAACAGAAAAAAATGAACATCGCAGGAAAAATGTCGGTCCTCTCTACCGTTCCAGTATGTTCCTTGTGCTATCCTCAACCTTGACAAGATCAGATCTAAAATAGAGTACTACTATCATATCTGAGCAGGAGCTACCCCGTCATCATTCTCCAGTCTCGATAGAGTCAACAAGCGTCTCTGCGTCCTTTTAGGGGATATTTTTCCACTCTGTAACACCTCTCTCTCACATCGCTACTCCATTGGAAAGTGCTCAGATGAACTCGGTTCCTTTGTTCCACCTTTACAGCTAAGAGCCACCAGGCTACGTGGTTTGTGACGAACAACCTTCATTATCTCCGTCTTCAATTGACGAGATACAAGTTCTACTCTAGAAGCTTCTTCCTGTGGGACCGACTCCCAAGAGGATGTTTTCCTGATCATTATAATGTTAACCAGTTCAAATCTAGGGTTAGCCGTTTATCTTCCTCACATATCCGCGTAGTAAGCCTCGACCTTGAGTGGCTCCCGAGACTTGGGCAGAGTGAACATCACTGTAAAAAAGTAAGAGTTCAGAAAATTTGATACTCACAGGGCAAATTCAACGCAAAGGAGACAGCTGAATACGAAGCATAACACACCTCGTGAGCTTGAGTAAATGGATGGTGGAACAAGGTTTAGGAGAAACAAAAAGAGATAAAATATATTAAGAGCTACATAGGACATGAATTTTTGAGAAGCATGATCGCCTATGTCCTGAAGAAACACGGCAAATAGAATAATTTTATTTTATAGTTTTATTCTTGGGAACAATGCCAACGTTCTAGTTTGGTTTGGTTTGTTTTACGGCATATCAACCTCAGTGGGTTATTTAATACCGACAAAATTTTTATTTCTGGTAATATCTTTTCTTAAAAAATGTATAGCTGGTAATAATTTTTTTCTTTTTTACAAAGTATTTCTGGTATTGAAAGCTATTTTTACACTTTCATAGTGTTTGACCCCAGTCTGGGGTCAACTATTTGCACATAGTTGCGACCGTAACAGGTTCTACCACCCGGGTCAGGGTGGACCTGGTTACACCAGCAATTAAGAGGTGGTTCCACGCTCCTCGAAACCTCCTGATCGGAGGCCTTGATGTCGGACGTAGTTTATCGTCTTACCCAGGATGAGCCAACGTTCTGACCGAAATTCGCAATGAATGCTTGAAATAAATAATATAGTTTTAAGATATACTATATTTATGGATTAAATTGCAAAATATGAGACAGAACGCGTTTAAATGTAAAAGTGAACACTGAGGTCAACGCCTGTTTCATGCGTGATCGCAGTCTTCAGGCCATCATAAGTAGATTGCGTTAAAGTATAAAACAGACGGTCGCCATTTGGTGTTGACATCAGTTATATTAACATACGCTCTATCCATGATATTGAGCATTTTCACACATAAATATACATACATTAAAACTATATTTATATATAAATATACATGTATATATTATTTATATATATATGTATTTATATATATATTTATATATGTATTTATATATATATTTATATTTATAGATTCATATATATACATGTAGATTTATATATATATACATATAGTTTTATATATGTTTATATATATATATACATATGGATTTATATATATACATATAGATTCATATATATATAGAGAGAGATTTATATATAGATTTATATATTTATACATATATTCATATATTTATATATATACATATTGTATATATTTATATATATATATTTATATATATATTTATATATATATATTTACAATATATATTTACATATGTATATATATATTTACAATATATATATTTACATATATATTTACAAAAAATATATAGAGATATTTATATAGAGAGATATGTATATATATATATCTATATGATGAAAATGTGGAAAAGACAAAGCAAAATCCGAATATCCGAGTTTACTGTTTTTTATTTTGTTTTATGTTTTGCTGTCAACGTCAGACGTTTCGGTCTAATAGACCATCTTCAGGACATGGTTATTTGAGACATATCTATATTAAATATATCTCCATTAAATATGTCTCCAATAACCATTTTCATCATAACGTCGGATCTACATTCACATATTTGCTTACATATATATATATATATATATATATATATATATATATATATATATATATATATATATATATATATATATGTACATTTATATATTTGCGTATATAGACAGCAAAATCTCTTTTAGGCATTAATGATTAAATATATTACAATCATTATGTCTGCTTATTTTTAGCATAATACTTTCATAACACGTATATTTTTCCGTGTGTTACAATCAAATGATGTAATAAATACGTTGTAATAGTGCAAATCACTTTTATTTCCTAAGTACTTTCCATCTGTTTCTGAGATCATACATACATACAATTACAACTGCGTATGTATGTATGCCCGAATGCATATGTATCTGCGACTACCCTCGGATTGTTTATATGGATGTGTCTCTGTGAACCAAAATACGTAGACCTGTATGTATGTGTCTCTGTACGTATGAGAGTGTAACCCCAAACAAACACAGAATTAGATTTCCCCTCCCATCACCAAACATATGCAAACAAGCATAAATAATTCCAATTTTTAAAAAATAAACCAGTTTGTCTGATGATCCCCAAAGCGTGAAACCCAGGGTCACACACTGATATCCATACAACTGAATATCTTAGCTCTATCACTGATATTGAGCGCTTTGCAGCCAGTAAGTACTGCTTATATAAAATATTTATATATATATATGTGTGTGTGTGCATATATATATATATATATATATATATATATATATATATATATATATATATATATATATATATATATATATATTGAATTGGACTTGTAAACACTTTGAATAGATTAGAAGGCTTGGAAAACGTAACGCTCACACGGCATATTGAGGGGAAGAGAGACAGGAAAAGGCATTCAGCCGCCTACCTTACAAACTTGTATGAATGGATGGCAGAACGGGAGCGTGCGCCTTAGCAAAAAGAGAAAAATTTCTTATGGCCACACGGGATAGGAAGTTTTGCAGAGCCATGATCGCCAATGTCCTGAAGGACGCGGCACATAGAAGAAGTAATCATTTATATATATATATATATATATATATATATATATATATATATATATATATATATATATATATATTTAAAGACATTTATGATATGTTTAACGTTCTTTTTATAGATACAAGTATTTTAAGTAAATGCTCTGTTCATAATAAATGTTATTTAATACTGTTTATTATGAACATATATATATATATATATATATATATATATATATATATATATATATGAGTTTTATCAACCATTTCAGCCTATGTCTTCGGGCGCTTTATGGCGGTTTAATGGTCATTGAGTTCGATCCTATATGTTTCCGGCATAATTTTCGCCCTGTTGCCAAAGGATAGCTCACACGCACTCATTATCTATTTCCATCGTTCTTGTTTCTTTCGTACTGATTCGTGCGAATCAATCAATTTCTCTCCTACCTTGTTTACGCTTTGGAAAAAGCGAAATAGCTAAGAAAGAACAGCGAAACTTTATTTCGATGTCTGGCTTTAGCTTAAGACGGCTTTAGCTATTTGCAAGAATCGTGTGTAGAATAAAAACTGTCTTTACACACACTATAGCTAAAACATTGAATGAACAGCCAATATTAGCGATTGCTGTCTGGTCTGGCATGTATTGCATTTTTTATGACTCAATTATAAATATGAGAGCAAAAGGTGTCTGCCTTTAACTCAATGGGAAATAAAGATATCGGCATTTCCTCGTCTCTCCAGTAAAATGAAGTCAATGAGGGCAAATTTCAGGCACGTGGAAAAACCTTTTAAAACTCTATGATTTAGTTGGTTGATTTTGTTTAGCGGCATATTTAGCGGCATATCAACCTCGATGGGTTATTTAATGTCGAAATCTAGATATTTTTAACACAATGGTATGCCTTCAACGAAATATATTTTAAACGTAATTATTTGCCTTCAACTACAAATAAAATGTATTGGTGGTCATTTTGCTTTAAAATCGCATTGTTGGTACTTTTTATAAAAAAAATATTTTTTATACTTTCATAGAGTTTTTGTTTTGTGTGGGGGTTCACTGTTTACCCAGGACTTAGACGCAAACTAGTGCTACCAGGTCAGTTCAATGTGGAACTGGATTAATAACAATTAAGAGGTTCTTCCATGCCCCTCAAAACCTCGCAATCAGATACCTTGCTGCGTGATGTAGTTTATAATTTAAATAGTGTTTCGTAATAGATAATAAAGTTATCTACCCATATATAAAATATACATATATGCATAATATTATAATTATCAAATCCTCCTAACAATTTCTATCATGTGTATATCATTGCTTGATCCGGCTTCTAATGCTTCAGTTTGAGCGGCTTGGTGATAGTAGTCGTGGCTCTTGGGGGTGGGGGGGCACAGTCCTATGGTTACAGAGAATTTCAGTTGAGTTCCACCACAGAATATGTGAGCGAGCGGCGCTATATTGAGTCTGATTTTCTGTCTCTCCGTCACCTAGGCCCGTTGGAACAGCTGGTATGGTTTTTGCTTGACAACCTAACTGTCAGGGTTTCAGTTCTCGGTAGTGGATGCGCACTGCTGATGAGTCCGAAATATAGGATGAAACAGTCGTCCAGTGCTTTCTGCATTCTGTTGAGGTTTCTTTCAGACTCAATGAATTACTTAATTATAATTATCAAATCCTCCTAACAATTTCTATCATGTGTATATCATTGCTTGATCCGGCTTCTAATGCTTCAGTTTGAGCGGCTTGGTGATAGTAGTCGTGGCTCTTGGGGGTGGGGGGGGGCACAGTCCTATGGTTACAGAGAATTTCAGTTGAGTTCCACCACAGAATATGTGAGCGAGCGACGCTATATTGAGTCTGGTTTTCTATCTCTCCGTCACCGAGGCCCGTTGGAACAGTTGGTATGATGTTTGCTTGACAACCTAACTGTCAGGGTTTCAATTCTCGGTAGTGGATGCGCACTGCTGACGAGTTACAAATATAAGACGAAACAGCCGTCCAGTGCTTTCTGCATTCTGTTTAGGTTTCTTTCAGACTCAATGAATTACTTAATTATATATTTAATATTTTTACTAAAAATATTTTACATTGCGACACGGAAAATTCTGTTTCGAGACTGAAATTTTTTATCTTGTAATCAGGCTATGTTCGGTAACTTCGATGAAAATGATTTACATTTGAAAATAGAAAACAATATGTTTGCTTATTAAAGATTTATTATGGAGTGGGGGAGCATCCATATTTTTAGATCTTATGGGTGTGTCAATTTTAACTAATCTACCTTAAAGGGACCTCTGGTATGATTATAACATGTTTATATATTTTTGATCCAAAATACAATTCTTATTTTATTCGTTATGTCCTTTTAATACATAGCAATTTAAAATTAAAAATCAAGGATTTAAATTAATATTACATGTACCGTAATATATAATAAAATAATGGATTTATAATTGTAATATACAGAATTTTGTGACAATTCTTTAACTATATTTTAAGGTGAACATTTTATAATCTCGACATATGACAGTAAGCTCATTTCGCTGATTTAATAGGTCATTATATTTTAAACTTAAGATTGTATAGCTTTTTATGTAGATACATGGGTCATTTAAGGACTTACATATTCTCGTTTTATAATATTTTCCATTTTACTGCAGGGTTCTTATTGATTTCTTTTAAATATTATATAATATATATATATATATATAGAGAGAGAGAGAGAGACAGACAGACAGAGAGACAGAGACAGACAGACAGACAGACAGATATATATATAGATACACACACTTATATATACATATATTTATACATGCACTCACACATATATATACATACATTTATATATATATACACACATATATATATACATACATTTATATATATACACACACATATACATACATTTATATATATATACACACATGTATATATAAATATATATATACACACACATATATACATATATTTATATATATATAGACACACAGACA
>OZ038485.1:86014679-86057179 GCA_964036315.1 Acanthosepion esculentum
CACTAGAAATCGGTATCAAAACGAACACCAGTATTAAGTTGCGATCGTTTTATATTAACAATGAAATTTTGCAGTGATCGGGTAGAATATATTTGTTGAACAAAAGCACTTCATAATGACAGAGATTAGCAAACTATCCGTAGACTAGATTGATTCATAAATAAGGTTTGTTTTTATTCATCAACTTTATTCTTCAAACTAATAAAGTACAATTACATTTCATTCAATTATATGTTCGCCATTTTGAGCTAGCACGAAGTCAGAACTCATCCTGACCGAGGTTTGAGCGTGCTGGCATTGGTCATACTGTTGATCACGCTACGTACCGCGCTCTCTCCCAGAAACTGTAACTAAGTATAGTTGCAGTATAAACCAGTGGTGGGCTCTGTGGGTGTTGAAGAAACACAAATGTGCCTGAGAAGGCGTCTGGAACAGGAATTATCTAGCCGTCATAGTAGACGGGCATCCTCGGATCCGAGTGGCCAGTCATTCATATTTGCCATTATTTGTAATGATTTGTTGCCACTTAGCAGACAGTTGTTTGATATTGTTTTAGTAAAATTTCGCAGGTTTTGATATGAGAAAAGTTTGCGACAAATTTTCAATCTAGTTTTCATTAAAGCAACTTTTCATTCATCAGAGTGTTTTGCAGGCATTAATCGGTTCGTTGATTGATTGGTTCGTTTTTTACGGTTTATCACCCCTTTGAAGTTTATTTAAAGCCAGAAAATATTTTTAGATTTTAAGATTTTTTTTTTTGTTTTGTTTTGTTTTTGGAGATAATAATGATTTAGTTTGACAAGTCTTACTAATTAACCCATAGCCAGGGAAAGAATAAGTGGATTCACAACGAACCTAACTGAATTTGAAACTTGGTTCCCTGATTAAGAATTCTATATCATTATTCATTACACCAACCGCACATCCAAGATTATAACACTTGGTATTCCCAAACGGTCATCGATCTATGCTCGACGTTGCTTAACTTAGGTGATCGTACGGGAACCGATGATTCAGCGTGATATCGCAGTAACCCCCTTTATCAGTTGGTGTAAGGTCAAGTGAATATGGCGGGTTGAAGGGGCAGACCAAGCGAGTTCCAAAGATTTCTTCCGGTGATATTCTTACTGTAATCGGCCTTGCGTTGTCATCATTCATTCATATGTTCAGTTAGCACATTTTGCGCAGCTGTGGTCATCAATTCCCTCCATCTCACATTTGTGGTTCACGGTGACATTCAAGGCAGAACAGTGCAATTGCTTGCCGTTTCCTTTTGGGCCGGTGATGATGACGTTATACCGTCCCTCCTCTTCAAGAAGCAGGACCTACAACGATGGTTCTCAAACTTTTTTTTCTCTGGGCCGTATTTTCGGAAAGAAAATTTGCTCGCGTCTCACCAAATTTTATTGGATAAAAAGTACATTTAAAAATACAAAAAACAAAATGAGTGTTAAAGGGAGATTACCGCGAATTCGAAGTCAGAATATTATCATTGATAACTCTCTCCTCCAATTTGCTGACCCTATTATTAATATTTGATATAATGCAAAAATATCACAATGATAAAATCGGTCAATAATTATTTATAACTATTTTTTACTGGAATTTCATGCGGGCAATTACAAGCAGTCCATAATAATATTTAAAAATTTGAAATCATATTTATTTTTCGGCATATGAAACTTTTTAAACTGTTGCTAAATCTTTGATTTTCTAAATCTTTCATTTTCTTTCCTCTTCCATCACACCTATGTGGCGCGCCATACCATTTGGAAATCACTGAGCTACAAGATTGTTTGAATTCAGAATTTTCCTTTTCCTAGACTGGTTACCAACCAAGAGCCAGACTGTCCTACTATTTACCTATAGTTGGCGGAGAGATATATGGTTTCATGCCTTTCTGGGCGTAAGTGACCTCGACTAGAATTCGAACTCAGCACTTCGATTCCTCAATCCAAGCCGTTATCCATTACTCCGTGATCCCTGCGTTGTCATAAAGGAAAACAATGTTTTCTCTATTACCCACTGTGTACGCTGCCATGCAAAACTAAAATATGTCAGTGTACTCAAACTTTATTCTTAACTGGTAGTTAGGAATATATATTGGTCCCAAAGGCGGAAATTACGAATTCTAAGACTCAGTCTAATTTGTTATTAAAATCGTAGTGAACCTGATACGTCTAAGCACTTGTGTCAGACTTAACTAAGCTTAATTAATTATTTATAGAATATAGTTGTCAATTTAAATTACATCACTGTGATTAGCAAAATACCCACTTAGTTTATTATTAATAGGCTGACAGGACCGTACCAGCTGAAGAGGGTGGGGGCTTGTCTTCCCCAATTTTTTACCAATTGTAGTATTTTTACAGGGTTCTAAAAAGAACTAAGTAAAAAAAAATGATTCTCCTTCATTAAAGCATCTATATTTTCCCTGTAGACATTCAAAAGAAACATGAAAAGTTCTTTCATTTGTATCACAGACGGTTCTCTTTTAATTCAAAGATGATTTCTGCCAATTACTAGATTAGCAGAAATCATCTTTGGATTAATAGATGCATATATATATATTTTTGTCATCCACAGACAGACTGTTTCGCAGCTCATCAGTGTAGCTAGGATCGAAACCCGACTGAATTTGCGTCAGTCGGAACTTCTACCAGTAAGCCGTCGGCGCACGGCAGGGATGAAGGTGAATTTTAGCGTGTTTATTTTTAGATTTAGATAAACACACAGTGACTGACAGTGACTCAATTCTGCCGAAGAGTCGTGCAATATTAGCTTAAATAGTCACTGTTTACAAACTCACACCTCAAACCAAAGAGCTCAACCGAAATCACAGACAGACTGTTTTGCTGTTTCATATATATATATATATATATATATATATATATATATATACTGGAAATTTTAAACATGTTGTTGGGCTTTGATAACTGAAGGCTAAATTCTAAATTTTTTGCCTCTCCCGTACAAAGCATTTATCTCTATTACGGCATTGGAGGAGTTTGATCCAGGCACTGAATATATAGGCCCTTACACCACACTACAGAAGCAAATTAATTACATCGGCTGGAATACGAAAATATTTGGCTCAAAGCCGCGTTTCCGGAAAACTCCGTGAGAATTGGACCCTTTATCAGTAACTAGCGAGACTATATTTCAATCCTCGAAAAAGACGAGCAGTGGAGGAAGAGGGGGAAGAAGAAAAAGTTGTTGGTAGTAGTGGTGGTGGTGGTGGGAATTTTGGTATTTACTTAGGCGGGAAGGTTTCAAGCTAACTTTTCGCAATTTCATGCTTACTTCCTTGTTCTGGTTTTATTTTTTGTTTTTTTTTTTGTTTTTTTTTTAAATGAGGAATTCGCTTGTCTGCTGCTTTGACCTTAACTTAAAACAATCTTTCTATTTTGGGAAGGGAATGGCACATGGTTTTCTGCAGACTGGGCAAATAATGACACGAGACTTGTACTTTAAGTTGTCCGTACAATTTGAGAAATTTGACCTATTTAAGGAAAGAAAAGAAGAATAATATCACAATTTAAGAAATTTGAGATTTAAATACGAATATACGCCCTCGCTATCAAGCATATAATCACCTGCTCTCACTTTGACTATATATACATGCACATTGATATATATATATATATATATATATATATATATATATATAATTTACATGTTATGTACATGAATATATATATATAATGTACATGAATATATATATATATATATATATATATATATAATGTACATGAATATATATATATATATATATATATAATGTACATGAATATATATAATGTACATGAATATATTTATATATATATATATATAATGTACATGAATATATATATTTTTATGTACATGAATATATATATATATGTAATGTACATGAATATATATATATTTATATGTACATAAATATATGTATATTAATATGTACATTAATATATATATATAATTATATGTACATTAATATATATATATATATATAATTATATGTAGATGAATTTATATATATATTTATATGTACATGAATATAGATGTATATTTATATTTGTATATGTATATATACACATACATATTTTTATATATATATACATCAATCAGTTATTCGATACATGACTGACGAGGCAGATTTTTTTTCCCGCGGTAGTTTGCCATTTGACCAGTTGCCATCGAATGCTATATACCCTGATTGGTTCGGCTATTTACCCATAGCTGGAGGGAGAAGAAAAGGATTCATACATTTCCCAAGGGTATTAACACTTAAGTGAATGTAAAGGAATTCGAACTCGGCTCTCCGATTCCTCAGTCCGAGTAGCATTCCATTACTCCACCGTGGTGTTGGTGTGTGTGTGTGTGTGTGTGTGTGTGTGTGTGTGTGTGTGTGTGTGTGTGTGTGTGTGTGTGTGTGTGTGTGTATATATATATGCATTTGAGTTCCTATATAGACGTTTACATGCATATGTATGTATGTATATATATATATATATATATACATTTATATGCATATATATATATATATATATATGTTTACATATACATTCACACACAAACACATACACACAGACAAACACACACACACATATATATATATATATATATATATATATATATATATATATATATCCAAATGTAAAAGAATGAAAAAAATATGTTCAAACGTTCATAACATTAATTTAAAAACCGGCTCAATACTATAATAGAGCAATAGATATTTATCATAAACTGTTACATTGCAACATGCAACTTACTACGACAATGCTAACTTGCATGCTCCATTGTAACACTTTATAATATATATGTGTGTGTGTGTACATATATATATATATATATATATATATATATATATATGTACATATATATATACATGTACATACATATATATTACATGTACATACATATATATATATACATGCACATACATATGTATACATTTATATGTACATGCATTTATCTATATATATTACAATGAATCATTCATACAAAAAGTAAATTAGTATAGTTAATGATATAAAATGGCGGAATCCCTTCGCTAACAAAATTTTAAAGATGTATTAACTTACTAATCACTTGAATGTTATGATCCTTGATTTTTTAAAATTATAAGCTGTATAAGGTCTTTCTTAAATACGCAAGTATTTTCGACTGTACATTCAGTCATCTTCAGGCATGGAAATCATTTTGTTTTTGGTAAAATTCAGGTAGCATCCGAGGCGAAAAAATATAATGCTAATTGAAATATTTTTTTTTTAAATGTGTTATTGATAACTGATACAAACTTTTGGAGTGTGCAGTCGCAACGCTAAGGTTGATTTTTTTTTGAAAATTTAAATGAGTGCGTTTTTTACTAATATGGTAATTTGAAAATTTTTTGTTGTAGGAGTTTATCAGTCAATGTGGTCTGAGGAGTTTTTTCGAATGTAATTTTGAGATTATGAATTTCGTTTTTGTTTTCAGCTGAATTAAACAATAACGTCTACGTAGTGGACATATTTTTGTGGTTCAGTAACTTTTTAAATACTTTGTTTTCTACATGGCACATGTATCAGTTGGAGATGCACCATCCGAGTGGATTTCCCATACTATTCCATTTTGAGCGTAAATATTGTCATTATGATCGTAGATATTGCCATTATGATTTTAGCTGTGCGAAACATGCAATGACTTTATGAGAATATTAGTTTTGATTTTTGGAGGTGGAATTTAATTATTTTTATATACAGTGTTAAGGATTATATCGATAGTTGCATCGACAGGGACTTTTGTAAATAAATTTCCTACGTCAAGTGACGCTAATTTTCTTTGGTTTGGTTGTGTCATTTTAAGGATTTGAAGAAATTCTAGAGTTGATTTGATGCTATAATTGGTAGATAGATATGTAGTAATGACATCATTGAGGAATTTTGACAACTGATAAATAGGTGTTGGAAATTGTGAAATGATGGATCGTATTGGTTATCCAGGTTTATATATTTTAACATTTCCATAGAGGTATCCTGGTTTGCAAACTCCAATGATTTTGTTGATTTTTCAAGGATACTAAACCAGCATTGTTTGATGTTATAAGTTTGTATACAGATTTGTTTTTTTTAGAGTTTCCATGGTGTTTTTATTTCATTTTGTAAATATTGACCGATCATCAATGATGTGTTGTATTTTTTTTATATATAAGAATCCAATTTGTTCAAATTTACGTATGTATTGGTTTTATCAACAACTTCATTTACTCACTTTTGTTTATTAGGCATTAAATTGCTTCGCTTAGGAGCCTCCATAATTTGCCTAGACTTTTCAGTTAAACTGATGAATATTTATGAGCGTTTCTTAAATTTAAAAATTTTGTGAAGACAACAACAATTTTACTTTTGTTTATAAATACTTCTTGCAAAATAAAATCCTTACATTTGCCCTGATAAAGTTCATCAGCAGATGAAATGCATCGGCTAAGATAAGTTTCCTTTTTATCTTTATTCCTAGTGTCCTTTTACCAATTTACATATATATTTTAGTTATATCTGATCTTTTTACACACACACACACACACACACACACACACATATATATATATATATATATATATATATATATATTATTTAAATATATATATATATATACAGGGGTTAGACAAAATAATTGAAACACTCTTAAATTCAAAAGAAAAATTATTTAATATGGAGTTGGTCCTCCTTTAGCCTCACATACAGCTTTAATTCATCTAGGAATGGAATCATACAGCTTCCTGACTTCATTCAGAGGAATTTTCAGCCATTCTTACCATTAACACCTACTCCAGCTCTTTAAGACACAACGGTGGAGAATAGCAGCTCCTAACTTGTCGCTCCAAAATGCACCACAAATGCTCAATAATATTGAAATCTGGAGATTGAGGAAGCCACTCCATGTTTTGTAGCTCACTTTCATGATCTTCATACCAATTCATAATAACTCGAGCAGTATGTATTGGAGCATTATCGTCTTGGAAGACGCAGTTACCATCAGGGAATAAAGTCTGGGCCATTGAATGAACATGATCTCCCAAAATGTTCAGGTAATTTTTGCTGTTGATTCTACCATGCAGGGCAACTATTGGACCGAGACATTTCAATGATATGGTGGCCCAAACTATCGCTGATCCACCACCATGCTTCACTGTTGGAAGAAGGCAGTCAGGGTTGTAAGCTTCTTTGGGCTGCCTCCACATATAAACTCGCCCGGAATTTGGGAAAAGAGAAAAACTGGACTCATCTGAGAATATGACTTGCTTCCATTGGTCTGAAGACCAGGCATTGTGATCTCTGCACCACTTCAACCTCTTCTGAATGTTGCGAGTGGAGAGAAGAGGTTTCCTTACGGCGGCTCTTCCATGATATGCAGCCTTATGAAGAGTTTTAGTAGAAATTCAGATAATAATTCAACTCAGCAGTCACTTTGGCCACAGTAGTCCGATGATTTTTTGCCACATTGCGTTTCAATGCACGTCGGTCCCTGTCATTAAGTTTGCAAGTCTGGCTTGAATTGCTACGGTTGCGAGAGGTTTTGCCCTGTTTCTCGAATTGCGTCATAGTTCTTGATATGGTAGCTCTTGAAAAACCAAACAGTTCAGCAACCTTAGTTATTGAGGCTCCTGCCATGCGAGCTCCAAGAATTTGCCCTTTTCCGATCTCGGAGAGGTCACACATTTAACTTAAATTTTACTAAATTCTAAAAATAAATAAGACAAAGATAGTAAATTAGACGAATAAACATATTTACAATAGATATAACCTGCAATTACGAAATTTTAATTAAAGTTCTTAATATAATAGGTCTTTGAAATATAGGATTGGAATTTGCACCTGTTCCAATTATTTTGTACAACCCCTGTACACACACACACACACACACACACACACACACACACATATATATATATATATATATATATATATATATATATAATGGTGTTAAGATTGTGACCACCAATAATCATTCCTCTTTTAATTCTGTCAGGATCACTTCACTGTAAAGGTTGAATAAATCAAGTGAGAGACACATCCCTGGCGTACGCCCCTTTATTTTTTTGAATGAATTCATTTTCTATCCATATGCAAGAGTTTTGGTCACATTATAAGATGGGGATTATTCTAATATACGTCGTAAATAAATCAAATCTACCTAGAAGTTCAAACAGTTCCTTGTGTCTTACTTCATAAAACTCTTTTGTATAATCTATAAAACATCAGTACATATTCTTTCAATTACTAAGAACTTAACAGAATAACAATCTCGTATGTGTCGCCATTTTTGGACGGCATGTTTAAACTCAAAGATAAATCGTACGCTTGTCAAGTTATAGTTTATCTTTACTCATTTCAATTACCGTTGAATTGATATGTAAATTAACTGCCAAATTATTTATTATCTTTATTTATTACTCTTAGGTGGAATATTTATAAGTCTCAATACAGAAATATTCATTCTTGGCGTTGTTCATAAATAATTTGTATTGGGCTGGCACAACAGTTAGCCTCTTGAAATATTTGGTTTTCGTAATGGCTGCAAAAGCCCCCTCAGTCAGTCTGCCAGTATGTCTCGTTCTAGTTATTGGTGCTCAGTTATGAAAAGAGATACTGGAACGTTGTATTTCAATGGTTCTGCGATCTTTACAATTCGAGCATGTAATTGCTAGAATCATAAGGAACGCTTCAAAAGCTCGACAAATCCACTACCCTCGGAATCTTAAAAATGTGACATCAATAAGTCTAGTGGTCGTTTGAGCCCTTGGTTTGGTTGAAAAATTTTCTGACAGACTCATTGAAGAGATCCCTGGAAGTACATGCCTTAAAGAAATACAAAACATTGTTCGCACAAATACAACTGGTACATTACGAAGACCTTTATCTATATAAAATGTCTGTATTCTTGGGTTGTTTTGTTTTGTTTTGTTTTTTGTTTACAAAACTGTTCAGTGGAAAACGTCATGATGCCATTTCTGATCTTAGGTCTCTGGCTGGGACACGCAAGGGAATGAGTATACAACAGAAATCAAAGGAAATAATAATAATAATAATAATAATAATAATAATAATAATAATAATAATAATAATAATAATGAAATCGAAATCTCAAAAATGTGGCACATGGGAACTTCAACAATTCCCGTTGTAATTGGAGCCCTAGGATTGGTTAGAAAAGATTCCAGTAGACTAATTGAATGGATTCCTGGAAGCCCATACCTCAAAGAAATACAAAAAAAAAATTTACACGAGTACAGTATCTCCTCTTGTTCTTTTTAGTATTGCTCAATTATTGTTCTTCGTGTTTCGTCTCAATCTGCACTAGCTGACCCAGGGATTTAACTCATAATTACTGTGCCACCAATTTCACAAACCAACGCTTTAATCAACATAGATTAGGATATTAGTCAGAATTTATCTCACGTAAATATGGAAAAAAATTAACTTGTTTGTGGAAACGATCGTCAAGCAGACTGTCAAATGATTGGAATTGGTAATGAAGTTTGGTAGGTCTTTAATCATGAAACATTACGATACAACATTGTATATACTTTTTTCTCTCTTCCCCCCCTCTCTCTCTCTCTCCCATCTCTCTCAATATGCCATGTACCTTCAAGACTTGAGCGAGCATGGGTTTCCCCAACTTCCTGTCGCTTATTGTTTTAAGTAACTCTTACTCTTTTGAGCTCCCTTTTTGCTTTTTTGTGGTGTGAGGTGCCTTTTTTACTATCCGTTGGCCCAAACTTCAAGTTTGTTACTCGGCGATTTCCCCTGCTTCTCTTTCTTTCAGTATGCGTTGTGAGTGTTAGATTCACCGAACCTTTTTCCTCATTACGTTTCTCCTAACGTTTCAGCTGTCTTTTTTTTCTGGTGGTTAGCAGCGGTTTCTATTCTACAATTCCACTGTCCAAACTTTACGAATTCTGAAAAATGTCTGAATACAGTTTTTTTTTTTCTAAAATGTGATTTATTACTGTAATCATGTTTGTCACAGCTATTTTCGATCTGTAACGAATAAAGGTGGTGATATTTACTTGTGGGAAGATTTAAAGGGGGTCGAATTAATAGTCGTTCATAGTCGATTCTTAGCCGCTTCTGATTGTCCAAATGAAACTCGCAGAAATAAATAGAGAACGTAAAGAAAACAATTCAGAGGCATTTACTACTTCAAGTGTCAGTTCTTCTGGAAGAAAAAAAATGTTGAACAGATTGAAAGAAAGCAGAGCTTCTAATAGTTTTGTTGTTTTCCTAACTCAAAATGATTTCAAATGATGAGTGGGAGAGCCCCTATCGGGTCGGTCGGCTTTCATCACGACAGCAAAGTAAACATTTTCCCTTGAAGGTCTTTGGAGATAATCTTCCAATGTTGTTTTTATTTTTTTTTCTCCGCGTCTATTTTGTCAGATAATCAGTAAGTGTACGTTTGCCTCGTCTAACAGTATTATTTTCTGAATTTTTCTCTTTCGTTGTTGGCGTGTTTGATATTATAGACATGTTGCAATAATAAGACAATATCGAATTTTCTGTCGATTAATCCGTTGAGAAACAGAAGGACATGCTCTTTCATGCCTACAAACTGTCCTCTCATCATTTCTCAATTGACCCTTGCTCTAGAAAAACGTGATCTTATGTAAGATAGAATTTCTGAAAAACAGTTGCATGTTTATTTTTGAAAACTCTGTTGTCAAAATTTCGTACTGTAAGAGAATCATGATATAACCTGTTTCGACGCAAATCAGTTTCTTATCTTCAGCTACTTTTGTAAATAACTCTTATCAGTCGTTTTCAAAGCTCTTTGAACTTTGCTAACTCACGATTCTTCCAAGTTATTTTACAGGAAAAGATGCAATTTTATTGGTAGTTTTTTAATGCCGTTGTTTAATCTGTAAATCCTTCGTACAGTGTCTATGGATATTATTCTTCCATCTAATACAAGGACAAAACCATTCTATAATATTTACTATCGGTTCTCGTTTAACACCAATGTTAATAGCAAGTCCTTGTTTGGTCTTGGCTTCTTGGATCACCATTATAACAATTAATACCGTTATAACAATTAATGTCCCGATCCAATAATTCCCGTTTTTTCCTTTTTAAACAAATTCTCCAATATTGAAGGTAAAGTCTTTAGATGCAATTGGGTATATTTACAATTTTTTAAATAAGAACCCTCAGAACAACTAAGAACGAATCATTATATTTTCTGTAGATTTGTTTCAGTTTTTCTTAGGATGCTCACAGAGAGCGAAACGTTGACAATGAAAAAAAAATTAATACGCGTGGTTTTCACAGATCCCATGTTACATACAAATATATATGTAATTTTGTTTTATTAATAATTAATTGATTATTGTTACTCTAGTTATCTATTGAGCACTTTCTTGACAAACATTCTTCTACGCTTGAATTACATTAAATCCTAATTATATATATATATCATTATATATATATATATATATATATATATATATATATATATATATATATATATATATATATACAGTGTTGTGGATAGAAATATTCAACTGTCACTGAAAAGTTGCATATTTTCTAAAGAAATGCGAATATTTGCATGTACTTACTGTATCTACCATAAATAGTTGATTCCGTATTTAGTTTTGAATAATTCGTGAAATTTTTAGAAGTTTTGGTCTATTATATTCATGGGTATAGATTTTTCTAAAAATTGGCGCAGTCCGAAATTATTGCCCCCCCCCCCACTTATGGAAATTATGAAATAATATTGCTCTATGGTAATTATAATTTTTTTCTTAATTTGACATTTCATTTAAAACACACCTTGAAAATGAAATAGTATTGACCTGATTCTATAACATTATAAAAGGTAATGGAGAAGACAATATGTGAGTGTCACGTACCATGATAACTCATTCGTTCTGCAACCATGGAGAAGATGACTGAACTTGAGTATGTATATGTGTTCCTGTGAATTTAAATTATTTCAAATATTCGTTTATTTTTTTTACGTTGAAATGTCTTAAATCCACAGAAACACATATACCTACACTCAGACAACATAACCCACTGAAGATGGTCTCAGATGAGATTGAAAGTACTTGGTAAAATAAAAAAACTATTCGAAAGAATATTTGGTATTTTTCTTACTCAATTTTCTAATTAATCCGCGAAATTGAAAGTATCACAAGGAAATCTAATCAACATGATATGTCTAAATTATTCAACCAAACCTGTTTGAATGGAAATATGCTGGCTAAATACAAACACATACACACACACACACACACACACACATATACACATATATATATATATATATATATATATATATATATATATATATATATATATATATGAACAGTGTATTTATATATATATATATATATATATATATATATGAACAGTGTATTTAAGCGAATGTTTAATGTGATAAAAATCTGTCGGGTTAATAAATAAAAATTCATTAATTCTCTAAACAATTACTTTGATTAATTGCGGATACAAAATTGAGCAAACATGATAATTTCGAGGAATCAATGATGAGAAGGATTTCGCTCAAAGGCACTGTTTAGCCCTTGCTTGATCCACAAAGCCTCTTCGTGGTCAAGTCGGGTTAAGGAACGTCGGATATAACGACGGTTTCCCTCTGCCCATGATGACGCATATATATTTAGATATATATATATATATATATATATATATATATATATATATATATATATATATATATATATATAGTCTTTTAAAGTGTGCTACATTTATGGGATAAAGTGCTCAATATCAGAGATAGAGCGTGTGAATATAAAAGTGAACATAGAAGACAACATTTAGAGGCCCCAGTCTGTTTCATGCTAGATGCAATCGTCAGGTATATATATATATATATATATTGTATTGAGGCAGCAACGAATGTCTATTATGTTTGATCACGAGCCGTTCTAAGCTTCGTATAGTTGCTTTAATTTCGGGGGAAAAAGACAAAAACTGTCCAACATCTGAATATTTTTATTATGCTGGTCCTCGATCTATGCTTTTGGCTCACATGGGCCATCAACTGTGTGGTTAATTTGACATTTCAATAAAGATATTCACCATCAAAGATGATATCCATGTTTTTCGTTGCCAAAAAAAATGTTTGGTAAAATAACATCAACAAATTCCGAATTAGTTGCTTTATGTAATCTCTAAATTTACAAAAATTCACATTTTTATTTTATTTTATTTTTTTCACATGTGTTTTTCGTTGAAATCGAATTTAGCAATATTCGAAAGTACCCTGGAAAAGATAAAATAATCATATGAATTTGTTATATTTACCGATTACATAAATCAACTAATTCGGACATTTGAAAAAGATAATTAAAAAATTTAAACACATAACTTGTCGATATTATTCAACCAAACATGTTTGAAAATGAATATATATATATATATATATATATATATATATATATATATGCGTGTGTGTGTGTGTGTGTGTGTGTGTGTGCGTGCGTGCGTATGGAATTGCTGGTTACTGTTTTCCGTGCATGCCTGTTGCAGACGTTTGCTCAGGCACATTTGTGTTCGTTCAACATCTACATGTATACTGCAAATATGCTGAGAAGACCATAGTTATACTTTCAGGGAATAAGTGCATAATTTGGTGTAATAAACAGCCTGAAGAAGGCCAGTATGCACAAACCCTCGGTCACGATGACTTGTGACTTCCTGCCAGCACAACTCTAGACTGCTTCCAGACAGTTAAGATAGTTTAAATTCCTGTTGATACAGATCCCTCTCAGTCTAAAAATCATCAGTCCAACTGTACCTGTGCTTTACCATAGTGGAAGTCACCTTGAAATTTTCTTGTCCACTGGCGATTGACGATATCGACAATGGTCGAGTTATTTTAGGGAAAATGTCGAGGTGATCCAGTGGTTATCGTGTCGAAAAAACAGAATCGGCTAACTAAATTCGAATTTCAATTTACCTGTCTTTGCATTACTTTCTTGATAATACCGAAAAAAAAATATGAAACTAATGCGCCCTGCGTTTAGTTCCATTACTCCATTAATTTGACTGTGAGCTTTACACTGGTACGCGACGATGAGAACAGGACGTCTTGTTTATATATTTCTGTAGACTCCTTGCGGAGCATAAGGCCGGAGCTATATTACGTAATACTTTTGTGGTTTCAGGAAAAGGTCACATTTTTACAGGATCGGGTTGCTAAGCAGATGTCCGAGATGAACTGCTTTACATGGCGAAATGACTCAAATTACGCTATTATTTACCCGCAACTACGAAGCTTAGTCCACGCAAACTCACCCAGCCAAAATTTGAACACAAAATCACCCGATCGAGGTTTGAGCACAAACTTACCCAGACTAAATTTCAGCGCAGACTCACCCTGCCGAAATTTGAGAGCAAATTCACCGAGCTAATTTGATCCAGCTAGCCAGTAAAGCCGCGAGGTCACACACATACAGACGAGAGATATTGTGCTCCATAATTCTCTAACCTACCCAGATCTTGGCAGCAGTATAGCTGTTATATTTATTGCCAGCACTGGCACATGCAGAAAGGTAACCAGTCATAAAATATTGCTTCTTTTCAAAGCATTAAATTTATGTTGATTGAAATATAATAGACATTAAATACAAGACCGGACATGTCGAACACAATTTCCACCCGCTCAGGTCTTTGTTTTTTTTTTTTAATCATATTTTCCAAATATGACAAAATGACTTTTTCTCCTCAGATCCAGGTCCCATGAATCTGTCAAATGGCAGAGACATTTTCCTTCCACTATGATAACATTTATCACTACGTTAAGATATTTCTATGTTTGTTAATTAGGATTAGCTTTTTTGGTTATGTTTTTTTTTTCCTGGTGCTATATCATGTGGACAGGATGTGCATTGTGATGTGATGGATATCAGCTCGGAATAAAAAAAAACGGAGAGCCGAGTTCGAATTCCAGTCGGGTTCGTTATATTCACTTACGCGTAAAAGGTATGAATTACGCATGAAAGGTATGAATTACGCATGAAAGGTATAGTCCATCTCTTCTCTCACCAGTTATGGGCTGAATCGCAGCACAGACTGGGTCCTATAACCTTGGTTGGCAACCAGTCTACCGCATAAAGAAACGGCTACGTACTGTGAGAAAGTCTTCTGCCTAGTCAGTCATCAATCGAACGAGACATAATCACCCAAACGTGTATTGAGCATGGCACTTTACAAACTGACTGCTCATGTGGACTATTTCGTGTGTCTATCATATTCTGTTACTGAAAAAACATTTCAGTTCCTTAAAATACTATAAAAGCCACCCAGAGGAGATCTTTGCTGAGAATGATAAAATATTCTGTGAAGACTGAACCATGACTTCAAAGGACCTGTTAATGCTCTTTTCCTGTTAATCAGAATTGTTGCCAGACTAATAGGAAAATCAACCTTCGCGACAAAGATGCCAATTTCAATTCATTTCAAATTGCGTGTATGGACGTGTGCACCTGTATAGTTTAATTCAATGACAGAAATAGCAATATTTAATTCAATGACAGACATGACAATATTTAATTCAATGACAGAAATAGCAATATTTAATTCAATAACAGACATGACAATATTTAATTCTATGACGGGCATAACAATATTTAATTCTATGACGGAGATAACAATATTTAACTCTATGACGGACATAACAATATTTAATTCTATGACTGGCATAACAATATTTAATTCTATGACGGACATAACAATATTTAATTCTATAACGGGCATAACAATATTTAATTCTATGACGGACATAACAATATTTCTAAACTTGTAAAAAATGTTATATTTATTACAAAATTATTTTCCGAAAATTTCAACAAAATCCCATAATCTGATTTTTAGGTGTTAAACTTCTTTTTTCTTTCTTATCTTTTATTGCTCAGCCCAGTTTAATGATGGTTCAGACTGAGTGGGAAAGGAATGTATTATTCCAATATATTTTAATCAAACTGCGTGTGTATATATGCATATGTTTCTGTCTATACAGTAAATGATTCAAAAATATGTAAGTCACTCACGCACAACACAGACATACATACGTATATATATTGCATGCGTGCCATGTAAAGACTGCGTGACGGATAGAGAATCAGATTATTGATAGTAATAAGAAATAAAATCAGGTTCTTCTTCTACTATGTGCTGTGTTCTTTCAGGACGTTGGTGATCATGGCTCTCCACAATTTCGTGTCCTTTGTAGCTCTTAATATTTTTTTTGCCATATCTCCCAAAACCTGCTCCGTCATAATTTCATTCGATCACTCCAGGTAGGTTGTGCATTGCTTCCTCTGGCCCTCTTACCTTAAATTTGTCTTGTGAGTATCAAATTTTCTAAGCCCTTCTTCCTCATTATCTGTTACAGAAAGTTCAACTTTTTCTTCCTTTTTTACTGCCAATGTCTCTCGAACTTCGTCGTTGCTCAAATGTTCGGCCCATGATACTCACAGAATCATTCTACAGAACCACATTTCTGTTGTTTCAAGTATCTTCTTCATCTGTAAAGGGATTTTCCAGTATTCAGTGCCACATACAAAGACTGATAATACATAACGTTTCAACACTCTTAGTTTCTAACGATATTTTTCAGTTTCTTAATACTTTGCTTAGTTTTTGGAAGGCATAGGATTTCCGTGTCGCAGTTTCTACCCTCTGTTAATACGTACATAGCTGATATTATTTAGTGTTGGTTTTTTTCTTTTTTATTATTAATGATTTCATTATTTTCAGCCATTTTTACATGTGGATGAAGCTACTACTATAGTCGTATTTTTCACAAGTATGTTACGGACGAAGTTTGGTAGATTTCCATATGTGTTTAAATGGACACTAACTGAATCGGAAAGATGTAAAGTGAGTCCTCTTGATAAGCATGTAGTATTATGTCCAATATAATTATTCATGGATTTGTTTTGATCAGAGACCTAGTTCCATAAGGGGTATGTAAATTCACAAATAATATTGGTCCTCTGTAATTACGATTCGAAACAGAGACAGAGATTTTTAAAAAAGAACTTCTTCCATTTTTGCCTCCAAGGTTTTCTTGTTCTGTTCACTGTAAGGAACATGGCCATAAGATTCACGTCAACGTGATCTTTAGATGGATCCGTCTGAAGGTCGATTTCCGCGTCAAAATATTTGTCTCTGCTTTTTTCCACAAGTAATAATTTCCTTCAGATTCTATAACCACAGTATCTTTTGACCTGGTTTCCAACATACCAAAATGATAGACAGATTTGGAGCAATCGAAAAGAGAGTGGGACTTTTAATTTGAATGTTTTATTTTTTTTAAGTCGAAATTCAGTCTAATTCATTTCATTTTATAAGCCTAATATTAAATAAAACATTAAAAAAATCATGTCAGTTTTTTTTTTCTATTTTAGCATTTATGCTCTTGGCCAAACGTCAGCTATAGCACGTTGCAATCTCAAATGAAAATAAAAGAAACACGTTTAATTCACTATTCGTCATGTGACATAAGGCACAATGGCAAAACCAGTCCGTCATGAATTATGAGACAATTTAATTTCACGCAGAAACACATAGACAGCAACAGCGTCTGAGTTATCGGACAGAGAAAAGAAATTAGTTTATTAAAAATAAAAGATTAAGGAAACATAAGTATATATTAGAAAATAGAAATAAATTAAAACATTAAAATCTAAATTGGGCTCCTCAAAATGGTTTAATGCTTTCCAAGCTTGTCTGGATTTCTATTTCTATTGAGCAGTGATTTCGATCCTCACCGGGTACCCAGTGCTCCTGGCCTTGTGCAAAAAAATTTAAGCTAGGCTTAGTAAATAAAATTGAAATAAAATTAAATTAAAATTAAGACAGATTTTACTTTCGACTTTAGCTTCTTTAAGCGGCATATTACAGTTTTGTTCGATTGCCATTTTTAGACAAATTCATTTTGTTCTACTGCCATTTTTAGATAAATTCATCCTCCCAGAAGGTTTTAACTTTGTCGGCAAAGAACTAATCGATTTGCCTTTTTACAGCATTTCCTGTAAGTTTATTATTAAAAAAAGATTTCTTTAAAGATTGGGAAAAGTTGTAATCCCTTTCTTTAATATTTTGTAAATGTAGTGTATAAGTGGTCATTCCTAGCAAAGCTGTATCAGTTTAACATTCATTATTAAGATTGGATCCAGTCGTCGTAGCAATATCCTGAAAGAATATTGTTATGGTCCAGGTTCCTTGTACCACGGTGATGGTCCAAGCTGGAACCAATGAAGAATAACTCGAACACAGGTATGGAACAACACAGATATATTACAAACAGAATATGTACAAAAGAAGTAGAAGTGTTAGTAATAGCAATCAGGTTAGGTTAGAGAGAACTATGTTGTCTCGAAGTATCACTATTCCAATGTCTTACAGTAATCGTCTGACGCGACTCTGTCTGTGACTGGCTCACACTACTGCTTCCTCTTGAGGCGCAGTATTTATGGTGTACGAAATAGTCCGTTAATATTATGGGTAAGTTCCCATAACAAATATATTTCACTATAAATTAATTATTTCCGGGCATTTTCCATCAATGGTAGTCTTTAATTGGTCTAATTGGAAACAGCACTTCTTTTCCTTATTCGAAATGAGTTCAGAGTATAAAATCCATTCATATCTCACCATATATCCAACGTCATATTCTTTGAACTAAAACCAGTTTTGACTTGGTGCCATTGGCTTTCCTCACGATTTCTTGATTCCACCGTTTTCTTCTGCCATTTCTCAACCATCCTCCCAGAAATCTTTATCTCTTTCAGCAAAGAACTGTGTAAGATTCCTTTTGCAACCTCTAGGATTATTATTTTACTTTTTTTATAACTTATCTAGCATCAGTTGATCACTTTATTCAGTCTAATTGGAAACAATGGTTCTTCATATAACACGGTTAATTCTTCGAGAGGCGATCATAGCAGAGGTCTCTTGTCCATTTTTACACTATAGATTGTATCAGCTTCCTTAGTTGAAGACGAAATTTTGCTATATTTTGTAGTGGTTCATTTCCTTCGCACCATCATCTCTTGCGTCTCACGTTATTGTAAAGTACCCACTTTTCATCATCTCTTAAAATCTGTCGAACATATTAGAAAATAAAGAAAAATGAAATGTCGGTGTTAGCAAATTACTGCATGCGTAAATGATACAATTTAGTTATTATATAGATATAGAGTACCATAATCGAAAACTTGCACCAATTGTGGTCTATCTATTTTTAAGGAAAATAATTCAGGAAAGATTAGAATAATCCAGTACATTTATATGTATAACGTTTAAATAATAAAAAATAATATCCAATTCTAAATTAAGTTCATTAACTTTACGCAATTATCTAAATATCCGGGTCAATTTTGTTGTTGGTCTGTGTTATTTACCAACATGTTCTTCGGGATCACCTTCAGCAGACATATATCTACATGTCCATACGAATGCATATATAATGAACTTCTTTGGATTATTCTTTTCTTTGTAACATGTTTTTGCGTATTTCTTTGCGAGGTTTAAGAATAAAATCTATACTCGATCTATATTAGGTTGTTCGGGAAATAATGTCCGATTTTAGAATTAATTTTCATTTCTGAATTGATGCATTTAAACAATGTTTAAATCGGTCAAAATTGGAACTTTTACCATCCGTCCATTTCTACCATCGAGTTACAACGCTATTTATGCTTTACGATAATCATCTAATGAGTAGGACGCCAAGAATTTTTAATGCAGTTTCTGCATCTTCTTTGCAACGGAATTTTTGCTTAAAAAAGTGTAAAGTTGCTTGAAAAAGTGATAGTCAGTGAAAGAGAGAGGAATATGGTGGATGTGACAAAGTCTTGGATCCCAAGGCGGTGAGCTTCAGCAGTGTCATCCTGACAACATGTGGTCAAGCATTGTCATGCAGAATTGAACCGTTGATTAACCGGCGCCGGTCACATTTTGTTTAACTGAACGTGGATTTCATACAGTTGCTGTCAATAAACTTCAGCAGTGATTCTCTAGTTGGATTTGATATTTGTAATGGATCACACCAATAGCAAACCACCAGACAATAACCATAACCTTCTGTTGGTGTAATTTCAGTTTCGGAAACTATGTGCGTGCTTCGTCATAATCCAACCATTGAGCCGATCGTTTACGATTATCATAAAGGATCCATTTCTCATCACGCGTCACAATTCGATGACTTTCGGAGATGCGGCATTGAACACACGTCAAAACGCCAAACTCTCTGACTTCCACTGACTTTTTGTGGAAGCCATTTATCGAATTTCTTCACCTTACCAATTTTCTTGAGATAATCCGATATTGTCGAAATGCTGACACACATTATTTAACCTATTTCTCTGACACGTATACATGGATTTTGTTCGACTGTCCGTCTACCAGATTTATCTTCAAGACTCAGATCTTCACTGCGGACCTTCGGAAAGCTGGAATGCCTGGTCACATGTCGATCCTTCAATCCAGGCGCTGTTACTGTCAGCAGTTTGAGACGGATTATGACCAAGTTTCTACTTATGCCAAAAAATTAAACGCGTCTCTTCTTTTTTCATATTCAAGATGTTTTAATCTAAATTCTGAAAACAATTGGCATGTTATTATCACAGCGAACAATTTATTTATTAGGAATTAGTCATACATTTTTGTGCAACTATTATAATAATATATTAGAACACAATTAAAAGGCTTATTCTAAGATTGGACATTGTTTTCCGAACAACCTAATAACAAGGACTGATGTGCTGAATGACACATGCTTTCTTTCACTTTGTTATTTACGTCTTCTGTCGCATGAGCCTTTCTGTTGTCTCGTACTTGTTTTGGAAAGTGTTTGGTTACTTCGTCATGATCAAGCCATTTATCTGATCGTTTAGGATTGTCATAAGGGGGTCATTTCTCATCATAAATCATAATTTGATCGAGAAATTGATAATGCGAATTTCGCAGATGCAGTATCGAACACACTTCAAAACGTCTAACATTTTGACTTCATTCATTTACGAATTTCTTCTACCTTAACAATTTTCTTGAGATGGTCCGTCATTGTTGAAATGCTGACACACATTAATTGAGACATTTCTTCTAACAATTTGACGTGGGTTTTGTTCGATTAGTGTTTTCAGATGTTGATTGTCAACTGCAGAGGGACGCCCTCTAACATGGATCTTCAAGGCTCGTGCGGCTATTGGTGGATTTCATAAACCAGCGCCGTACTCTTCGATCGCAAGCAGATCCTTCACTCCATGTTCTTTTAACGTTGACAGCAGTTTGAGAAGCATTAAGACCAAGCTTGAGCTCATACAAAAAAAAATTAAACGCCTGTCTTCTTTTTTTTTTCGTGTTCCAGAAGACGGGTATATAAAGTTTTAAGTTACATTCCAAAAGAGATTCATACAAAATTAACAAAGAGGAGACTTTAATCATAAGGAATGAGTAATATATATTTTTGTGCAACTATTATAATAATATATTAGAACGCAAAAGGCTTATCCTTAAATCAGACATTAGTTTCCAATCAAATAGTATTTTCCAGTGCATGCACAGTGTGAATCAGGTATTTGAGAACAAAATTCTGAAAAAGATTGATATAAAGCTAACAAAGAGGACACATTAATCAATAGGAATGAGTAATGTATTTTTCTGCAGCTATTATAAAGATATATTAGAATACAATTAAAAGGCTTATATCGACAACTGGACTTTCTGTTGCAAACAACATAATATTATTTTGCAGTGTATTCGCCGCGCGCGTCATTTATTTGAAAACAAAATTCTAAAAATAAAAAAAAAAAATGATTGATATAAAGTTAACAAAGTGGTCACTTTAACCAGGATGAATGAGTAATATTTTTTTCTTTTGCTATTATTATGATGATATATTAGAGCAACAAAAGGCTTATTCTTAAATCGGACATTATTTTCCGAATAAACTAATACTATTTTCCAGTGAATGAACAGCGTGTGTCTGGTATTTGAGAACTGCGTTCTAAAAGCAATAGATATAAAATTAAAAAAAGAGGACACATTAATCGTTACGGATGTCTAATATAGTCTCTTTTTTTTAGACAATTATACTAATATATTAGGGGAAAAAAAACGTATTCAAAAATCGGACATTATTTTCCGAACATTCTACTACATTGCATTGATCTCAATCAAAAAATAAATTTATTTTTCTTTAAGTGTTTTTAGTGCGTGTATGACATGTAAAGCTGATTGCCATTTATTTTTTATTTTGCTTTGCAATACAAGGCCCAACAGCCACTCAGTGTAGAGGGTTACTAAATATCGTTGTTGTCGAGGAATCAAAGCAGCAGAACTTCACTTTGGGTCGGAACACGATGCCTGAGAGGGCAGCCCAGACAAGCATGCTCCGTTGGGAGGATTATATCTCCAATTAGGAAAAAGGGTGTAAAAAAATGCTGCTCGAGGATAAGCTGAAATTCCCTACCCGCCATTTCCTACAGGATTACTGTAGCACTATAGCATTTAGGAAATGCATGCTGTAGGTGGGGGTTTTATGTGCGACTGTATAAACATGAATGGACATCAAACTAAATACGTTAAACTAAATACTTTGTTAAAGTCATAATGTCTTCTACCCAAGCAAGAAGAGAGCTTTAAATTCGTAGCAGAAGACAACAAAACATAAAATTTAAAATGAATCTTTTTCACATCACTCCTTTGCCACGCAAACCTGTTTTTAACCCTCGGTGTACAAGGGTTCATATACTCTTCTCAGTAACTACATTTCCTTTGTATATTATTCTCTTTCACTTAGTCTTATTTCTTCTCTTCTGATTATTTCATCATATCTAATTATTCGCACTCTTTTTGCGTGGTCAAATTCTACATAAAAGTCGAGAATTAATTAAACACCTTAAATACAAATAAGAAAACAATACGTTGATAAAACTGACTTCTTCTCTTCTTTTTTCTCCGTATCCAAGCGGCTTTCTGAACGGCCATATTTGAGCGCCTCTTCTTGCATGCGCACTTTTTTCTGGCCGCGAAAGATCTTGAGATCCCAAAAATAAATAGTTGCCAAAACAGATTTTGAGTTCTTTGTGCAAATCAGTAAAACCAGACCGCGTTTGGCACCAGTGTAAAATATTAGTTGTAAAAACGTTTAAGTTCATTCCCAAACGAAAACAGTGCATATGCCGACCGCGTTCGATGCTACAAGGATAAGGCCGCGAATAAACAACCAAAACGCAAACAGAATAAATTTAATTACGCCAGGTTTTCAAAGAAAACCCAAGGAAATCATTTTAGCAAGAATTCCGGTGATTAAATATCGAACAACGTTGTTTACATACAGTCTTAGTGATAAACGATTGCCAAGGTTTATCCGCTCACTTGAAGCATCTATTTCAAACAAATTAGAACTGTACTTGATTTATTGATTACTGAGATTGGCAAGGAATAAGATGATTTGGTGGTAGACGATCGACAAACGTTTCGGTCGAACAACCGACAGCCGTTCAAGTCAGTAATATAAAGTTCAAATGCGAGTTCAAGCACGATAAAGATATACATATTTATTCTGATTTCACGTTTATTTTGTTTTTTACCTTAGCGGTCGGTGGATTTTACAAGTAGAACATGGAACCCGCACTCGGGCTATACTCTTGGAGACAACATCCAACTAAATCACAGCTCTATGGAACCATGCCTAGGCGAACGCAGAATGCGCTTTGCAGGACACAAAACTTGTGGGTGATCTACTGCTCTGGACACCTTGCCATAGCGTAAAACCGGCTGGTTGCCCAGCAACCACCTACATCGACCACTTATGTTATGACACAGAATGCCACCTTAACGACCTCCCGATTTTGATGCACGATCATGATGGATGGCGTGATGGACTCATGATTGTCTGAGCAAACTCAGCCAAATAAAGTACACCTTGTTTTAGTAAAAAAATATTTATTAAAAAGTTTAATACAAAAAAATATTAGGGCTTGTAAACAGTTTCAACATGTTATAAAAAAGGATCAGTGGCTGGCAGATGATTTCTTCTCTGGCCAATCTCTCACAGTTCAATGGCGGATAGACCGTCTTGTGTCATTCAGTACGTCCAAAACAAAGCTAGTGACGTTTTATCTACACCCAGCAAAGACTTAATTCGCTATAATCATGATTAGCGGTCATACCATCAGAGAAGCACATTCCTTCTAACGCCTATTGCGTGTAAAGCTAACCTTAAACCTTAAATGGAACTTGTATATTCGTGCCATCGTTAAAGACACAGAAGAAAATGGCCAGTTTCTTGCCTCGCACCAGAAAATACTTCAAAATACCACTTTATGCTCTACATTTACAACAATCAGATCAAACCAAGAGTGAATTATTGCTGCCATGTCATCATAGGCGCGCACATGCACACACACGCATACATATGCATACAAAGAGAAAAAAACAACCTAACACCAATAAAAAAGCACGTAAATTATTTTAGTAACTTAAAAACAAAGAAAGCAAGAAAATTGACAGACATTTGCTGATGTCCTCTGAAGAGTGGACTGAACAACTGCACAAGTGTTTGTCTACGAAACTCCGGAGTTGATATATAAAATGGTGTTTCATTAAGACGGATCAAAGTCAGTAGTAAATAAATCAGCATTATTGGTGAAAAATTATTTATTTCTCTATTGGATCAGGTTATTTAAGTCATGGCAATTATATGTGAAAAATAATATCTCCCAAATGTCCGCCAAATCTGAAAGAAAAAGAAAAAAATCATTAGACACTTAAACTTAATTTACATTTAAAATCGAAGTTATTGGAACACCCTTTATATATATATATATATATATATATATATATATATATATATATATATATATATATATATATATAGCAGTGTGTCACAAGCTAGCAAGTATGGAACACTCAGTGAGGTTAGAACTCACTATTCAGCTTTAATTAATAATAAGGTTCGTTTGCTAACTTGATATTTAACTCATAGCTAGTTAGGGGAGAAGCCTTTTTCGTGTGTATTTATGCGAAAGTGAACGCAGATGGTTAGGCTGGAATTTGAACTCAGCTCAGGCGGTTTCGCTTTCCACGCCGATATCCATAGCACTAGCCGCACATTCTATAACAGACTAGAATGCACATCTTTGATTATAGTACAAATCAATAAAGCTATTGGTCTATTTATCAAACTTTACTAATAAATAAAGAGTTGTTTTAACTGTTCAACTGTTGCTGATGATTCTAGAAAAAAATTTAATCTGTAAACAACTTCCCAGATGTCAGATTCTGTCTCTGTATTGACGCTTTTTACATTCCCAGCAAATCAATGTTATCAATCGGCAAAACTGATTTCATGTAGAGCCTAAGCCTCTAAATCAGTGATTCTCAACTAGTGTGCCGAGAAGTTTTTGAATAAACGAATAAGTATTAAACTTTTTTTTCAAATAATTCTTTTCACTACTATTGGATTATAATTTTGATATTCTTCCTTCAATGCGTGCTTCCTGCATGAAAAAAAAAATGATCCCTACTACGGTTACCCATCTGAGAGCGCTCGAGGAAAATATCGACTACGATTCTCCGTCATTAAGCAAAAATATCTTTGGATTCGAAATCCCTTCATAAATGTTCCTTCTAATATTAGACTTCATATATGTGAAGAAGAAGAAGAACTGGCCACCATACAAAAGGAATACCCGTCATTAGCTAAAAAGGCTTTATCTGTTTTATTGCAATTTTCTACTTCTTATTTATGTGAATTAGGCTTCCCAATCCTAAATAACATAAAAAATAAGAAACGAGGGAAACTACGCTCACCGGTATATATATATATATATATATATATATATATATATATATATATATATATATATATATATATATATTTAAAGACATTTATATTATGTTTAACGTTCTTTAAGTATTTAAGCAAATGCTCTGTTTTATAATAAACAGTATTAAATAACATTTACCAGCCTGAATGTCCAAGAAATTTTCATAGAAAATTTTCGGAGAGCGAAAATTTTCTATGAAAATTTCTCGGACATTCAGGCCGGTAAATGTTATTTAATACTGTTTATTATAAAACAGAGCATTTGCTTAAATACTTGTATCTATAAAAAGAACGTTAAACATAATATAAATGTCTTTAAATAAATTGTCGGACAATGTCCAATTCTAAAATATATATATATATATATATATATATATATATATATATATATATATATATATATATAATTACAGTTAAGAATAAGCAGAAGATTGCATTCAGGCATGAAACAGGCTGTCGCTGCTCGGTGTTGACCTCAGTGTCCACTTTTATATTTACATACGTTCTATCTCTTATTACTGAGCATTTATACCCAAAAATATAGCCTACATTAAAACTATATTTTTATCATATATATATATATATATATATATATATATATATATATATATAATCAGAGAAAAAGATAAGCAGCTCCCAAAAGAAAAAAGAGGCTGTCTAAGATTACACACAGGAAAGAAAAGAGTACCCAATGCCATAATAAATGATAGATGTTTAATATATATTAAGTCAAATTTCATGTGGACAGTGACCGACCACGACTGCCATTTTCATATACTTTTGCGCAATCATCAGGCGGTCGGTAGGTGTATTATGTGAAAATAGGAACTCTTATACTCCCAGGTAAGTCCAAGATGGTAAGCCAACCAAATTCACCAGGTCAGGTGGATAACCTATCCGGGTAGAGATCAAAATACCCGAGAAAAGAAAAAAATGAAAAGAATACCAGAAATGGTTTACCGGTGCGACAAAAAATGCTCAATGTCATGGGGAACCATAGCTCCACGGTAGAAGAGCTTACATCTTCAAGCAAAAAAGGGCTCGACGATACTTTGCCTCAAAGGTCCTCCCATGTTAAAGCATTTATAGTTAGAAATAAGAATAAGCCACTCCCATAGAGTCTGTCTAAAATTGCATACTGAAAGAAAAGTAATATATATATGTATGTATGTATGTATGTATATATATAATTACAATTAAGAATAAGCAGAATATTTCATTCAAGCTTGAAATAGGCTGTCGCTGCTCGGCATTGACCTCAGAGACCAATTTTATATTTACATACACTCTATCCCTTGTACTGAGCATTTATACCCAAAAATATAGCATACATTAAAACTATATTCTTATCATATATATATATATATATATATATATATATATATATATATATATATATATATATATATATATATATATACCCTTGTTCAAATTAATTGAAACAACTGCTTTAGTTTCCTTTCTTTCAACATTCGGTCAGTTTTAGATCCACTGCAGTGCCAGAGTGTAAACCGGCCACAGAGCATCCCTCTCTAGTTGATATTGTAACAATCTCCTTTTTTCTGATTTACACTACATAGCGCACAAATTGTAAGTAGAAACTTAAATAAATGTCAGTTAATAAATTCCAATGTTTGTTTCAAACTAGGATTTTTTTTTTCCTAGATGCCAGAAATAACTATTTACATCCTTTACATTCGTATTAACGTGTTGTGCTCTCTGGTCTTCTTCAAGTACCTTCAAGGATTTTGAATTGGACACTTTATTCAATCTACGAGTATAGATTGGTATGGATTATTCTTGTTCCGCTGTTTATGTCTAGGGATATCTCATAATTGTTCGTTTTAGTACTGGTCAGTTATTGCACGATCTGTTTCCACTGTACTATTCCGCTCCAAGACTCAAGGCACAATGACTATACTGCTTAACGTCGGCAATGGAGAAACAGTGTATTCAACAGGAAATTACCGTAAGAAGTATAGTATAATAGATATCCTTTACATTGTATCAGAAATTACAATTAATAATTATTTTGTCTTGTGTATTAGTGGCTTTATTGTCTGGCTTACGGAGAAATGATTAAAAACAAATAAATTCCGTAATTTATCCATAACCCCTTCCCCGACAATTATTTTGGGAAAAATGTTTCATTTCCAGACGGATTTTTATTTGTTTTTAATATAGTAACTAAGAAACTGAGGTACCTTGAAGTACCCCAGTGGTGGTTAACACGTCTTGTCAGATGTATAAGTTGACAATTGGATTCGTTTCAAACTCAAGGGCATAAAAAGAATCAAGATCGACGTATAAACACGTCCGTAACTGGTTTTGAACGTTATCTTTTCGACGTGTTTATTCGTCCGTGTCTGAAAAAAAAACTTTCGGTAATAACCTATACACACGTCTACGTCAGAGAAGGAGTTAACGATAGATTCTTGAAACCGTTCTATGTTTGGAAAATGGCGGCAGGGCAGTGGATGTTTTTTTAAATCAAAGTTTTTCTTCTCTTAAAAGGACTTCCCTCCCAGTCCAATGAGATCCATCTATACGATTTATCCTTTCGGCAACTGGTATTACCAAATTGTTTACCAATCTAAGTACTGCTTAACTTCGGCGATCGAAGAAGCGAAATTATCATAACACGTTTACTGTACTTTGCCGTTGTATTAAAAGATACAATTAGTAAATATTTATACATTCAAATATTCAGGGGAAAATGGCTGCATCGAAATTTTAAGGAAAATAAGAACGAAAAGGACACTTAAACGTTTAAATTTTTGGTTTAACTAGGGATTAACTTGGAGAAGACTTACAGGATATAGTGATGTCAAGAATGGCAAAGAAAAGAAGCTTACCTAAGAAGTTTAAATACATGAGTAGCACAGCACGAACTGGCAGACATGGTAAAGGCATAAATATTGCTTACAAAAGAGAGGGAGCTGTGAAGAGCCATGATCGGACACGTCCATAAAAGAAGATTCTAATGAGTTATTTGTTAGCCAGTTAAATGGTATTGGATTTTGAAGATGTGATTCTTGTATTAAAATTCTTGGTTTATTTTCGGACATTGAGGGAATTCTTGAATTAGATGCCAACAAATGTTGCCAAAGATTCTTAATATAACGATGGCAAAAGGATTCATTTCCCTCCGGTGTAAAAAAAAATAAAATAAAATAAAAAAAAATCACCCTTTAATCATTAGAAATGTATGAGGCGCAAAAATAGGCACGCAATAAATTAACTACATTATATCTTTTAGCTGAGTCATAGTAAAAAATATTCTAAAATGAATTTCCTGATTTTCCGTCCATAGACGAGGGAAAAAGATATTTATTCCCGCAACTTAACTCCCGTGTCGCGCATAGCAAGGAATACTGTTTATATCTTAATATTAAAATATCTAGAATTTTTGCAAACAAGCATCTATAATTATATTTAAATACCATGTAAAAAAATGAATGCAAAGTCTTTTTCAAGAATAGTATTAATGTGTGTGAACATTTTAGAATATCATCTTGGGCGAATAACAGTATTTTGTTTTGTTTGTTTTTTTTGTTTTTTTACACGATTTACACTATTTAAACTATTCGGAATGGTGTGCTCGTCTTTATTGCCATATTCATGACTTTTCGGCCGTTGTATGTTTCGGCCTTCTTCAGGTGATATACGTTGGAATTTCGAACAGAATCCCTTATTTCGTCCACCGGGGTAGATTGTTCTAGTTCCACGTGCCATGCCTTTTCTGGGTATCTCAGTTTCAGTTATTTTCCCTTTAGTAACTCAACACTCCAAGTTTGTTTGTCCACCATTGTTGTATTAGAGTCACATTTTGGGCCAAATCACAAATATAAAATATTATATATAAATAACTAAAACTGAGATATCCAAAAAAAAAAGGCATGGCACGTGGAACTAGAATAATCTACCCCCGGTGGACGAAATAAAGAGTTCGGTTCAAAATTCCAAAGTACATGACCTGAAGAAGGACGGAGCATACAACGGCTGAAACATCGTGAATATGACAATAAAAATGAGGACAACATCCTGGCCAATGTAAATAGTGTAAATATTTACAATACCTCATTTCAGAAATATAGACAGATACTGTATATTTTTTCGGAACGGCATATCTGAATTACGATACAGTGCTCACCGTCATGAAATGGTTTCCAAGCTATGTTTAAGTTAAATACTAGTGCGTTTGAACAACATATATGTGCACGTATGCCAAAAATAAGCTAAAACTAGTAATTCCGTACTATATTTAAAACAGGGTGCTAGAACAAAAAGTGGACAGTTTTGTAAACAACATATCTGAAGTGAGAAAGTCCCTGATACAGACGCTTTCTCAGGCACATGTGGATTTAACCAACACCCACAGGGATTACATGTTGCTTTTACTGGGACTATATTGAGCAGACCTTAATTACGGTTTGTTGGGGAGAGCGCACGGTTTAACGTGATAAACCAGCCAGTACATCGACGGCTTCCAACCAGTTCCGTTTACGCACGCATAAGGATTGTGTCAACCGGTGTTACGGTTTTGAAGGGTTCCCTCCGCTGGAATAATGAGCAAAAAGTCCATATGCATTAGTTCTGTTTCATCTTCAAGCGAAATTTGGAATAAAAATAAGTTATTCCAAATTTAGCTTGAAGATGAAACAGAACTAATGCTTTTAATTTAATTATATAATTAAATTTGAAGTTTTTAGCTTCAGTTTTTGAAACATGGTTATTACTGTGTAGCGAAGAAACCACATTTTAAATCAGTTAATATATATATATATATATATATATATATATATATATATATATATATATATATATATATATATGATAAACTCTCCCGTCGATTTCGACGTATGAGGATCAGACAACCTCATTCAGTTTTTATGTTTGTGTCGTATGTGACACTTCAGTCCCTCTAGTGACCTGCAAACAATTTCACATATTGGGCAACAGCGAGGATCTTGGGACATAGCAACGGAAATATTTGCTGACGCTTTTCGCCGTTGTCTTTTGTCTCTTAGGCGGTCAATATTTCGAAATGTCTAATATCAGTCTGGCACAAATATCTCCAGTTATTTCTATCCAGGTCCAACTGCTTGAAGTCAATATGAAGCATATTGACAGCTGAGAGGTTACTATTTAGCTTGTCTTTATACCTGAGCTGGCTAAACATGAGGACTTTAGGTATACTGTCGTCACTCATCTTTGCAACATGACCAGTCCAGCGAGGCTGTCACTGCACCAGGAAAGTCTCAATTCCACCAATGTTGCATTTTGCGGGAAGATAAGTATTAGACATTCTGTCGTCAAAAATATAGCCACAGATCGCGCGGAGACAACTTTTGTGGAAGACATCCATCTGATTGATATATTATTATTATTGTTATTTTAATTTTCTTTGATATCTGTCGTTTACACATTTCTTTCCGGGTCCCGACCAGGGACCTAAGGTTAGAAATGGCATCATGACACTTTCCACTGCAAAATAATAATAATAATAATAATAATAATAATAATAATAATAATAATTGCACAGATAAAGCCTTTCGTAAAGCGTGGGCTGTACTTATCAGAACAATTTTTTGTATCTCTTTGAGGCATGGACTTCCAGGGATCCCTTCAATTAGTCTACTGGAATCTTTTCAAACCAGTCCAAGGGCTCCAACTACAACAGGAATTGTTGATGTTCCCATGTGCCACATTTTTGAGATTTCTATTTCAAGGTCCTTGTATTTTGACAGCTTTTCGAATATCTTCAATGATACATTGCAGTCTGCAGGGACTGCCATATCAATAAGGAGGCACTTATTTTGTTTGTGGTCTTTAATAACAATGTCTGGGCGGTTGGCTTTGATTGTTCTGTCAGTGTGTATTGTGTAGTCCCATAGAATTGTAACAGTTCCTATCTCCGTAACCGGGTCTGGGTGGTGTTCGTACTAGTTTCTTTTAGTTTCCTTCCCGTAGGAGTTGCAAATTTTCCAGTGCAGATATTGGCCCACTCTGTCATGCCGAGTTTTATATTCAGTGGGTGCCAATATCGAGCAACCTGATACAAGATGATCAATGGTTTCTGTATATTTATCACAGAATCTGGATTTTGGGCTAACACAGTATTTTAGTATATGTGCTTGATAATTCCTAGTTAACAAGCATTGTTCCTGTGCAGCAATGATAAAACCTTCAGTTTCATCTTTCAACCCTGCACTACGTAGCCAATGATGGGTGCGGTTTTTTTCTACGTCAACTTGTTTGGTACGGGCAGAGTATTGGCTATGAAGCGGTTTATCTTACCATTGTTTCTGTATCGGGTCGGTTGCCTCTGTTTTTGCATTCTTTTTTAAGTATTTTGTACCTTCAGCCGGTGTACAGTGATGTATTTGCATTTCTGCGCCCATTTGAAACTCCATTTTGAATTTGTCGGCTTCCTTTACTACAGAGTAAAGACACTTACTATTTTCATGTTCCTTGACACATACCATCATCCAGTCTTCTGTATTTTCCAAGTATCTTTGGAGGCCAATTATTGTAGTTTTGTAGGATAGTTCTGGTTGAACTAATCCTCTGCCTCCTTCGGACCTGGGCACATACAGGCGATCAATATCAGCTTTGGGATGATGATTGCGATAGCAAGTGAGGAGCTTTCTCGTTTTGGCGCCCATTCGCTTAATTTCAGCTGTGGTCCAGTTAAGAACATTAAAGCTGTATTGCACCACAGGAACAGTCAAGGTGTTTATGGCTGATATTCTGTTTTTTTTTTAGTTTAGCCCGGTATTTAGTACCAGGCGTACATGCCTGTACTACTCCTTTCTTACCTTCTCCTTCATTTGGGGGTGTTGTATGCCATCTCCTTCACTAATTCCTAGGTACTTATAAGCTTCATCCTGCTCCAATTCTCTAATCTTCGTGACAAAATCTAAATCTATTAAGGGTGCTTCTAAAATTCTACCTTTCATGAAAGTTACTTTAGCACATTTATCTAATCCGAAGTTCATACCTATGTTGTCACTGAAGTATTTTAAAATATTAAGGAAGCCCTTCAACTCATTGTCGTCTTTAGCAAAGAGTTTGAGATCATCCATGTAGAGTAGGTGATTGAATATTTTGTTATTTATTTTGTAACCATAACTACTGTTGTTCATTTCATGCGTAAGGGGGATTAAGGACAAACAAAACAGAAGGGGAGACAGAGAGTCTCCTTGAAAGATTCCACGTCGGATATTTAGTCGGTTGGATATGATGATGATGATGATTATTATTATTATTATTATTATTATTATTATTATTATTAACAACACTATTTTTATCAGGGATAGCAACCCAACACGTGTACCCACTAAAAATAAAGGAATGTAATAAAAAATGTTGGATAAAAAAAATTACTTAAAAAATACTCTTGTTTACGTTTCGGGTTCAAAATTTAAGGTAGCTATATATAAATATATATATATAAATATATATATAAATATATATATATATATAAATATATATATATATATAAATATAAATATATATATATAAATATATATATAATATAAATATATATATAAATATAAATATATATATAATATAAATATATATATAATATAAATATATATATATATATATATATATATATAAGAGAAAAGAGAAGCCGCAAATGTCTTTCTTTATAATGTGGATTTTTATTCAATTTTTTAAAAATATATATTATACTTTATATCCCATATGTTTTGCTACACGCGTTTCAGATCATCAGGCGAAGTATCGTTATTCCCACATATTATTTAATTATTTTCTCCAACAATCCAAGAAAAATTTGGATTACTACCACACACAAAAGACAATGGTTAAGCATAGGAAAACATAAAGAAATAATAATTCCTTTGAATAATATGGGTTCATTCACACAAAGTCATTTCTAATCTTTTACCTAAGAAACCCCCGAATAACTCAGTATGTAATAAGTATACTGTCTCATCTAAGAAAAATAAAATTGTCTTCTAGACGAGATCTCTAAAATTAACCCCGACCACGAGAAGAGGCCTTGCCATCTGAATTTTATTCCTAAAATATATTTTTGAAAAAAGGAAATACAAACCAAGAGGCAGCAAGCGAATGTTTGGAAGGTTATATCCAAGAAACTGAGCATATAATTTTGCCAGTATTTTAAAATAATGCTTACAACAGATACAAAGTAAGATTCATAATTTGTTTTTCCGGGTTTTCTTCTCTTTTTCTTTAGATCTTTGTGTAATTGAATCTTCTTATTGTTACGTTGCGGACTTTTATCTATGTATGTCCATTCTTCCCAATTTTTAAAATATGGCTTTATTTTCCCTACTATGCTTGCCGGCTTTCTGATTATATCTGAATGTTTGAGATTATAATGAGCAAAGGAGGTCTGAATTGTCTTGGAGCTGATTCTCTGCTGAATTTCTACGGAATCTTTTATTTATTTATTTATTTATTTTTCCAGGATAGAAATTTTCTGAGATTGATAAAAAAAAAAATTTATACGGTTTCCTACTTTAGAGATTTAGAATGTTGCATTCTATAAACAATGCATATATTTCTACCTACCGTATATACTCGCGTATTATGAGAATTTTGAAGATCTAATTTTGAAGCTAATTTTAGGGGTACCATCATTAGTAGTTTGGTCAACGGCGTAGCCAGGGCCAACAGTACATACGCTAATTTTATGGCTCGTATATGATACGGCCCCCTTAAAATTAGCTTCAAAACTAAGTCTTCAAAAGTCGCATGATACGCGTGTATATAGCAAAATATTCCTCGAAACGGAAGCAAAAGTTAGATTTCCTGATTGATTTTGACAAAGTGGTGAATAACTTACCAATAGCCATCCATGAAACAGCATTGATCTGTTAAATGAATCGTTGTCCTACATAAAAGAAAGAAATTATAACATTTTTTATATCGGATCCTGAACTACCACCAGTCACGATGGATGGATGTTCCTTCAGGGAGGGCCTGCGCCCTGAGCGACTATTGGGCCTCAGATACAACCCAAACCGCAAGTGTAACTCATATATACGATCTACAGATGCAGAAAAAAATGGTCGGTTTCCTGTACCGGTCTAGCAAGTACCTGACTTTTCCCGCTATCCAACTTTGCAAGTATCGGATCAAGCCTAAAATTAACTACTACTCTCATATTTAGGCAGAATCCAAACAGTCCACATGAAAATAATCTAGTACAAACATTTGTCATTGTGAGCAGTACTTTTTTGCAAGTCAACGTGAAAATATTAGGTTGGAAAGAAAGTCCTGTCGCATTTTGGATCTGATCACTCTGCGATTACTATTCAGTACTTGCAGTAAAATTCTTTTTTTCTTTGCAGATAGCTTAATATCTGATCGGAGAAATTTTGTATCGATTTTACCCCCATTAAGTGAGTTTAGATGAGATTTATATCAAACACTTCATGCTGCATGAATTAAAAAAATAGTAGCTCTTTGTAATCTTGCTACCGGATGTAGTTTATCGTCATCTCGAGCAGTAAAAAAAGGTTATAAGGTTGTAAATAATTCGTCACCCACAAGGCCGCGTAAACAGATTTGAAAAACTGGGCAGACTCTTTCAAATTTCAAAGCACGGAAGGAGAAAACATGTACTTGTTGGAATGGCACAAGTAACTGACCATTTTTCCTGGATTCTTTAGCGAGGGATCGTGTATATGTGTTTGTCTAAAGGTCTGCAATATTTAACCACTTCCCAGGCGTATATGTGTATATACGTTTTGACAAAATATCTTTTCAGACACGAACGAATAAACACGTCCAAAACAAGCTACAGACGTGTTTATACGTCAATCTTGATTTTTTTATTATTTTTTTTTTTTTTTGCCTGAACCTAAAACAAGTCCAATTGTAAACACCTACGTCTGGTTGAGGTGTTAGCTGGGGTACTTCAAGGTGCCTCCTTTTCTTAGTGAGAATATTAAAAGCAAATAAAAATTCGTTTGAAAATTAAATATTTTTTTCAAAAATAATTGGGGAAAGGGGTTAAGTAATATTGTACAGGGTGACCTATAAAATCTTGATACGTGAATTTGGATGAAAACGATCGCTTCACAAAAGACGGTGTTGTTCAGTGACGAAGCTTTCTTTTACGTGAACTGTTAAGCTAATCGAGAAAACAATCCGCATTGGATGGACATTTCCAAACAGCAAGTAATATGTAGTGATGATAGTGTAAAGCCTCTGTTTTGGGACGTAACTAGTGAGATCAATTAATCCTACAAAGGTTAGGTGAAGACCTCCCTGAGAGGTTCCAACAGGACTGTACCGTCGCTTATTACGCTATGTGAAATAAACTAGATTGGGAAACCTGGCCGTGTGAAATGGGTTCCTCGCTCGTAAGACATTAATTCCCTTGACTTGTTCTGGTGTATGCTGAAGAAGTTATATGGGTGCGCATCCAGATTTTATGGTCACCCTGTATTTTCAATTAAACTTTTTTTAAAGTGTTAATGTTTGAATTAAATTATTTCTGCTTCCGAAAAAAAAAACAATAAAATGTGAAAATGAAACTTCTAATTACCTCGGGTATTTTTCGGATGTGTTTATATGTTTTATTTTTTATTTTGTTTTCAGTTTTTTTGCAGTCAAGGTCACCCATTTATAAATGAATTGAAAAACCAACATCACACGCAGTAGAAATCAACTTCCTCTTATTCAAAATACAGTTAGGCGTTTAAATTTTTTAAATAAGCTTTGCTTGATGACGCTTTCCTTCAGGGAATCGTCAGCTGCAATATTCAAAATGAAAAAAAAATAATCTTTTTTTTTTCTTTTTTTTTTACTCCAAATTTGGTTCTAATTTTAGGCCAACGAACGTTTTCTGATAGCAGACATTTTTTTCCTTCTTATTTTTTTCACTTATTCACCAGCAGAGACGTGTCGTTAGCGTAATGGTTATAGACACAGAATAGTCGAGTCGAGATCAAATTCTGATCCTGTCCAATAGCATGTAAACATTCTAGCATGATTTAACCAGTCTATGAGAACGACAACACTATTAAAAAAAAATCCCCCGTCTTTACTAACAAGTCTAGGCAATTCACAAATGATAAACTAAAGAAATCTGTGAAGATCCTGCCGACCGCTTATATTCTACATGCCTCAAAAATCACTAGGATAGAATTATTTTCAGTGAGCGTTAAATTATATAAACGAACTTCTTTAACAGATATTTACTTGGTGGAGTATAAGCTGACGAAAATGGAACACCCAATAATACTGTAACATATTACAATAATATTCGTGACTATATTGCTCATCATTTTCTACACGGTTGGTTGAATTAATATATTATTTAATTACCTATTAAGCTGGGTTACGTGTAACGTAATAGGGCAAGTCCATTTTGGAACCGTGTTATTGAAAGTTGAGCTTTGACCTGACAAATGACGAGACAAATTATCTTTTTCCAAACCGTTACTGTTTTTTGAAGAAACGAGTTTAAAGATTAAGTTTAGATTCAAAATCGTAGCGTTTGGAATTTCATTCCGGTGATCGGTGAAAGCTTTCTAAAATTTATAATTTACTGAAGCTTCACAAATTATATATGGACAAGATGCATGGCACATGCTAAATCAATGTGCCATCAAGAACTTCCTTTACTTCAAAGGGAAATTATATGTTATACAATGCAGTAGTTTTAGTGCGATTTTCAGTAAATAATGCAAATTTAAAACATTCTGTCTTATAATTTCTGCCCGGCAGTATTATGGTTTTATATATACTTTTACCTATTTTTTTGTTTTTATTAATTATGATCTAACAAATGATCTAAAATCTTTTATTCATTAAGTAGCCTTTTTTGTAATCTTCTCAATTTTTTTAGTTTTTACTTATCGAATAACGTAAAACAATGCATATTATGCTTGTGATTATTCATAATTAGAATTCAGGTTTGTATATATTTTCAATGTATCTAAAACAAAAGATATTAAATTTATTTCGATTTATTCTTGAAATTATGAAAATAATAAAATTATGAAGTCAGTTTATAAGAAAAAACCTGCATAAATTATGTAATTGTGTACATTTTCTCAGTCGATATTTAAAACTAAATGCTCAAACATTGGTATAAACTATAAATCTAATTTTTAGTGTCAGTACTTAGCACATATAACACCAGCTTTTACATGGAGCGCAATATTGATTTTCACAAAGAGTGAAAAAATAAACCTGCCCTAATGACCCAAAAGCTACAGATATTTAGCGCGCATTGATAAATTGAACTAATTATAATATTAATGGAAAGCGGTACTATTTTACTAGAATGTTATTTTGCGTGATCGCAATACGAGATTGGCTAGTTAGGTATCATCATATTACAGATGTAATTGCTAGATGTAACCGTAAGTTCTATGCTAACAGTTTCTTCTCTTGCGCTTCTCGCTTGTGGAACTTTCTTCAAGCTGCTTGCCTTCGACTTTGATCTTCAAAAAATTTAAATACAATGTCAATCGTTATTTTTTTATTTGTTTGCATTCTTAATGCTTGTTCTCTCTACGTAATAATGTTTTCGTTTTCTTTTATTCTTTCGCAGTTATTAAGACATTGCGTCTTCGTGGCCTTATTGCCTGGCTTGAGATAAAATGATAAAACAATACTCTACGTCTAAATAATAAACATATTTATTTAGTGTTATGTTTTGCACATCTCTCTGCGTAGTATTAGTCGTATTTTGGGCACGTGACCGAGTGGTTAGAAAGTTCGCATTCTGACAATGAGACCAGGGTTCGAATCTAACCATAGTCGATTTGTCAGAAAGAAGACTTCCTGATGTTATCGGACTGGAGGGGTTGATCCCAGCGTGCGGCACCTTTGGAAAGTGCCTGAAAACCATACCAAGGATAATCCAACCCTTGTTGTGAGTGAAATTGGGTAGACGGAACCCTTGGGGGCCGTCGATAGATGTACTAGCCCGAAGTCACAAGTCATCATGGCCGAGGGCTTGAGTGTGCTGGCCTTGTTCAAATTGTTGATCACGCTAGATAGCATGTTCTTTCCCAATAACTGTAACTAAGGTCTGCTCAGCATAATTGCAGCATAAACCACAGGTGGGCTCTGTGTGTGTTGAATAAACACAAATGCGCCTGAGGCAAGCGATTGCAATAGATATTGGTTAGACGCCCTAGTAGACGGGTATCCGCGAATACGAGTGACCAGCTGTACAGTAGTTGTATTACAGCTTTCCGTGTCCTGAATAGCAACCGGGTTTGCTAGGCATAGCCGACATGATCGCCAATTGTTCTATATTTATACTTGTCTATCTAATTTGCATACGATAATACACTTAGATTGGTATTGCATGATTTTACAGGTATGAATTGATAACAGTTGTAGTAGTATGTATGGGGGTAACTGATTGATAAATAAAATAAATTGACAGTTGCGATATTTTTATAAAGTGTACTCGTATCTTTATTCCGGAACTACAACCATTATGAAAAAAAAAGTGTCCATCCATATTTTTTCTATATACACAGAAATTAAGCAATGAATGCATTTCCACAAGCACGATGCATTTATCGTGGAAGAGAATTCCTGGTGATTCCCAAACCATTACTGATTTCGAAGTACCTCTCAGCCGGCATTTCTCAAACATTTTTCATACAATGATGAATTGAACTATAATGTTAATGGCCACCGGCACATTATCTTAAAACACACATTTGGATACTCTTTCTTTTTACCCGGTATAGGCAAAATTCTTCTATATGTGCTATCTCCCCTCAGCACGTAGGCGATCATGGCCCTTCACAACATCCTGCCCTTTTTAGCTCTTAATAAATTTTGCATTTCTGCTATTTCTCCTAAACACTGTTCCGCGATCTATTTACTCAAACTCAGTATGTTATGCGTTGTTTTCCTCTTGCCTTCAATCTGTCCTGAGGGTATCTGCCTTTCCAAAATCTCTTTTCTCATTATGCGCCCTTGAAATATCAAATGTCTCCTTCTGATGTTAATTATGTTTGCATGTTCTTTAAAACTTCGTCATTGCTCACATGTTCAGTCCATGGTATTCTCAGCATCCTTCTGTAGAACCACATTTCTGTTGCCTCGGGTCTGTTCTTCATCTTTGAAGAGATTGTCCAGCACTCACTGTAAACAGAAGGAAATATAGCCATTAACAGTTTCATATTCTTTTTCCTTGTTTCTAACGATTTTTTTCTGTTTCTTAATACTCTGTTTAGCTTTCAGAATTCATTTTTGGCTATCCCAATACGCCTTCGGCTTTCAACGTCACATTTTCCGTTCTCTGCTAAAAAAATTCTTGTAACATGAAAAATGAAAAAAAAAACATTGGTAAAATAGAAGGATAAAGAAATTTATAGTATACCTGAAAAATAGAATTATTTTTAAAGGAAGTTTTGAATTCTGATCAAAAATGTAATTTCATTTATAAACAGTGGCGAATGGTATTTATTTATAAATTCAGTTCAATGTGAAATATCGAATCTGTAATGTTTTCTATACTAAAAACTCTACGCCTCATTGAAATCGTCATGAAAACTACCTGGCATTCCATAAAAAAACGACGTTTAATTAATTTGCCGCAATTTACTTAGATTTTATAAACACTGTTCTTGAACTTTGGCACATATCAGCACGACACAGAGGAACTATTTTTTCAATGTTTCTTCTCAAATGCTTGAATATTATTATCGAATGTTTGATCTCATCTAGTTCCATTAAAAAAAAAGCATTTGGTTCGCCTTCCTGTTTCTAAAGTAAAACTTGCTGAAATCATTAGCATGTTCAAAGCCTCATTTTTTTTTAATGGTGCCTTAAATAATCAGAGATAGAGAATTTTTCTCATTCTAAATTTTTCGATCAACACCACTTATTCTTATCGAGATGCCGATTAACAGATTCTGGGTTAACTCCTCTGAAGAACATTAGAGTATGGTGGAGGGATTGAAAATAGTTCATATTTAATTTGTGTTGACTTTAATTTTCTTGCCCTCATTAGGTAATATCTGCGAGTCTTCGAAATTATACGATTACATTTTTTTCCTTTTTACCGAATTTCTTGAAAAATTATCCAATAAATTTGTTTCATAACAATGTGATTTTTTGTGGTGTAATGGCTTGTAAGCTTGTCGTGCTAGCACAAATACGACTGAGTAGTGAGTTCGATGCTCACTGGGTGCCCCATACTTTCGGCTTTGTGCCACATCTAACCTTCGCTTAGATGTGGCACTTTTTCTTTTACCTTGGACACCTCGACGTGGTGTAATGGTTAGCTTGCTTGTGTCACTAGAACAAATAAGCTGAGTAGTGAGTTCGATGCTCACCAGGTGCCCCATACTTTCGACCTTGTACCACGTCTAAGCTACGCATGGAAAAAAAACTTAATAATAATAATAATAATAGGAAGGGACATCTCGATGTGGTGTAATGTTTAGTAAGTTTGTCTCGCTGGAACAATTACTACTGAGTAGTGAACTCGATCCTCTCTGGGTGCTCAATACTTTCGGCCTTGTGCCATATCTAAGCTAGGCTTAGAAGGCTATAGACGTGGTGTAACGGTTAGCAGGCTTGTCCCCCTAGAACAATTACGACTGGATAGTGAGTTCGATTTACACTGGGTGCCCCCATACCATCGACCTTGTGCCACATCTAAGCTACACTTATAAAATCAACATAGCAGCGTAATTTTTTTTTGATCAAATGTGGTTTGATTCTGTCAAGGTTGAAAATAGATGCACCAGCTTTGCTGCAACTGCCTAATCAGGTGACACATTTATGCAAGCATTATATCCATTGGTTCACTTACCCTTTGTTGTAATACAAGAAGATATTTTCTCAAAATAACGAACAAGGAAATCGAATACATGATGAATTGGAGCCATCCCTTTGGTAAGTTCATTAACTCAAGTATAACATTCAGTCTGAAGTCATTTATAGCTATTTCTACATCAACAAAGTTTTATATATACGAAGCGTTACGAAAAAATGATCGGGATATTTGACTATGGGCAAAAAAATTATATCCCAAAAAAGAGCATGTCTGTCAACAGAATCTTGATTGATAGATTTGTTTTTTAAGGCTTACCAATTTTTTGCAGGTTATTTAAAGCCAGAAATAATTATTACATTGAAAGTTTGTTTGTAAAAAGATAATAATAACTTACTGATATAAGTCCTACTAATTAACCCATAGCAGGAGGGAGAAGAAGTGGAGTTATACTTTTCCTCAAGAGTATTTTGCGCGTAAATGAATATACTAAACTCGTCTGGAATTAGAACTCGGCTCTCCAGTTTCCAATCCCGAGTCGATATACATTACACCATCTTATAGCATCAATCTGGGTACTGCCGAGGCTCGACGTCAAAAAACGGGGGTACTAACTCAAATACGTGTACCCACTAAAATAATAGTTATAGTAATAATAAATATACTAATGGAAATTTTACATTTTCCTATTTTAATATTCTTAACTTATGGCGCGTTCTACGACAATAAAACATCCACAGAAATTCCCCTCTCACAACGTTAAATATTTGAGCTTAACCACTTTAATTAAATATTACAATAACAATCATGAATATGAATACTGGTCGTTATTTAAGAAGTGGGTACAAATGAAAAGATTTGAAATTGACAACTTTTTCCGTTTCACGGAAACAGC
>OZ038485.1:86059679-86064679 GCA_964036315.1 Acanthosepion esculentum
ATATATATATATATATATATATATATATATATATATATATATATATATATTTAAAGACATTTATGATATGTTTAACGTTCTTTTTATAGATACAAGTATTTAAGCAAATGCTCTGTTTTTATAATAAACAGTATTAAATAACATTTACCGGCCTGAATTATAAAAACAGAGCATTTGCTTAAATACTTGTATCTATAAAAAGAACGTTAAACATCATAAATGTCTTTAAATAAATTGTCGGACTTTGTCCAATTCATATATATATATATATATATATATATATATATATATATATATATATATATCAAGCTACATAGATATCAACATAGAATGATATATATATCAACATAGATGGATATCTATAATAATATTAATAGATATCTATAATAATATGTAATAGAAATGGCTCGTAATAGAAATAGGTAGTCATAGTGGGAAAATTTATATGGTTATTTGAACTTTGTTTCGGTATCAGAAGGTGATATGTTGGTGGAACACAATAAACAATACCAAGATTTGGTTAGAAAACCAATGGCCAATTTTTATTGACCGCGCGAGGGTACAAGATTCGGCGGTAAGAGAATGGCCGGCCTCAAGATGTTGAGTGAGAATGGGTAATTCACCCTTTAGTTACGACCGCTGCTACACTCGTCCGAACTCAATGATTAGGAAGTGTGAAGAGAGATCATTTCTTTTCCGGAAGTGGGGTTATAAAATTTACACATCACCGGAAACGGTTTTTGGTTTCTGTTTGCATTATGGGAAAATTAAATTCTTTATTTTCTTATTTATTATTTTATTTTCATTCTCCCACAATATAATAGAAATAGACAGTAGAGATCGCTAATAGCACACACACACACACACACACACATACACATATATATATATATATTCTATTTTAATCTAATAATGAATCATATTTTAATATTTCGAATTTTCTTTGACCGCGAGTTTCATCGAAATGGAATCAGTCAACGTTGCGTTCTTCTTTTGTTTTTATTTGTTTCCACCCACTTTCATTCGATGAAGTTTCTTTCTTCTTTTTTTCTTTTTTACGCTGGGTCGTTTTTTCACATTTTGTGCATTCGCCATCATCATCCAAATAATTTGTAGAAACCTTCTTTTACCATACATACAAAATCCTCCATAAAGATTCAAAAATAAAAAATAAAAAATCCCATCATCTTCTTTAACACATTCAATATCCAAGGACCCAAAACACATACGCTAGAATTCCAACGATCAATACGTGTTTCTCGTGTGAAAAAAAGAATAAAAAAATATTTCACACTGAATGTTTTTGTCGCTTCTCAACTGATTCGACCTTGACAGTCCTTTGAATGCTCGCTTGCTTATTAAGACGATTGCATCTTCTTTTAGTTGCAGTGTCTCTTCAGATACATGGTTACATGGGGGTTCATATCTCTCCACAGTTTCCTGCGTGCTGCAGCTCTAAGCAGCAGTTATCCCTTTACCATACCGCTAGTTACTTTTCTTCCATCCAGCCGCACAAATTTGTTTGTTTGTCTCTGGGCTCATGAGGTTCGGTACACCATGTAAATGTTAATTTTTTATTTTTTATTTTTTTTCTCTCTCTCTCTCTCTCGCTCTCTGTGTGTGTGTGTGTGTGTGTGTGTGTGTGTGTGTGTGTGTGTGTGTGTGTGTGTGTGTGTGTTTGTGGAGCCGACTCCCAAAAGATGCTTCCCCGGTCACTACAATTTCTAACCTGTTCAAGACTAGCGTCAACCATTATCTTCCACACATAAACTTAACTCTCTGCTTCGATTCTACAGAATGAACATAATTATAAAAAAAAGTTTCCTTTTTGTTCCCAATTTCTTTAAAACTTCCACGTGGATCACATTTCTTGTCTGTCGTCGGTGAGATGTTTAAAAGCTGTTAATGCAATTTTTTTATGGAATGAGGAAAAACAAATTCATAGGTACTTTTTACATAACACGAGTTTTTTTTTTAGTTTTTTAATTGGGGCCTAAATCCAGAAAACTATCTGTATCACTATATTTTGCATGTCTTCTTACAGACTTCAGTTTGTGTTATGGTAATTTACCCACGCACGCATGGACTCTCCTAGCTATGAATAGGAGCAGGTACTGTCTTTTGGAAAGGGAAGTTTCCAGCAGTCAACTATGTCAGTCGGACCGAACATTCTTTCTGTAACTCTCTCGTTTATATATGTTTGTACTACTGTTTTTGTTAATATATTTGTTTAACTCAGTTCCTCTCTTGTGTCTTTATTTCTGGCCACAACAGTTTGTTTATTTCCTTTTCATTTTTCAAATAACCAAAGAAAAATCATGTAAAAACAATGACATACTCCGTCCACGGTATTCTCAGCCTCCTTCGGTAGAACTACATTTCTCTTACGTCAAATTTCTATTTCATCATCGAGGAAAATTGTCCAGCATTGCCAGACATATAGGAAGATTGTCATTACGTAGCATTTCAAAACTCTTCTCTTGAACTCCAACGAAAGTGTCTTATGTCAAAATACTTTACTTAGTTTCCGGAAAGCATCTTTTTCCCTTCTGATGCAACTTCAGATTCCCTGTCCCATCTTTCATCGTCTGTTGCAACACTATCCAGATAGATAAACTTCTCTACTCGCTTGATTTTGACCTCATCTCTACGTAGGTCACACCTTGGGCTGTTTCTCTTACAGAGGGCCATTTGCTTTCTTCTTTCAGTTCATTGAAGATGAATATCGTAATAATAAAAAAAAGATATGGTCTACTACATTAAAGTCTTCGTTTAAACATACCAGGTTCTCTGGTTGTTGCGTGTTCAATCGCTAGGTCTGGTAGTGTTGAAAATCAAATACTCTGATTCAGTGCAAGAAACGAACAAGCGACACAAAGGTATTTGTAAGGCATATTCTTTAAGAATTTAAAAGCGTAATTCGATCAATCTATCCACGTGGATTGAATAGTCTTTCACTCAAGTTTTACCATTTCCATTATCTAAATAAATGAAATCATATTCTAATTCTACTTACGTGGTATAATGGTAAGCATGCTTGTCTTGATATCACTGAGGTCTCCACGCCTTCGACCCTTTGGCCTATCTAAAACTTGGTACATCTCGACGTGCTGTAATGGTTAGGAAATAGTGAATAGTGTGTTCGATCCTCACTGGGTACACCATACTTTCGTCCTTGTGCCATACATAGTAAAAGAAACATAAAAGATAGATAGAAACAGAAATAGATAGTCATAGAGAGATAGACTGATAGCACTAGAGATAAACAGTAATAAAACGACAGATAGATAGAGAGAGAGAGAGAGAGAGAAACAGCCACAGGACAGAAAAAGAATATTTCATGTTGCGGAGAAAAAAAAAAGACGATAATAAAAATAGAACACGATTTCTGAACTTGTGCGAATACGGTATTGTTTGAATTCAGCCATTTTGAGGAACTTCTTTATATAACTTCTTTGATTGTTTTTTTTTTTGTTTGTTTGGGGGTTTTTTTTTTGCTTTATTTCTGTTTTGTTTTTTTCTTTTCTTTTCTTTTCTTTTCTTTTTTGTTTTTTTTTTTTTGTATTTCTTCGGTTTCGGACAATCCCTTGACCAGAGATTTGTCGATCGTTTCTAGCGCAGATATTTTCGGAAAAATAACGACCCGATACCAGGCAACCAAAATCCCATCCTTCCACGTTTAACCAGCGTTTCGCGGATGTGTGCATTAAATCCCCAATAACAACTAAGCCACAGCCTCTGTTACCTCTGCAAAAATACACCCACGTTATTATTATCGTTGTATAACGCGATTAACTCATGCTATTTTTGATGCCTGTTTAACACAATGCTTTGAATCGATATAGTTTTCAACTGCGTGCGACTCTAAGACTCGTTTGTTGATTTCGATTTCGGCTAGTACGATATAATGTACAGGGTGGGGCGGAAATACCTCCTACATATAACTCCCAGAAATACCCCCCAAATAATAGCAAGACATGAGTGGCAATGGAGTCTTCATCTACCTAATGCCTTACTATTATATTTGAAGCGTTTCTTCTGCATCGTTTATATTAGATAGAAAGTAGGAAGATTATGTTGCGTCATTATTTTAAGTGGGCAATGTGTGTCTGTTTTCGTTTCAAATCACTGAATATATTCAAGCTAAAATGTGACACACCAACATTTATTTTGAATTATTGACAGAAATTTTACCATACCATATAACTGTTCATTATCCACTCACACTACTGATAGCCAAAGCCAATAGATGGCACAAGAGTCACTCAAGTTAGAGGGTTAGTAAGAGAGGTTGATTTAAAGGCATTAAAGGAGGAATAAGTTCATATTAGAAGGATATGTAAGTTGGTCGATTTTGTTTAGCTGCATATCAACCTCTATGGGTTATTTAATACCGACATCTAAAGATTTTGTACCTAATTTTATACTTAGAGCGTAGTTTGTACATCAAAAAATATACGGCTAATAATTTAACTATAAAAATGTGTTGTTGGTAATATCTTTATAAAAATATGTATTACTTGTATTCTCATACATTTTTAGTCTGTATTGATCGTCATTTTGCTATAAAAATGTATTGTTGATAATTTTACCATAAAAATAGCCTGTTGATTTTTTTTTGCGGAGGTGATCACTATTTGCCTATAATTTGGACCCTATCAGATGCTACCACCCCGGGTCAAGGTCGACCTGGGAACAACAACAGCAATTAAGAAGTCCTCAAAACTTCCAATCTCCCGATTAGCGGATGTCGTTTATCGTCATACCCAGGCCAAGGATATGTAGGATCGAAAACGGCTGACCCGAGACTTGAATAGGTTAATATTGTCGTGATTGCGGAAGCATTCTGTCTGGTTTCTTTTCAACAATATAACAGTTCTGCGGAAGAAAGTGTCTGAATGGAACGTATAGAATACGAAGTGGACGAGGATGAGTCGACTCTGGGTGCGGGGCTTGGCTGTTCCTGGCTGTAAATGTCTGTACCAGTAAAAATGAGGGTT
>OZ038485.1:86069679-86087179 GCA_964036315.1 Acanthosepion esculentum
AGCTATAAAATTACTTCCAAAATATTTAAATTTCGGCATGAAATAACCCATAGAGGTGTTGATATGCCGCTAAATAACACCGACCAACAATCTTCCAATACCATTTCTTGCACTAACACCCATTCACCGAAGTTACTCACGCTTTTTTTATCTTGTGTGATCATGATATTTGACGGGAAACATCCTTGATCCGAAATTTCTGTATCGATCTCCATTTGCTAATCATTTTTTTTTATTTAGAATTTTCAGAATGTGACAGCTTGTCTTCCAGATTTGCCAGTAGAAGTTTAAAAGAATCGATAAAATGTTACTCAATCGTGTAACCTTTAAGTCAGCAACATATTTTTTTTATTATTATTGTTTTATATTTTTGCGTTTTTAATTTTTTTTTTTGTCACTTTGATTCATCAATCGATAGGGAAAAAGTTCACTGTTTCTTAAAATGTGAAAAAAAAAGTACATGTCGATATTCTATAGGTGAATGCTTCTGGTTGTTGATTAGTTAGTTAATCTCTCAGACTGCTACAAGTAAAGCAAGTTTGAACCGTCACAATTTTCTTTTAATCAGTTCACTTCAAGCAAGGCGACAATGCCACAAGAACTCCGGGAGCTGCACAGAGTGAAAGAGAATGAAAAGACTTTAGTGAGAATTGGTTTAATGTTTAGCAAACTTACCTCGCTAGATCAATTAAGAATTAAAAGTGAGTTCGATCTTTACTGCGTAGTCCCTACTTTCGGCCTTGTGCCACCTCTAAGCTATGCTTAGAAAATCCCTATTTGAGCTCTTCAACGCGGTTTAATGATTAGCAAATTAGCCTCAATATTACAACTGAACATTGTTTACATTATTTACATTGTTCGGACTGTTGTCCTAATCTTTATTGCCATGTACACGACGTTTCGGCCGTTGTACGCTTCGGCTTTCTTCAGATGATTGGAAATTGGAAATTCGTCCACTGCTCTTATCCACTGAGGCCCAGTGGATAAAAGCGCTGGTTAAATCCAGTGACTTAATCCGAAGAGTTGTGAGTTCAATACCTGGCTACGACAGCAAAATCTTGGAGAGCTGGGTTAAACGGAGATAATTGAGACATCCGGAAGAAGCATGGAACGCGGAAGTAGGACCATCTACCACGGTGGACGATATAAAGGGTTCAGTTTCGAAATTCCAATCACCAGAAGAAGGCCGGGGCGTACAACGGACGAAACGTTGTGAACATGGCAATAAAGACGAGGACAACAGTCCGAACAATGTAAATAATGTTTGTAATAATTACAAAACCTCATCTCAGAAATAGAGACAGATACGACTGAATAGTGCGTTCGATCCTCGCAGGGGTATACCGTACTTTCGGACTTGCGCCACATCTAAATTGCGCTTAGTAAATCACAATATGCGGAAATGATGACGGAATATTCCCAAATTAACTGCCGATATTTGCAAATAATATTTACAGGTACTATTTGATGGCACCGACCATTAGGTCTCACGGTGTTAGAGGGGTTGAAAGGAAATATGGAGATTTTAGTGAGGAGGTATGAGAAGAAAGGATAATGAAGGAACAGGGCCCAAGAAGATACGCAACATGGCGATTGACGTTGCAATTACATTTTCGGGTATTGTAGGTGAGAGGAACGCAAGAAATCGGAAGAAAGTACCACAGGTGAGAAGTGCGAGAAAAGAAACTATTAGACTAGACCTGACGGTTGCAGCTAGCGAGTTCAACAGTAAAACGATGAGACCTAGTTACCAATCGAGTAACACGCTTAAATTAATGTAGTCGATGCATTAAGGAGAACAGCTTGTCAGAACAATTGCCATGAAAATACTTGTAGAAAAGACAGAGGGAAGCCACGTCACGACGATGAGAAGATGAATATAGCCGAGATGCCAGGTCAGGATTACATGACGGACCCTCCTTTAAACTTAGAACGATGGCTAACAAACTTGTCTTTTTCTTCTTCTATGTGCCGTGACCCTTTATGACGTTGGAGATCAGGGCACCCAACAATATACTGTCCTTTGCATTTCTTATTAAGGTTTGTCTTTTTGCTAATACCCCTTCTGCCAATCATTTACAACAGCTCGTAAGGTTAGTTATTCTCTGCTTTCTTCTATCTGTCTATCCTTCAATATGTCCTATGAGTATCAAATTTTCCGATCCTTCTTTCCTCATTTTATGTCTTAATTTAAACCCTCTCTTTTTGATTCGAAGTATAAATGTCTTTTTTGCTTCCATTTTCTTTAAAATCCTTTACTCATATGTTCAGTCCATAACATTCTCATCATCCTTCTGTATAGCCACATCTCTGTTGTTTAAAGTCTATTCTTCACTTGTACGCGTCAGTAACTCTAATATACGATAAAAATGATCAATAACTCCAGATTTAGTCTGGCATTTTTTCAAACTCTTCATGTTTGTCTCGCCATGTCGATCGTAAAATTCACTGATAGTAAAAAGCAAATTCCCTTGAAGGAAATTGAATTTTGAGCGAGTTAAACTAACTTATAAGAAAATGCGGGCTATATTTACGAAAGGGTGTTGCATTGCAAAATCTTTCCTTGAAAAGGGACTCACCAAAGTCCCGTATAAAATAAAAAATGCCTTCTCTGAGAGAAATGTTCCTCTCGATTTTGTGAATCCTATTATAACGGAAAAAAATATCCTAAAGATCGCTCCGAAAGTAATATGTCCGATTTTTTTTTACGTTGCCGAAGATTGCAACCGAAACATATTTTGGAATTTAAGCATAATTGAATTAACATATTTTTTTGAGAATAACAACGATTTTTCCAGTAATAAATCCGAGTAATTAATCCGTAACTGGGAGGAAGAGATAGATCCATACCTTTCCCAAGGGTATTTGCGCGTAAGTGAATATAATAAACCCAACAGGAACTCGAACTCAGCGGCTTCTCATTCTGAAACGCTATCCATTACACCACAGGCACATCCGATGAAATACGAACCCGGATCTCATGGTCTGAACGCTAGCGACCCAACCTTTCGGCCAGGTATTCTTTTGAGTTCTTGTCTAACTGCTACTTAAATTCAATTCCAAATTTAAACAAACTCAAAACCATATGACTTCATTTGAATATTACAGATGAACAAATTGACCTTCATCGAGATTAAATTAATTCATGTCAACGTCAAATTTATTGACAGAATCCATATTCCGTTTAGACTTCTTTTTTTTTCCACAATTCAGTTAATATGTTCGTTAGATCCCCTAATTTCGAGATTTGGGTGAATTATGAACCTCGTTGCCAAATATCAGAAATATTAGATTGCGAATTACGACAAATAGTTGGGTTTTTTCTCCACCAGATGGTAGCGTCCGGTTACAAACATGTCGTTCACACTCGAATATTTCTGACATGCGTATTGAGCGTGTCCACATCGCCGAGGCGGATATTTGCCGACTATAAATATACAGAAAAGCTGAAACCACTTCTTTAAATGCTATTAAAGATCATTTATGTCTTTAGATATAGGTAAATTATTATGTTTATTCTCCATTGGAGTTGTCATTTCGTCAGTGATGAAAGTTGGGAAGTCCATTGCTTGATTAGATGCTGCAAAATAAAACAGATGTCACCTTCTTAACCAGGTTTTGCCTCTGGGGCAAATTTTTCTTCTCTCTTTTAATTCCATAGGCAGATAGTATTTATTTCCTGACAAAGTTAGATCTACCCTCTGTCTATAAGATCTATTCTATCATATATTGCTTGAGACTGAAGTGTGTGTGTGTATGTGTGTGTGTCTGTGTGTGTGCGTGCGTGCGTGCGTGCGTGCGTGCAGGTAAGTAGAAAAATAGGAAAGAACACGTTAGGTAAATAATCCGGATTTCTTTTTTTTTCTTTTTATTTCTCTTAAAATACTTTTCTTGAAAATAGGTTTTAAGTCCAGTAATATTTTTTTTAAATAATTATATATATATATATATATATATATATATATATATATATATATATATATAGAGAGAGAGAGAGAGAGAGAGAGAGAGAGAGAGAGAGATAGATAGATAGATAGATAGATAGATAGATAGATAGATAGATAGATAGATATACTAATGGTTTGTCGCTATTTAATTTCGATCGTTTTTTTCTAGAGTATGAAAATTATGAATTTTCTCATATTAGGAATTATGATGTTTGCTAACTATTATGTATAAAATGATGATTTTAAAAGTCTTTACCAGGATGATTAAGGCGAATTACATTTTGTTTTCTGTTATAACGATTGGTGTGGTAATAATATGGAAACTGAAAAACGAAATACAATACTAAAAAACACTTTAGTTACAATTTAGTACAAACGAGTATTTTGCCCGTCGTACAGACCACCATTCGTAGTTAATTAAAGGAAAGTAACTCTCAAGTGATTCCGTTATATTTGCCTGAGGACACCTACAACTTTCAATGTGATTTGATTTTATTTACTAATACCATTACATAGATCTACGAAGCACAGGAAGTTGTGGAGAGCCATAATCGGCCATATCCAGACGGTACAAGGCGCATAAAAGAAAATTCTGTTTCATGGACAGAATATTTGACAAATTAACAAGTCTTAAGAGATTAGGATGTGCGAAGTAATGATTGTTCGATACTCACTAGGTGGCACATAATTTTGGCATTTGTCTCACATCTAAGCTATGCTTAGAAAATACCTATTTAAGCATGTTTACGGGGCTTTCTTCTGGGGCTTTTGTGGATTAGAATGTTAGCATGTTTCGTATGTCATTATTTCTCTTCGAGTTACATGTCATTGCTATATTATGTTATTATTTCTCTTCGAGAGTCATGTCATTGTTATATTATGTCATTATTTCTCTTCGAGTTACATGTCATTGTTATATTATGTCATTATTTCTCTTCGAGTTACATGTCATTGTTATATTATGTTATTATTTCTCTTCGAGTGTCATGTCATTGTTATATTATGTCATTATTTCTCTTCGAGTTACATGGCATTGTTATATTATGTCATTATTTCTCTTCGAGTTACATGTCATTGTTATATTATGTCATTATTTCTCTTCGAGTTACATGTCATTGTTATATTATATCATTATTTCTCTTCGAGTTACATGTCATTGTTATATTATGTCATTATTTCTCTTCAAGTTACATGTCATTGTTATATTATATCATTATTTCTCTTCGAATTACATGTCACTGTTATATTATGTCATTATTTCTCTTCGAGTTACATGTCACTGTTATATTATATCATTATTTCTCTTCGAGTTACATGTCACTGTTATATTATATCATTATTTCTCTTCGACTTACATGTCACTGTTATATTATGTCATTATTTCTCCTCGAGTACATGCTATCCACTTTAGTTGTTTCCGCTCTTGGTAGTCTTCAAGTGATGTGGTTTCTGTTATTTGCTACTGTTCTTTGTTTGTGATTCTGTAGCGCCAGTCCCAAAATTTCGAAGACGTATAATCTTCACCAAGTCTCAAAGGCTTAACTCGCTCAAAGTCATTCATTACCATTGATCTTTGACAGCGTTTGTATACAGCTGACAGGTTAGACATTTCTGAAAGGGCTTGGCGCAATGCATGATATCCATATGAAAGTTTCAATCTTACGAAGCTATTTAAGGACATGTCTCATGTTTTCAGGTTAATGTTTTGGCTTTGTAGCAATGTGCGGTGTTTGGCGAAACTACCTCTCACGCTGCCTATTCTATGTTTAGTTTCTTTATCTCCAATACTTAATGTGCTATAACTGATCCATACGCCAATCTATTTGAAGTCTTTAGTATTTACCATCCACAGAAAGAACGTCGACAGAAGAGGAAGAGAAGTAGAAAGAAAGAAAGAAAGAAAGAAAGAAAGAACAGGGAAAGTAAAGAACCAAAACTGACAGGAATAAGAATATATTATAATGGTAATTGTAGTATTAACCGTTTGATTGACCGAGCAGTCAGTACGGCTTTTTGTAGGAGTTTATAAAACATTTCTCTTAAAATACTTTTCTTGAAAATAGGTTTAAGTCCAGTAGCTGTTATCGCTTTTTTCAGTCTTGATGGGGCTTTCCTTCCTAACCTTTTATTTAAAGTAGTGAGCAATGTCAACATTCTGATTATGTCATTATTTTCTCTTCCAGTTACATGTGCAATCTATTTTAGTTGTTGCTACTGTTGACAGTCCTCAAGTGGTGTGGTTTCTGTTATTTTGTTATAATTCTTTGTTTGTGTTTCTGTATTGCCAGCCCGCAATGTTTCGAAAAAGGGGGATCTTTGTCTAAACTCTCAGGCTTCACTCGCTGAAAATCTTAGTAGAATGTAAGAAATGTGAAAAGAAAGAATAGTAACAGAAAAGAAAGGAAAACAGAAAGAAAGAAAAACAATTATTTTTAGCAACACCCGAAACATTAGCAATAAACGACAGAAACCGTTCAGGCAATGACAAAAAAGATGTTGAATTTAATTGGCTCAATTAACAAACAAAAGTATTTACACTATTTACATTATTCGGACTATTGTCTTCATCTTTGTCGCCATATTTATTACAACGTTTCGGCCTTTGTACGCTCTGTCCTTCTTCAGGTCGTTGGAATGAAGAAGGCCGGTGCGTACAACGGCCAAAACGTTGTGATAAATATGGCAACAAAGATGAAGACAATAGTCCGAATAATGTAAATAGTATACATAATACCTCATCTCAGAAATATAGACAGATACAAACGTATTTGTTTATCATTTACTGAATCGAGCTACACTTAGATATTGTATTTGCTCGCTTCAGATGTTTGTGGTTCTGTGACGCCAGTCCTCGAGGTGCGAAGAAGTTTGACCCCCGCTGAGACCTAGAAGCTTCATTCGCTCGAAGCCGTTTATAACCGTTGATCTACGAAAGTGGTTCTGCTTTAATCCGGACTGCTTTAGGCCACTCGGTCAGAAAGAGCCTCACAGAAAAGTTTAATATCCTTCCTCTCGTCCAGATCCTCAACTCATTTATTTATTTATTTATTTATTTTTGCATCCGAAAAGTAAACAAAATAATTTCTAAGGAACCAGTTGATTATTATCCGACATTATTTAATACTATATTTACAAGCAACACACTAGATACATATAATTGTACCTAGCTGTCGCAATCACTAGCCACGTAACACCTGACGGCCGTAGGGGCAACATATATACTGCAGACTTAACAGTAGTGATCTATCATGAGATATACCTGACGGAGCCCAGTCTCCAGGCTGGATTGAATTCAAAGTTGTCTTTCTCCTAGACTGGTTGCCAGCCAAGGGTTTAGTGTTAATTATTACTGTTATTTACTCACAGCTGCAGGGAGAAGAGATGGATTCATAACTTTTCCAAGGTTATTTGCGCGTAAGTGAATCCAGTGAACTCAATCGGAATTCGAACTCGGCTCTCAGATTTCTCATTCCGAGCTGATATCCGTTACATCCATTTTAGTGTGTACAGAATGTTACATCGGTAAAAATAGTGCCTGAATAATCTGCAAGTAATGAAATGAATAGTTGGGTTAAGACATTATAATATGTAAGAACGTAATAAAATCAGTCTGTTATCTACACGAGACGTTTTATCAAGAGACCTGGCGACGGAACAAAGTTAGCAGAGAATTGGATACATTTTCCAAGCGTATAGATTCGAGGTGAACGTAAACAGTCTCTGTCGGAATTTGAACTTGGTTCGCTGATTTCTATAATCCTAAATCGCACCGACGGCTTAACGGGGTACAAGGCCAGATGCACGGATGGAGAATGTGAAGGTAGTTAGATCACCTTTCAGCAATATTTTTAAAACGGAACGTTGCTGCGATATCTGGGCTGGAGCTGCCCAATTCTTACTTTCCAGACTTTCACAGAGTTCAAACGCCTTCTACGCGTACTTGTGGGCGATGGATTATTTCCCACAAGCCTCTCGTTACTCCATAGGAAATATTCTGACCGGCGACATTCCTGAGTTTCACCAATTCAGTCATTCACAGGCAAGACCCGCCATGTCCTGTAAACTAGGTTAAAACATCTTCATTCTCATCGTATTCCATTTTTTAAGAAGTAACTTCCATTCGAAATGAAGCGGTTCGTGGGAAGAAGCTCTTCCCAAAGAACACGCTCTCAAGAGGATGCTTTTCTGATTACTACTGTTTTAACCTATTCAAGTTTCGGATCAACCGTCATCTACTTTCAACAATCTCATGCAGTAAGCTTCTGCCTTGAGTGGCTCTTCAGACTTGTATTGTGTGAACAACATAAAAATGGATAGAGTTTGAATTCAATTATATATATATATATATATATATATATATATATATATATATATATATATATATGAAAAAAGACAAATAAAAAACTTATTTTAGATTGAATAAGATTACCTTTTGTCTTTTTTCATATTGTCTTTTTTACAGATATGCACTATCTGAAATTTTTACATACACACACACACACACACACATATATATATATATATATATATATATATATATATATATATATATATATATATGCCTGAGTTCGCATTCTGACCATGAGGCCCGGGTTTGAATCTCACTATGGATTTGTCAGGAAGGAGACTTTCTAATGTTATCGGACGAGAGGGGTCGATCCCAGCGTGCGACACCGTTGGAAAGTGTCTGAAAACAATACCACGGGTTGAGCCAAGCCTTGTGAGTGACATTGAGTAGACGGAAACCTCAGGGGCCGTCGATAGCTGTGCTAGCACGAAGTCACAAGTCATCGTGGCCGAGGGCTTGAGCGTGCTTGTTGAAATTGTTGACCACGCTAGATAACACTCTCTTTCCCAGATACTGTAACTAAGGTTTGCTCAACAGAGTTGAAGTATAAACCACAGGTGGGCTTTGTGGAGGATGAATAAACACAAATGCGCCTGGCAAACGCCTGCAATAGGGATTGGCTAGCCGCCCTAGTAGACGGGTATCCTCGAATACGAATGGCCAGCTATACATATATGTATGCGTGTGTATGTCAACTATCTTGATATTTATGGCGTCTTGTTTCGTGCTTTCCTAGGAAAATCTGTGGAAAGTGGTTTATAGAGTAGCATTATTAGTAGGACTATTAAAAGATGTTGTTATTTATCTACCAACCCCATGGTGGCAGGATAACTGCTTTAATGTTTTGGTTTTTTAGCAGAAAAAATTTCCTATTCTATGTTCAATTTCCTTATCCTCCTCTAAGTGAGTTATAAATGATCTCCAGGGTGCGATTGGTAAATTTTCGCCATTTTATATTTTTACACACTCATTCTTGGTTTTTATTTTGTCAACTGCACAGAATACTAGAGTCAGTTCGATACCGTCTGTGAGAAAAGTAGAACCATGACGTAATTCACTCCGCCAGAAATTTGGAAACGGCATGCGGTACTGCTTGGCATTCGCACCGTAAGCTCCAATACGAACATTTCAGAGGGTTTGGATGACAATCTAAGGACAGTTCATATGATTCGGAAAGAGTTGGATGAGTCTAATGGTGATTAGGAAGATACGGCAGCTCAGAAAGCTCATTCCGGTCATTTGAAAAGAACTACCGAATTTGTTTCTGTGGCCCTCTGACTCAACACAGAGACCTACATCATGTGCCTTGTGGAGGCAGTGCTGCCATGGGTCAAGAGGGTGGTTGCTGGAAGGTCTTATGCCGCACAAACGTGAGAACCCAGTCATAGCTGTTAGGTAATTTCTGTGAGCACATCACCACTTACATCTGGTCACCTAACTCCCCCGGCTACCACACCCTTGATTATTATGAGTGTGACGCAGTTGAGCGGGAGACCAACAAAAGTCTTTGTAACACCAAAGATGAACGGAAGGCAAGGATTATGGCGGCAGTCACCAACTGAAACAAGGAGGCCGTCCAGAAGAGTTGCAGAAGATTCCGAAGTCGTCTGACGGCCGTGGTTGAAGCCAATAGTGATTTTATTGAATAAATTTACTCTTTTGTATTTCAAGATATTGTTGTGTAATTTTCAGGTGTCAGAGTTATTTTCATTTTACGTAATTTCGACGACCATTTATCCATCGCACCCTGTATATGCATATTACAGTAGTTCGTGTAAAATTAAACTTGACTGAAAGTTATTCCGTAATTATGACCTTCTTTGATAATAATCGCTCACAATTTTTTAAAAATGCGTTAAAAATGCTTCCATAAATGCTTACTACATTCTGCAAATAAAATGTCGAATCATTTCCGACGTTTTCGTATCGTTCGGAATGCAGCCGAAAAGAAGAGCATATTTTCGTCGTCCATTTGCAATGCTCCTGTGAGAAGAGAAAGAGAGAAAAAAAACAACCACTTCGGTAACTTGAAACGCGGCAACCTAAGACATTGAGAACTGCCGGCCGCTCGCTCACAACACCTCTTGACTTAACTGGCACTACTGGCCAGGCAACTAAAAATAGAATGTTGCTAAAAAAAAAATTCGCCTGAAAGTAAAGGCTTGGTTCAGCTGCCGACGAAGGGTGGCGGGGTAAATAGCATTGCTACCTGAGAAGGAAGGAATGGATGAAAGAGAGGAATAGGTGAATAAACTGGGAAATCAACAAATATGGCCGTCTTGATAAATCAAAAGAAAAGTGTGGAGAAGCAAAAATGAAGAGAAGGATAACAAAATCGGTATATTTTTTTTTAGAATGAGTTTTAATTACTGTATTGTGCTATTTATTCAACGTCAACTTCAAATCAATATTTCTAACGTCTCCGCCTGAACTTTGAGCTTTATTCACTAATTATCTTTTTTTTTTTCCCATGCAAATAGAAGTAGACAGTTTCGACTATAGTCCGGCTCACATTCCTTCCTGGACTTTTGAACAGGAATAGAGGTCTATCCCTTGTTTCCTGTTTAGGACTGGGTCTCCGGTTCCTTGTAAAGTCTACTTCAAGTCTATATTTTTACCGTCTCCGTCTGAGCTTTGAAATATTAATCATTAATTAAATCTCTTGAACTCCTCAAGTCTAGAGTTAGCCATTATCTTTCCTGCATACCCTCCAAGAATTTCACTTCTTACCCTTTCTTCCGCTAATACAAAACCACACAGTAACCTTGCGTAGCTCTTGGGCCTTTGTACTAGGTGAACATTAGTATGAAAATATGTAAAAAAAAATGTATATTTTTTAGTCCCCTGAATATGGAATGGTTAACGCTTCTTTTCGGCCATAGCTACGAATCGCTTAGCTGGTTACACAGGTTAACGAGAACAACGAGTGCGCCTACGTGTCGGCTCGTACCAAAACTAAACTAAGTTTAGTAAATATTTTGGGTGCCACGGCGTGGGTTAATGTTTAGCGAACTAGCCTAGCTGAGAATTGATACTAGGCAGCGTGTTCGATCCTCACTACGTATCTCATTCTTGTGATAAACCAAATTTAGTAAATGATATATAATTGTAAGCCTATCCTCTGGAATATTTTATACTAACATTCCCCCATACAAGGCCCAAGAGCCACTCACTGTAGAGGTTTACATTGTGGCATTGTATGAACGTAAGAAATGACCAGAAGCGAAGTTCGTGGGACAATGCAGGAAAGATAACAGTTAATTCTAGACTTGAAGAAGTCAAGATTTTACTAAATGAATAGAGTTCAGTCGGGGTCGTTAGAAATATAAACTTCAAGTAGACTTTAGAAGGAACCAGAAAACAAGGGACAAACCTTCATTCCAGTTCAAGAGACTACGGAGGAATATTAGACGGACGAAAGGCGAACCTATCTATTCCTTTGGGGGTAGATGAAAAACTAATTAGTGAATAACATTTCAGAGTTCATTCGGAGACGTTAAAAGTATAGAGCTGAAACAGACATTAGAAATCCAATCCTAAACAAGGGATAAACCCCTTCTCCTGTTCAAAAGACTGGAGATGGGTGTGAAACGATTGATAAGCAAATCTATCTACTCCTATTATAGGAAATAAATAGGATATTGGAAGAGTATAAGGAGTATGTCTCTTTATCGTATATATATATATATATACAGTGTAACCCGGATATAAGAGACCCGGATATAAGAGAAACTCGGATATAAGAGAGATTTTCTCTGGTCCCAAATTAGAGCCTGTGTTAATAAAACAAAATAGACCAAACCCTGATATAAGAGAAACCCGGATATAAGAGACTTAGTCTGCGGCCCCGACAACTCTCTTATATCCGGGTTACACTGTATATACACACATATATATATATATATATATATATATATATATATACTATTCACTTTTTTTAATTCGAGTATTATCTTTCTTTCGTTTTCGCGTGTTTTATTTTTCGCCAAATTCTCTTTTTCACTTTTTCTATTTTATTTTTATTATCTGTCTCTCTATCACTCTCCTTATGTATCTATCTACCCCATTCTGTTCCTTTTCTATTTACCTACCTCATTCTGTTCCTATCTATCTTTCTACCTCATTCTGTTCCTATCTAGGTAAATAGATATATGTTGGCTGGACCTATCCATCCATTTACCTGGGTCTGTTCTTTTCTATCTCTCAATATATCTCTGTTTATTCCTCTCTATCTATCTATCTATGTCAGCTTGTTCTTATCTATCTACACACACATACACACACACAGACACACACACACATATATATATATATATATATATATATATATATATATATATATATATATATATATATACACTCACACATATGTGTGTATATATATGTCTGTATGTGTAACTTCATTTTTTCTATTTGACTGTTCATTTTTATCTATCAAAGTCTATTTATATTTATCTATCTATCTATCTATCTATCTATCTATCAGTCTGTTCATATCTATCCTATCTCTTTTCCTAGCTATCTGCATATTTTCCTATCGATGTATCTATCTCCGATTTTCATCTCCTTTTCTATATTTACATGTTAGTCGATTCCTATCTATCTCTATATATTATTCTTCCGCATCTCTCTCACTCTCTGTCTCACTGTCTCATATATATATATATATATATATATATATATATATCTATAATTAGTTTTTGCTACCTACCTATCTATATATTAGTTTTTTCTATTTATCTATATCTACATATATATGTATTTTCTTATCTCTCTCGTTATATATATATATATATATATATATATATATATATATATATATATATATATATATATATATATATATACGTTTTTCCTATCTATCTGCCTATATTAGACCCTTTTCCTATTTACTTATCTATCTTCATATTTTCCTATCTGTCTTGCAGTGTCTACTTTATTTTACTTAGCTCTGACTTATTATCTTTGTTCGGCCATATAATTGACTTTCGACTGATTTTGCACCTGACATATACTTGCCATTTGCGTTCAAAATTTTCACCCATCTCTGTTATGTGTCCTGGGTTGCAAATCTAATCTATATATAGACTCAGCCCCGAGAAATATATACTTTTCTCTGCATATGCGAGAACGGTTTTCACCAACTGATAGCAGCTGCATGTCAAGTACACAAATGCTAAATCAATAAACAATAAACCTTCTGCTTGGCGCTAACAGAAACTCTGAGTTAATTAGTTGTCCATATTGTAAGAGGTCCTTGGGCACTTGGTGTGATTGTTATCCAGCTTGTCTCGCTAGATCATTTACGAATGGATAACGAGATAGATCTTCACTAAGTGCTCCAGACTTGCGGCCTTGTACCACATATAAACTACGCCTAGTCATTCAATACTATAAAAAGTTCTTGTTGAAGTTCTGAAGATACAATGGAAATGATTTAGACGAGGATATGCGAGTTAGAATGCGATGTATTTTAAAAGGGAAGTCTTCATTTGATAATTTATTTTAATAATTTTTGTTGGCATCCGTTGGCATCCGAGCACCGGGATCGTCATCCTCTCTCCCCATTTCCTTTCTCACACCTGGTGGCGGTGGCGGAGATGGCTGTGAATCGAAGAGAGATTGACCAGGCCATTCGCGTGAATTTGATTTTGGTGGGCAACTCTGCGCGACAGAGAAATCCATATACTTGACCAGAAGCGCCTCCGTCGCGGCTCAAAGGGGATTGACACAAGCGAGATATTAGACGCTGATGTCCGAATGAACGGACAGAGAAAGCGATGTCGTATTTTAAAAGTGAAATCTTTAATTTTAATTACCCGTTTTTTTTTTTGCTTCATATTTTTCTTTCTTTATTATATTATAATTTTGTTAAATTATGCATTTTACAATATTTAATTATTAATAAACATATCATTTTTTTCTAAATATATGTCAAGGTATACATCGATTGTTTTACTTCTAAAATAAGTGTTATAGCAAGTTTATTAAGAATGTTTATTATAACTAGAAATTGTTATATTAGCAACGTTTAATGCAATGTATTGGCATGAATAATTCTATATTTATATTTAAGGGTAACATTCCTCATTTTATGAAAGAGGATATAAATTCTGAGAAATGTATTTCGAGTTGTAATGTTTGTTTCGTTTAGCGATGACTTTTGGTTCAGTATGGCCGATTTCTTTCCCTGTTATTTATCATTCAAACATTTTTAACCACATTTTGCCGATAATTTTATTCTTTTAACCTTTTCTTATTTATTGATTCTGTTGATTCTGTTCAGTGCCTGCTTTAATTTTTTACTATAATTTGCTTCTAGTATTTGTAATCTAAATTTGTTGTTTTCATGGTGTAGGATAGTTGAGTTGTCGATTAGTAATTTTTTATATTCTGAATGTGGACAGGAATGTTGTTGTAGATGTCTTGTAATGGACGAATTGTCAGACATGTGCAGTGTAAGCCTTCTTGTTAGTGTATTTGTCGTATACCCAATATATATATATATATATATATATATATATATATATATATATATATATATATATATTACAGCTCGAAACTAAACTCAGTTTGTTCTATCACCGTTAATTTTTAGGTACGCCTTAGTTAAGTTCATTCAGCAATTAACTGTAGAATTAAGATTCATCAGAAATTTCAAATAGGAAAGCCATTAATTTTTCACGGATTAAAACTAGTTCAATTTAATCATAGACAGTCTTTTATCAACAGGCCACTCGAATCAGCAGATAAATGCATTACATCTTCCTACGTTCCTGCACATTGGACCTTTGCACTTTTTAAGACTCCTTACACAATTTAGATGAAAAGAAAGCGTAAAGATCCTAGAAAACCACGAGAATAATTTGATGACTGAATTCTGAGGCTTTGAATTTATATGTAAAAGAGATTCTGTCTAAAAAAATGTGAGTAACATCTTTGTCAATCTAATGATTAAAACAGCAGCAACAAAGCTGATCTCTGATAAGACTAAATTTACTCGAACCAAAAAAAAGCAGCCGTTAATAGCAACTGGAATATTTGAAAGTTAAAGTGTAACAAGATAACTTTGATTTACGTCTTTCGCTATTTGTTTATTCTCTGCATCATTCCCGAATCAGTGTTTGTCTATCACCACTAATCCTGGCAAATTCTGGCTTGTCAGAAAACCATGTAAAATCAATCCTTCTACATTGAAACAACCAGTCATAGAATTTGCAATAATGCCAACCAATTACACAAGCTTTGTAGGTAGACAATACGTTGTTTTCCTCTGTTCTTCTTCCCTTCAATATGTCTTGTGAATATCATATTTTTCAAGCCCTCTTTCCTCATTATGCGCTCGGGTAACTTCAGCTGTCTCTCTCAGATGTTATGTATAAGTGTCCATTTTGTTTCCATTTTACTTAAAACTTCATCGTTGCTGACATGTTCGGTTCATGGTGTTCTAAGCATCCTTCTATAGAAACAGATTTCTGTTGCTTCACGTCATGTCAACTCTGGGGATACTGACCAGCATTCACTGGCATATAGCAGAACTGATATTACGTAACTCTTCAGTACTCTTTGTTTCTAACGAAAATTTTCTGTTTCTTAATATTTTGCTTAGCTTTTGGAAGGCACCTTTCACCATCCCAATGCGCCTTCAGATTTCGGTCTCGCGCTTTCCGTCCTCTGTTAAAGTACTCCCCAAATACTTAAACTCTTGTACTTGTTTTCTTTTGGTATGTCCAATTTGCAATTTGAATGTTGGGGTCTTCCTTTAGCTTATTTTTAACCTAAGTTTAGTTACTTTTGGCCTGCTCCCCAAAAGAGCCTGACCGTAAGAATTTTTTCGAAGCTCCAAAACGTTTATTTATAGTTGACATCGATCCCTGAATTGGTTCAGATTTAAAATAAAACTGAACTTCTCCCAGTACAAGGCTGGAGCGCCAGTTAAGATAGAGACTTACTACTGTTGAAATGGGTATGATGAATGTGTTGTGATGTGTGTTTTTGATTAATTGCTTTCGTTTCTTACGGCTTATCAACCCTGTGTGATTTATTTAAAGCCGAAATATAGTTCGCTTTGGTTTGTTTGGTTGATTAGTTTTCTAAGGCTTATCAACCCTTTGCAGGTTATTTAAAGCCAGAAATATTTTGAGATTGTAAGAATTTATTTTTCGGGGATAATAATATTTTAGTAGTACCAATTTTACTAATGAACCCATAGCTAGGGGAGAAGAGAAAAAAATGGAGAATTTATTGATTGATTGATTGTTTTTAGACTACATCGAATCAGTAACCGTTTCCAGTGTAAGGAAAGTTGGTTCACTGTGTCGTGCCAGCAAATTTTTCTTGTTAGAATCCATCATGCTCATTTACAAATCTACCATTCGCCCGTGCATTGAATAGTGCTGCCATATCTGGTCTGGTGCTTCCGCTGTATATCTAGAGAGGCTTGACAAAATCCAAAGAAGTATCTGTAATGTAATCGATCCTGATCAGACGTCTCGACTGCAGTCACTTTCTCACCGATGTATCGTGGCTTCCCTCTGTCTTTTCTAAAAATATATTCTTGGCAACTGCTCGGACGAGATTTTTTTCTTTCCCCTGCTGCCCCGACTACATAAATTTAAGCGTGCATCTAGGTCCCAGTCTTTTACCGTTGATATAGCTAAATGCAACCACCACTTCTACTGCAGCAGTTTATTTTATCGAACTTCCCACCTGTGGAACTCTTTTCCGTCTCCTTGCTTCCCTGTTAACTACAATCATAAAAAATTTAAATGCAAAATCAATCGCCATCTTCTGTCTTCTTGAATCCTGATCCATTTTGTCCTTTTCTTAATCCTACTTCTTCCCAGTTTTCTCTTTCACTTTCACTTTCACTTTCCTTGTAACCCCCCGACATACCTTTGGCATTATCGCCTTGCTTGTAGTGAAATGATTTTTTTTTTTAAAGTGAATCTTCAGAGTTAATGTACATACATCTAGAAGGACTACTTAGAATTCAAAATTGGTTGGGCGTGTGACTAGAAAACAAATCTCGTAAAAACTGCTTGCTACTCAGTCATACGTCGTGAGCGTCGTGATGCTGTGGTCTTATACTCCACAGGAGAGTTTATATGGTTATCGATTATACACAGAGTGAATCCTGCAATCACTATGGATCTGAAAGAGTTCAGTTTGTTCTGCTCTTCTTACAAACGTCTGCGCATGATGC
>OZ038485.1:86092179-86097179 GCA_964036315.1 Acanthosepion esculentum
ATATATTTATATATATATTTATAAATAAATATATTTATTTATATATGTATATATATATTTATGTATGAATATATTTATATATATATATTTATATATATATTTATAAATAAATATATTTATTTATATATGTATACATATATTTATAAATAAATATATTTATTTATATATATATATACATATATTTATAAATAAATATATTTATATATATATATTTATATATAAATATATTTACATATATATATGTATATATATATTTATATATAAATATATTTATATATATCTATATATAAATATATTTATATATATATTTATATAGATATATTTATATGTATCTATATATATACATTTATATCTCTATATACATTTATATCTATATATATATATTTATATCTATATATGTATAACTATATCTATCTATCTATATATATACATATATATATATATATATTTGTGTATTTAGGCAGCAATCCTTCTTTCAAGCACATTTCATTAAAAACGACTGACATGGTGCTCTTATTTAGTTTTTTATATAATTTATTAGATCGCACGAGAAATTATTTAAAAAACTAAATAAAAGCACCTTGTCAGTCGTTTTTAATGAAATATATATATATAAATATATATATGTATATATATATATATATATATATATATATATATATATATATATATATATATATTAGGTAGATAGATATTCCACAGGATTAGATAGATATATAAGTTTCTCAAAAATTTTGTATAACATCTAAGTGTGTGTGTGGGTTTATATTTAGATATATGAAATAAAATCGCCCCCCTTCATCTAAACGTGTTTGTTTTTCGGATCTACACTAATACATACATATATACATATATATATATATATATATATATATATATATATATATATATATATATATATATATATATATCAGTCAGTGGGAGTTCGGTACATTCCAGCTTGCAAATCTGAGATCCGTATTTGGAAGTTGAAATTGCTTTACTGATCTCACGCGAACTTAACTTAAAAAAAAAAGTGCAACTATAAACTGTTTAGGATTGGCAGGTAATCGTCGTGTTGTGTATTGAGAAACTTTAAATCAAATTTTCAGAACGCAATTCGAACATGTCTGGTGCCCTCCCTTTCCCAAATATTCAAACCCGCCAAATGCTTCCCCGTCGAGTCATAGAAAAAACAAAATGAAACTAATTTTTTTTTTCAGTCTGAATATAGTTTACATATATTTAACATCTACTTTCAACGATTTTTATTAATATTCCTATCATCTTAAATAAGATTTTTTTTCAAACTTTTCCTCTTTGTAACCATCTCTTATTCAAGCCTAAATTATATTCCTAAAATCCTTAGGTTCTAAGTTTTAATCCATAGCAACTAACGATATGAACAGGCACTAATTATAATTCTATAATAATTACCGTATTTCCCGTACCCTTGGGCTGATTTTACTCCCGAAAATGCATTCCAAATCACACTGCGGCTTAACACTGAAAGGTTAAGTTCTAAAGAGAAGTTTGCTAACCCTGACGAACCCCAGTCACTAGATACATGCAATCAGTAACCTCGAACGTACTGTCCTGCTATTTACCCATAGTCTCAGAAGAAGAGGATTTATACCTTTCCCAAAGTTATTAGCACGTAAATGAATGTAATGGATTTGTCTGGAATTCGGACTTGGCTCTCCGATTTTTCAATCCGAGCCGCTATCCATTACTCCTCAAACGTATAATTGAAGTCTGAAATTATCATTGATATCTCGATCGCAGCCCTGAAACATGGAGCTGGTAGTCGGACTTAAAAACACCGCGCATAGAGACGTCTTGTGACTTATAGTGACAAATAAGAGTTGTTTCTGATGTGAATATGTATAACATTGTGCTAAACTATTGGAAATCTACTTAATAATAACCAGAAATGTTTATCCAAAATGTGATAATTGGAAAGAAAAACTGACAACGCTGAATCAACAACTTGCATATGCTAGTACCGTAAGTTATTAAATCCTCAATTTTGTTTTTTCCAAATATATACCTAGCTAATTAAAAAGTGTGTATTATCACTTGGGAAATGGGGTATAATATTTTCACGTCTTTTTCCATTATTAATAAGACTTCTTAAAGATAAGTTTTGTACGGTGTGCGTGTAGCGTACTTGTTATCAGCGCGGATAAAGTGAATCTGCAAACCGATTTTAAATTAAGATGTGTTCCCTGCATTCACTTTTGAACTAATACGCCTGGGAAAGTGATAAATACATATTTTCTCTCCTACCCCACTCCAGTTGTCACTAATAGCACCGTAGAATTGGCTCTGTTTATTACGCAGCCTGAGTACAGTATATTGATGTACGGCTAATGCAAGGCTTATTGGCGCGGAAAAAAGGTGGAACTGGAGAGGGATACGCTCCGCCAGATCTACTTGCCGAAGAAAGGTGATGCATGAATTTCAATCCGGATATGTGGAGGTGGGTGCCTAGTTCCACAGTTGCGAAGTGACCTTAAGACAGCACCCGGTGATAGGACGAATGATGATGAAGTGCAGCAGGCTGATGCGCGGTTTGTGTAACAGTTATCAACGCAGAAAGAGTCGGCGAGCCGAGTCCAAATTCCGCCCGAGTTCATTGTCTCAGTAAGCCACCTGAGAAGAGCATGAATGCATCTCGTCTCCTCGCGGCTATGGGTTAAATAGCAGGGTAGTTAAATAAGCTCTACAATCTTACGCGAACACTGAATGCGTTTCAAATGATACTGCTGTTGAGCAAAACAAGATCTTGCGAGTGATCTAATACTCTGGACACCTAGCCATGGCACAACTACCATCTACATTGACCAGCTATAAGATGACACAGAATGTCACTCTGTGCCATTTCGACCTTGATGTAGGACCGTAATGGTTGGAGTGTTAGACACTTGTATGCCCAAGATAGCTCGACCGAATAAAAAACATAAATATATATCTAGACTTGGATGGGAGCCTTTTTAAGAGACAGTCTACGCTGAATTCACAATCGTAGAGAGGCAATAGTTAAACACCCCACTATCTTTCTCAAAAATGCATGACAATGAAAAGAAAAAGAAAAGAAATATAGGAACGATCATAATGGGCGCTGGCCTGAATTTTTATTTTATTTTTTAAATGTATACATGTCCTATGACCACTTCGTGTTGTGTTTAAATCTTTCTTTTTTTTCAGCAACGTAATTTGTATTAATGTCAACTGTTTAAATGTTTGATGTCGGACGACTCGGCTAGACGGTCGAACTCTCTGCCTCTGAGCAGAGAGGAACCCGGACGAGGCTCCGCCGAAGGGCAGAGTCTCGTTCGGGGAGGTTGACCAACCCGATCCCGTTTATACGGGATCTACGGGCATTTTTTGGCCGAGCCTACGGGCTCGGGAATACCCCACTTTAAACCTGGCATTGTGCCACATCTATCCCTCGAAAGCTGAAATTTTCAAAACTGCACCTGCAATGTTTACATTTTTAGTCAGTTTTGACACCAGTCCGCCGTCCAATGAAGATCTTACTAACTTGCCTGCAGGTAAACCACTAGGGAATAGACACTCACCGGCTGATGATATCAACAATGGGTGGGTGGAAATTTAAGACCACAGAAAGTAGGAATATGAAGAGGTCAGATAAAAATAATTCCGATTAAATGAGGCTTATGAATAATTAAAAACTTCAACATGAAAATCAGATAAGAAGAAGCATTGAATTTATAAATATTTTAAATGCAAAGAAATGTTTACATATTTGGTTGAGTAATCTGCCTATTTATTTTTATTTTAATCCTCTCGAATTCTTTGATTCCCTAATTTTTGACATTGATTTCATTAAAGAAGGCGCCGTATTTCTTTCATTTCTTCTTTCAATATCCTAAATCATTCAAGCATGTTTAGAAAATAAAGTATCTAGGAAAATCTTTTTTAAACTACATTTTAAATGCCAAGGAATGTTTATATATATATATATATATATATATATATATATATATATATATATATATATATATATATATTAGGCAATCCCATAAGTTCTGTCCGAATTTTAACTTTTTGTTAAAATGAATGAAATTTAAAGAGTATTTTATAATGTCTAATGGAGCTGAACATTATTTTTATGTTTAGATGCATTTAAACTGATCAAATTTTATTTCAGAGAACAATAAAATTAAATTTTGTTTGATTAAAACCCTGCTAACATGGAAGTACCCAAGAATCATTTGAGGCACATAATGTTTTATGAGTTCAACAAAGGAAATTCAGTAGCCGAAGCGGCTAGAAACATTCACTCAATTTATGGGGAGGAATGTGTGAATGAAAGAACTTGCAGAAGATGGTTTGCAAAATTTAGAGGTGGAGATTTCACCCTTGAAGATGAAGATCGAACCGAACGTCCAGTTGAGTTTGATGAAAAGCTTCTTGAAGCAGCCCTTGAAGAAAATCCTGCTTTATCAGTTGAGGAATTGGCAGTGGTTCTCAGTTCAAATCATACAACTGTTCATCGTCATCTTCAACAACTTGGAAAAGTTACTAAACTTGGAAAATGGGTGCCTCATGAATTGTCTGAAAACAACCTCAAATCCCGAGTTGACATCTGCTCTTCTCTCCATTCTCGCCAACTTGTTTCACCTTTTTTGGATAGACTTGTGACTGGCGACGAAAAATGGATCTTTTATCGAAATCTTAAGCGTCGTACACAGTGGCTTGGTAAAGGAGAAGGACCCCAGCCGAGAAGGGAACTTCATGGGCAAAAGGTTCTTCTTTCAATCTGGTGGGATTGCCAAGGAATAATCCACTTTGAATTCTTACCACCTAATGCAACAATTAATGCTCAAATATACTGAAAGCAATTAGAGCGTTTTAACCAAGCTTTGAGGAATCGAAAATGGATGATGTTTCATCAGGAAAATGCGCGACCACACACAGCAAGAATCACGTCACGAAAGATCGAAGAAGTTTGGTTGGGAGAAAATTCTTCATCCACCTTATTCTCCCGATCT
>OZ038485.1:86102179-86134679 GCA_964036315.1 Acanthosepion esculentum
TATATGTATGCATATATATGCATGTATATATATATGTATGGGTGTATGTATATATATGTATGCATATATATATGTATGTGTATATGTACTTATATATATGAATATATACATGTATGTGTATATGTATGTATATATTTGCATATATACATGTATGCGTATATATATGTATATATATATGCATATATATATATGCATACATATATGTATATATACATGCATATATGTATGCATATATTTATATATGTATGTATAGATATGTATATATATGTATGTATACATATATTTATTTATATATGTATATATATGTATATATGCATTATATATATGTATGTATATATGCATGTATATATGTATATATTTATGTGTTTATTTCTATGTCTATATATGTGTGTATATATGTATATTCATATATATATATATATATATACATATATATATGTATATATATATATATATATATATATATATATATATATATATATATATATATATATATATATATATGCGTAAATTAACTTGCATGTGTATATATATTTTGTTGGGCATCATTTCTCGCAACGCTTTCTTGTACGCCAATACCGACACTTAAATGACGCTTACACCAACGTTTTTGCTGCGTGTGAGTGTTATTGTCCTTTTAAGCAAGCTTAGAATCAAACAATATATAACGCTGTGTTCCTTCAAATTTGTACCCGAGTGTTTACGTGCGTGTTATCGCTCATGCTTGCTTGCACACAGCGATGCAATTAATTAATAAATGACATTTGGCTTAGCGTCCATTTGGCGACTGAACTTTGTAATGGCGACTTGCGGTAAATGTTGCTCTCTTCTAAAGGGTCACTGACATAGGGCAAATACTGCACAGATGTGACCCATATCGCCCCGCTACTTTCTTCCGTTCATTACAATCCGGATTCTTTGCTCGGACCGGGATTCACTTAACTGTTTTTTTTTTCATTGCTAAGTATCGAAGGCTTTAAAAGAATGAACGGGGATAAAAAATAAAATAAGACGTACGTACGCACACACACTCACACACACAGATATATATATATATATATATATATATATATATATATATATATATATATATATATATATATATATATATATATATAATGTAAATCATTATGTAACCTTATCGTAAATGTCAGTCGATCGCCAAGTCCAACGACTTAGTCACTTATTACGTGAGTTTTGATTCAAAATTCGATGCAATCGTTAAGGAAATCGGGCCAAAATTAAATGAATAAAAAAAGAAAAAGAAAAAATACGAAGGACGACAGGTAGATATATCGTCAACAACAAACAAAATTTAAGCGAAAAACAAACAGAAAATTAATGGTAAGTCAGCACAAATAGAAAATAACAATATGGAGCAAAAAACTATTTTTACGTTTTTAAAGATCTGCTCTATTTGATAAAGTATTCACAAATATTTGGATTTGTAATGCGAATGAGACAGGATTTTAGTTTTTTATTGAATCAAAACTACTATTAGTTTCCTATAATTATCAAAGTATGTATATATTATATAGGAATAAAGTGTCGCTGACGACACTTGAGTTTGAACATAGATCGCCAGTGAGCAAACGCGGGCGATCCCATTATTGGATTAAATAGACCACGTGACCATAGAGGAAACGCGTATATGTATGAAGTAGCTGACGACTAATGATCTTCAATTCTAGTCTATCCTCTATTACTATTCGGATCACCATTTCTATTCTATCCTCTAATACTATACTGACCGCTGTTCTCTGCTCTATTCCCTATACTATTTCTCTATTCAGATCACTATACGGATTACTGTTCGAGCGATTATTATCGAGCAAGTACTATTAGTACGAGTGTTATTCCAAGGCGTCTGACACCAGTATTGTTCAACGGCGTTACTATAGTTGTATCTGCAATTACAAAGTCTCTACTACAACGCGCATTACGAAAGTGACAACGGGTATTTGTTGACATCGCAAAAGTGTCAAACGAGTGTTCTTTGACATCACAAAAGCAAAATTATTTTTATCAACGCATTTTCATCAACAAGATTTTATTTCCTGTTTCTGGTTCCTTCTAAAATCTTTTATAAAGTTCGTTTCAAACGCGATTGCTTCCCGATCATTTCATACCAACTTGGGGGGGCTAGGGCTCTGTGCTTGGACATCCTTTGATTTTGATCTTCATCAATGATCACCCTGATGTAATTAGTTCCCAGCTAGGTATTTATGCAGATGACACAACCATTTACTCAGTAGCAAATCCAGCAGAGCCGACAAAGTAAACCTGGCAACGGCTCTTGAAAAAGACCTCCGTTGTCGTCGTCGGCAGCTGCGACACCCGCTCGCAACAAGATCGTCATCTTCTCTCCGTATTCCCTTTCTCCCCTCAAATGGCGGCGACGAAGATGGCTGTGAATCAGAGAGATTGGCGAGGCCATTCGCGTGAATTTCCTTTTGGTGTACAACTCTACGCGACGGAGAAGACCACACTCTTGGCCAGAAGGGCTTTCCTCGCGGTTCGAAGGTGATCGAGGCAGGCAAGATCTGGCAAAGCTAGTTACATCGGGCTGTCGGACGCTTGGTCTGTCAAAGCTTGGTTACGCCAGCCCGACTGGCGCAGCCCCCTTCCGCCAGTTAACTGGAGCAAGAAATGGCTTATAAATTTTAACGGCTCCAAAACAAAACTGCTTTCACTTAATCACCACAGTGAAAATTTTCTGCCTACCATCAGCATAGCTGATGCTAAACTCCCGAACAAAACTCCACACCTTCGTGACCTCACGTTTTCTACTGACATGAAGTGGCATGGCAATATTGAATCAGTTACTGCATCTACTGCAAGGAAAATTGTTTCACTGGGTCGTGTCAGAATCTTTTTCCTGTTTGAATCAATTTTCCACATTTATACATCTACCACTCGTTCGTCGATTGAATACTGTTGTCATATTTGGATTGGTTTTCATACTGTACATCCCGAGATTCTTGACGACATTCAGAAAAGGGTCAGATCCTGACCAGGCGTCTTGACTTCAGTCACTTTCTCGCCGACCTGACGTAGCTTTCCTCTGTCTTTTCTACAAATATTTTAATTGCAAATGTACTGATGAAACTTTTCCCTGGTGTCACGACTACATGTAATAAAACGTGCTACTAGATTGGCAACTATATCTCCCCGTTTCACAGGTGAAACTAGCTAAATTCAACCGCCATTTCAACTCTAATAGTTTCTTTTCTCATACTTCTCACCCGTGGAAACCCCTTTCGATTTCTTGCTTCCCTGCCACCTACAATATTGAAATATTCAAGTGCAACATCTCCTGTCTTCTTGAACAATGTTCCTTTTTTTGTCCTTTCTTCAACTCTCCCCATTGAAGTCTTCCGATTCTATTTCACTCCCTGTAACCTCCTGCGTTCTAGTGGCATTAGTGACTTGCTGCTTAGGGTGAAATGATTTTTTTTAAAAATCTCTTTCACTGCTAGTATCCCCTTGAGTTCTATAAACTGAGTTGCTTGGAGGTTGATCATGGAAATAATAAAATAAAAAATGCCGTGTTTTCTTCAGGATATAGGTGGTCATAACTCTCCATTATTTTGATTTCTTTTGATTGATTCCTTTTCTACGGCTTAGGAACCAATTGCATGTTATTTAAAGCCAGAATATATTTTTATATTATAAGATTTTTTTTGTTGTTTTAGATATTAATGATTTAGTGATACAAGTCTAGTGGAGAAGAACTGGATTCATAACTTTCTGTTGATTAATACGTCTTGCTAATCAGGTTGTTTAAAGCCAGGAAATATTTTTTGAAATGATAATGTTTTAGTGATACCAGTCTTTATAACTAAGACAAAGCTGCGAAGAAAATAAGTAAATTCATACCTGTCATTTGTGCGAAAGTGAATATAACGAACCCAACTGGAATTGGAACTCGACTCTGCGATTAACAATTACGAACCATTATCCATTACCCCACTCAAACATCCAAGCTTACAGCTCCTGGTATTTCAACCGGTCACCCATCAAGGCTCGGCGTTGCTTAACTTTGGTGATCGCACGGGAACCGGTGTTTCGGTTTTTATTGAAAGTTACTCTGATGTGATATATAGTCAATTCCAAAATTGTTTATTCCTCTACAAAATGTGTACGGGTTACGGCCATATCACGATGAAACGCCAAAATTAAGCAAGTTGATGGGTGGCGGCCATATAAACGTTGAAACACCGATTATAGAGCATTTTAGTGGAGCTGGTTTAAACTTCATAGTCATGGAATTCTTTCAGTTTTTTTTTTCGGGTTTTTATATAAGGCCAAAAAGGCGGTGACACTGTCTACGTCTGCAAGAATAGAAAGTCCTCTCGCCGCACCTAGATTCCACAGTGAGACAAGTCAGTACGTGGTGATGGATAGTCGATCAACTGGGCGATGTCTTTCTTGACTATCTTTCTCTCGCTGTATTTCTAAATTTCTCATAGAATCGATTCCAAAATTAGTGTCCCCCATGAAATAAAGCTAGTGAAAAAAAAACTGTCCGTCGTTGATTCAGTCTGTGATGTAGCGCCTGAGAGGGTAGAAGTTAGAAACGAAACGTAGCATCCGATTTCTAGATGAATATCAAAAAGAAGCTTTAAATTAAGCGATATCAGTTATCAAGATCAAATTTCAGCATTTCGTTCGTGGATCTCAAGTCTCGTGTATTCATACACAATTTCTTCTATGTTAGCCTCCAAATATTTCTAGCAAACAGAAATGAAATTGGAGTAATACCGAAACTTAGGAAGAAAATAAAACTTGTTTCAAAAAAAAATTCACCGCATGCTTATAGAATAAATGAAGCAAACCAGACAAGTCAAGAATAATTTTTCTTATTAAGTTTTCTATACACGGACATGTTTACAATGGATCTGAGATCTTTACCTGTTGAAATAACAGCAAAAAAATGAGCGGAAAGTCTCTGACTTCAATGAGTCAATCTCGCTCTAAAACTTCCTTGATTAATAATAAACGTCTGCCGCTCAATTGCTTACACTGTTTACCACGCCGTTTGTCTGTGTTCTAAAAACCCTTCTGGTAATGGTAATATTAACCGTTTCCTTATATGGAAACTTTCAGCATTCTCTGTCAGCCAGTGTTACCCTCGATTGAAATTTATAAAAATCTTTTCTACCTGAATTTCTGTGTCAAGGAGGTATTATTATTGACATGCGGACTATTATCCCTATCATTGTTGTGGTTATTATAAAAAAAAATGTGTCGTAATGGATGCAACCTGCCTTACCCATAATTATAACTGAAGGTGAAAAAACAGGGAATTGTGGGAAGAAAGCGGCTATATGAGTCAAAGAGAAATTAGTTAGTGCAGTGGCTTAATCAAGAATCAAGACTTACAGTCGAACCCTGCTTTCGGGCAGAGAGGAACCTTGACGAAGCTATGCCGAAGGGCAGAGTCTTGTCCTAGGAGGTAGACAAACCCGACCCCGTATATGTGGTGTCTACGGAGAATTTTTGCCTGAGCATACGGGCTCGGATCGCTCCACATAAAAATCGGCGTTGTGCCACATCCTGCCTCATGAAAGGGGTCGAATAAATACCGGTTTGATCAAGTATCAAGGCTTACAGTCAAACTACTTTCGGGCAGAGAGGAACCTGGACGAGGCTATGCCGAAAGGCAGTCTCGTCTGGATAGGTAGACAAACCCGACCCCGTTTATGCGGTGTTTACGGGGAATTTTTGCCCGAGCCTACGAGCTCGAATAGCTCCAGATAAAATCGGCCTTGTGCCACATCCTGCATCGTGGAGGGGGGTCGGGTAAATACCGGCTTGATCAAATATCAAACAACGGGACGGATGGACAGACGGACGGACGAAGCTCAGTCAAAGATAAATAATGAAGGAAAGAAAGAAGCGTGTGAGAAATGAAAACAAACAAATTGTTTTGCCCCCACCCCTAAAGTTACAAGCTATTTCGGTCCCTGTTCTGAGAAGGATAGTTTCAGTGATTACAGAAAAAAGAATCCCCAACCGCCTCCAGATAATCATTTCCACATCACTCTTTGTCCAGACATTCTTTGTTTCTGTAATCACTGAACCTATCCAGCACAGAACAGTGGCCGAATCGGACCTGGTTTTCACGTCTTTTAGTCTCCATTTTAAAGCCAGATTAACACTCTTTATCGCGGCATCCAACTCCGTCACGCGGGTATAGCTGTAATCATTCCTCTTTCTCAGCCAGGCTGAGTCGTCAACTACAATGCCGTCAATTTCTACACTCACACCCATAGCGATACTGCCATACTACTCCCTTTGTTGACCTTGGAACAGGCCACCTCTCGAACTGTCTCCTCACCTCTCATACAATTTCTCTCATCACAGTAACTGTCTCATCATCCACTTCATCTACCCAATTCACTTCCTCAGCATGCACTAAACTAGTTGTCACAATGTGTCGGCAGTTGCGCCCTCCGGCTTTCATGAGATGATTTCTGAGCCGGATAACTTTCACGGAAATTCGAAATGGACCCATTATTTAACCTACGGGGGTAGAATTGTTCTTGTCCCACTCTCCATGTCTATGGATATTTCCTCTTGTTATTATTTAGTACTGCTTATTATTTGCTGGACTGATTTTACCGAATCGACAATCACATGATGAAGACCGGAGTGCATAACAGAAACGATGTGATGATAAGAACGAAGATAAAGACAATTGTCTGCGTATAAATAAAGTGAATAATACACAATCTTTTTATGAAAACAATTCTTCAGGAAAATAGGTTTCTCAAGTCCAGTGTTATCGCTCTTTCCAGTATTGATGTGTACTCCCACCCTAACATTTTATTTGAAGTCCAACGGTAATATCTTGGTTATATCATTATTTACTCTTCGGGTTACAATTACTATCCATTTTAGTTGTTGCTGCTGTTGAAAGTCTTCAAGTGATATGGCGTCAGTTATTTGTAACAGTACTTTGGAAATCTTTAGCGCCAGTCCATTTAAGTCTAAAGAAGAGTGGTTCTCTCTAGAAGTAATGAATTAATGCTGCCTTTATGCGAATTTCTTCAAGGAGTCATTGTCATTTGCAATTTGGGACTAGAATTTCGTTCATAGTAATTTTTCCGTTTTATTGTAACTGACATTCTACAGTCGTTAAGCAACAGCGCAAATCGGAAATAATGTTACGTAGCCTAGTTTATTAGGCAGCTGTCTCGGCTAGATAGGTCCTCAAGGAAAATGGTGGTACGTTCGAATCTCAACATTTGTTTATTCTTTATTTTCTATCTACACTAGTGTGCACCTACTGTTAAAATGGTGGCAATCGTTAGAAAGTTTTAATACTGAGATGCAATAATACAAAAGTTTTGAAACAATATATTGAAATTCATTAAAGCTGTTATACCCCAAGCTACAAGGTGGACTCGTCCGTATATAAATGTGAGAACGGAACGTAGGACTAGGGGAGGCATCAAAACCCTATGTTTGCTGGTGCTCTACTTGTCAACCTCTCTACCTCCGGACAGAAAGGAACCCAGACGAGAATATGCCTACGGGCAGAGCCTCGTCTGAGGAGGTAGATAGCTACCCGACCCCGAGTCTACGGGAAATTGTTGCCCGAGCCTAGGGCGTCGGAATCGCCACACGTTAAAAAAATAGATCTTGCCTTGTGCCACATCCCGCCTTGTGCGGTGCTCTTGGATAAATACCGAGACAGCTAAAGCCGTATTTATCAATCTTCTGGGAAAATACAGTAGTAATCTGCAGCTGGACTTACTCTAAGAGTGACTGAACTCAACTATGTAATTTACATCATTACAACGGAAAGTTAAAAGCGGAGATAAAAAATTAACAACTAAAATACAGCCCACTGCATAGTTTAATTAATTAAATACTCCTAGTATTATATAAATCGCTTTTTACTCAATATATTTTCATGTTAAAAATTTTAGTCGTTTTATATAGCAGTGAAATGGGAATGTGTCTCAGGAGAAAACGATTAGCAACAGAACGACAAAGACGACCACGTTAAAGCAAGACGATCATGTAATTGACCAAGGTATCTGAGTACCACACATGAAAAGCTTGAACAAATAATCTGCAATGTAAATCGATTTCTCAAAAGGAAGAACTCGACAGTCAAATTACAATCTAGACATATCAAGATCAAACAAGTACAAAAATTTAAATACCTTAAACGGAGTCTTAACAGTGGACGGAAAGTGCGACACTGAAATCCGAAGGCGAAATTGAATAGTGAATGATGCTGAGCAAAGTATTAAGAAATCGGAAAAGATTACTGAACAGTGGCGTAATATCAGTTCTATGATATGGCAGTGAATGATGGACAATCTGCTCACAGATGAAGAAAGGACTTCAAGGAACAGAAAAGTGGTTCTACAGATGATTGCTGAGAATAGCATGGACCGAACATGTAAGCAAAAAGGAAGCTTTAGAGAAAATGGAAACAAAAAGAACACTTATACTTAACACCAAGAAGAGACTGTTGAAATTTCTGGGGCACATAATTATGAAAGAGAGCTTGGAAAATTTGATACTCACAGAACAGAATGAAGGTTAGTGCTGGATATAACGACAAACTACATCTGGCATCCAGATCGGGAACCACCTCTTAATTGCTGTTGTTCCCAGGTCCACCCTGACCCGGTCTGGTAGCACCTGTTAAGGTCCTTTCTATGGAGAAATAGTGACCATTTCACAAAACAACACTATGAAAGTATAAAAATACATTTTTATGATGAAGATGTAAACAACATATTTTTATAAAAAAATTAACGTTACAAATTTATAATAAAATTAACAATAAATTTTTAAGGTAAAATGACCAACTACATTTTATAACAAAATGACCAACAATACATTTTATAGTAGAATTAACAACAACGCATTCTATAGCAAAATGGCCAACAATACATTATATCTTCAATTGAAGCCATAAAATTGTGTTTAAAATACTTAGATTTCGGCATCAAATAACCCATAGATATGTTAATATGCCGCTAAACAAAATCAACCAAACAACCAGAAAGAAGACAAAAGGGACGGTGGGAAATAACGCATACCCTACCTAGTGAACCCGAGTAAATGGATGGCAGAGGTTTTAAGAGAGCTAACAAAAAGACTCAATTTGTTAAGATCTAGAAAGGACAGGAAGTTGTGGAGAGCCATGGTAGCCAACATCCTGAAGGGACACGGCACATAGGAAAAGTAGAATCAGATCTGTTTCTTTTTTTCTCATGGTTCCTTACTTTTTATGTCCATAGATATACATCATTGTAAAGTTCTGCATATCGTGCTTCCAATCTTTGAATTTTATATTACTATAATTGTTTTTGTTTTGATAGAATGATAAATGCGATTTTCCTTCTATGGTTTAGTTAGGGGCTCAAATCGGTTACTAAACATACAAAGCGTTGTTGAGTCTAAAAGTTCGCTTCTCGTGATACGTATCTCGGGGGTTAACCTAGTCGCAGTTGCAAATCATCACTCGACAATGTATCACTAGTAAGGGCCATGTGGTTATATCTAGAAATAAACACACGGATTTTGGGCGCCAAACTGGGCCCAGCGTGTACGAAAGTCATAATACATATGGCACAGAATGGTGAAATGAACAAATGTGCTGAAGGGGGGGGACACATGATTTGTCATAATCTGCAGCGTGCATAATTTGACAACTACTGCAATTCCTCTGGTTAAAGAGTTTTAGAACCTAGATAATTCCAAACTGGATCCATTTTGTTGTAGACATCTTTCCTGTCTCTCTCTCTCTTTATCTCTCTCTCTCTCTCTCTCTATATATATATATATATATATATATATATATATATATATATATATATATATATGAAGAAATATACTCTTAAGGTGTGCTATATTTATGGAATAAAGTGCTCAATATCAGTAAATATGTGTAAATATAAAAGTGAACATTGAAGTCAACACTTAGAGGCGACAGGCCTAACGATTGCGTCTAGCATGAAACAGCCTGTCGCCTCTAAGTGTTGACTTCAATGTTCACACACACACACACACATATATATATATATATATATATATATATATATATATATATATATATATATATATATATGTTTCCCAGGTAGGCATCTACGCGGACGACATTACTATTTATTCCTGCCTCAAAAAAAATCTTGTGTCGTTGACAAAACTAACGTGGCTGTTTGTCTCGAAAAGGACCTCCAATCGGTTGTGGACTGGGGCAGGAATTGGCTGGTTAACTTTAATGCCTCAAAAACAAAACTGCTCCCTATTACTCACCACAGAGAAACGTCCTTTCCCCCTATTAGAATGTCTGATGCTCACCTCCACGAGAGCACCACTTTGCGACTGCTCGATCTCACATTAACTGCTGACCTGTGATGGAACTAATACATTGAGTCAATAGCTTCGTCCATCGCAAGGAAAGTTGGCTCCCTTTGCCGCGCCAGGAAATTTTTCTCCTTCAAATCTATAAATCAACCATTCGCCCTTGAATGGAGTATTGCTGCCATATATGGTCTGGAGTCCCTTCTGTTTGTCTCAAGGTCGTTGATAAAATCCAGAGATGGATATGCAATGTAATTGGCCCTGATCTGGCGTCTCGTCTTCAGTCACTCTCTCACAGACGTACCGTCGCCTACCTCTGTCTTTTTTACAAATACTTTCACGGTAACTGCTCCAATGAGATGCTTTCGCTGGTTCCCAGACTTCATGAATTTAAGCGTTCAAAACTGTCGAAACTGTTAAATGTAGCCGTCTCTTCTACTCCAGTAGCTTCATGTCCTGCGCTTCTTGCCTGTGGAACTCCCTCCCCTTTTCCTGTTTCCCTGATAGCTATAATCTCCAACTATTCAAATGTAATGTCAATTGACGTCTCCTGATGCCTTGATCTATCCCCTATCCTTCTTTTCACCCTTTCCTCTATCACTCCTATTTGCTCTCGCTCCAATTCTTTGTAACCCCTTGTGTGCTAGTGACTTCCCGCCTTGCTTGGGGTGAAACGCTTAAAAAAAACTTAGAAGGGAAATTCTCAAAAGTGCCGCTATCGAATCTTATCAAAATATAAATCTGCCCCCCGGATTCTTCCCAATATCTCCTTTCCTGAAAGAATTACTATCCAAAGCCAAGATACATGACCACAAAAATGGTTAAATCTATGACCTCATGTTATTCAAAACATATAACATATAAATCAAATCCCACTGCAAAATAATTTATTTACTAATTTACATATATATATATAAAACTCTTACTTATTTTCGTTTCTTAGGCATTGAACTGTATCACCCCACGTCCATGAAGTTGCGTGACATTTCCGCTAACCTGATGAATATACATGAGAACCCCTATACCAAAAATTTTGAAAAACCTATAACATTTTTTCTCTTCTATATAACTACGTGTCACAAAATAAAATCCTTGCAATAATTGATAAAGTCCTTCAGAAGACCAAACGCGTCGGCTAAGATAATTTTTTTCCGTTTCTATTTATTCATATATATATATATATATATATATATATATATATATATATATATATATATTATTACTATGAACCTTATTTTTAGTGGGTGTTTTGTTTTTAGTTTTTATTTTATTAAACAATGAAATGAATAACAATATATATGAGAAGAAAAATAATTGTACATGTGGCGGTTCGAACCCTCATACTTGTTTTCCATCAGGGAAACCACTTTTTGAGACAAAGTGTGCCACTACCAGTTTCGCCACAGAGACCAACCTGGCAGACCGTGGTTTAAATTATTTTTTTAAGAAAAGCGCATTTCTCGATGGAATTTCTACAAATTTGTATTTGCTCGCTTTAGTTTCGTTACCAAAACAAGTGAGCCCACTAAAAATAACTTTTATAGTCATAAGAAATCATATCAGATAAAAAGGCACACACACATACACACACACACACACACACACACACACACACACACACACACACACACACACATATATATATATATATATATATATATATATATATATATATATATATATATATATATATATATATATATATCACAGTTAACAATAACACATTTCCCCAAAAAAATATTTCGGAGTACATCTTAACTTTCGTTGTCCTGTTATTACCTGTATGTAAAAAAGACATATCTATTTCTATACCTGAGGATGACTGTATGAACAATCGAAAGCTTGTAGTAAAAAAAGACCTTATACAACTGGAATTTATAAACAGGGATCATAACATTCATCAACGGGTTCGAGGTTAATGTATTTTATTAAAAATTGTTTGCAAGAGTGATTCTTGCCATTTATATCATTAACTTCACTATCTGCTTTTTGTATGAATGATTCATATATATATATATATATATATATATATATATATATATATATGTACCGTATATACTCGTGTATCATGCTACATCTGAAGACCTAATTTTTAAGCTAATTTTATGGGCGTCGCATCATACACGAGATATAAAATTGGTGTATGTATTTCTGGCCCTGGTTATGCCTCTGACCTAACTATATATCCATTTACTGCAGTCAAATTAGCTTCAAAATTATGTCTTCAAAGATCGCATCATATCTGAGTATATACGATATATTTATTCTAGATTTTGTTTTTCCTGTTTCTTTTCTTCTCTCTCCCTTATATGTGTCTAAATTTTAATGAAATGTACTCCTCGTAATTCCGTCTCACATTTGGAACAAAATGAAAATAAATAAATATAGAGCAGAATTATTCCACATGAAGATTTGCCTCTCAGAAAACAAACTTGATTAAAAATATAAGCAGGTTAGCAGCCGTATATACTCTTGTATAATGCGACCATTGAACACCTAATTTTGAAGTTAATTTTAAGGTGGTCACATCATGGACGAGATATAAAATTAGCGTATGTTTTGCTGGCCATGGTTACGCCGTTGACCAAACTATATATCCATTTACTGTATTTAAATTAAACATGATTTTGATAAAACTGATGTTTTACTTAACTGCATCCAATAATAATGCATGTAATATTCACATATTTGTATCGTATTATAAAATGCAAACGTAGCAAATATGCATCATTACCGTTTTTTACGTTTATAAGATGTTTAGCTGTTTCTCGTTCGATTGATTATGGCTGTACACATTGACACGAGTATAGCGTTATTAACAATATTTTTATCATTCTGGCTTACTTTTTTTTAACTATTTGCTCTAAATTCAGTTAAAAATATAAAGTTTGTTTCTTCAAAATGCCAATGGATTAAAGTGAGATTATGAAGTTCCGTACAGTTCATGATTTGAAGAACTCAATTGTAGTTGAACGGAGTTTGTGATTTCGGTCTGAACTGGAATTGGAGTTTCGGCCCAAATCGGTCTTTTGGCCGGAATTGAACTTATAGCCCGAATCAGAGTTAAAATGAGGTTTCGAAGTTCGATAAAATTAAATGAGAAATTTAAAGTTATTTCTTCAAAATCATCCTGGCTGTTTTCTAAGCTGGACCAGAGGTCCCTTTAATTGTGGGGTCGGAGGCCTAATTAGCACTCCGCAGAAGCTAGCTTAAATGTCCGCTCGGAGCGCGGGTTTTTAGCTAGTTCGCTAATAAATTGTTTGACCCGACTTATGGCGTTTTAAAGTTTGTGGCTAGGAATTTTTATTTCTTATCAATACTGATATCTAAATTTTGCTTCAATCAACATCATCATTATCATCATTTTCAACATCAGTTCCATGACCGCGTGATGTAGGGTCATTGCGCAACGCCTGAGCACATGACTATTTCTTTCCACATATCAAGGTTGAAAGCAGGACAGGAATCCCATCAAGCATAGTTTTGTCTTGAGCACACAGACCTGACGGCGACCGTTCTTCGCCGGCTCAAATCACACGCCTCGATCGCGGATACCTAGCTGATGATTTCATCGGTGAAACCCTTTTCCCTGGGCGTTGACTTCTGTCTAGGAAGCCCTCTACCCAGCGATGCCGTGTCGTCACCCCACTGGCTACATCCTTAGCTATGGAAGCCAGTCTGCTCCCATTGTGCTAAGTGACTGTTGACCCTACACGAAAGTTCCTATGCCATTTGACAGGCCTTCTTTTAGTCCTGTTGGTTGTCTAGCCATCCCCCTGACTTGAAAATCCTGGTGGCGAATCTGGTTTAATCGGCGATGACCCTAACTATGTGGCAGATGCTAGTGGGTTATATAGGAGCAGTTTCAATCGTAGAATGTCCTGATATAACTTAATTCAATTGTATCACGAAACGTTTTGAAAGATTTTTACTCTTCAAAAATTCGTTTTCAGTTTAACATTCCGGCTATTAAAAACACCCAGGCATTTTTTTTTCATTCTCACTCATTTTTAATGTTTTTAAAATACTTTAACATTTCCGTTTAACCAAAATTCATGAGTTTTTTGTTTTGTTTTTTTTTTGTTTTTTTTTTGTTTTTTGCCTGTGAAATAATTGATTTTATTATAGATACAAAGTTTCGACCATGTATCCTCTGGTCATCTTCAGCCTATTTCCGGTATCTGTTGATTACTGTGTTGGTTTCTCTGTGTACTGCCAGAACTTCTTCATTCCTGCTGAACCACAGTAGTTATTTTTACTTATTTAGGAATTGAACACGCAACCACTAGATGGCAATAACACAGATTTGATAAACAATTATGGCCACAATGTTACTGTCCTAAAACTAAAAAGATAAAAAATAAAGTTGCATATTTTATCAACTCACTTTTCTATCCCCTTTTCTCTCAAACTTTCTTCTCCGCCCCCTATACGCTTTTCTAATTTTTTGTTCATACTCTCTCCTCTTTAGCACTTTTTTCCACTATCCACATATCTCTTAAGATTATATGAACACAAAAGGGTCATTTTACAGAATAATACGTCAAATGCGTTGGCTGTCCACCGTAACGAGACTGACCACAATTTTGACATAAAAGATGTTCCTCCGATCAAAAGAGAAAATAATTCACTACAACGTGTTTAAAGAGTGCCTTGATCACAAGGTTATCCACAGTAAATTTGCGCCTTGGCTCTTACAACATTTCACCATTCCTGACAGACCTTCTATTATCACAGTGTGGGATACCTACTAACAAAAGTGATGGAAATAAAAAGTAAAAGACTCTTAATGAATCGGCTAGATAAAAAAAAATCTAAAATTCCCAGCACCCCTCTGTCGTGCAGATGTATAACCCTACCAATGAAAACATGATGGTCAAAACGCGTCACGTGTAAACTTTTTCCACTTCGTCATACAATTTCCCCAATAGTAAAGAACACATATGACGATATATAAAACATATAACATATAACGATACATAAAATATATATCGTTATCTCATATCTCTCTTTAAATTTCTCTTCCCCTCCCTCTTGTTGTAGTTACTTCTTTATACCCTCCACACCGACTCACTCTCCTTATCTCCTTCTTTATACCCTCCACACCGACTCACTCTCCTTCTCTCCTTCCCCTCTCTCTCTCTCTCTCTCATATTGTATTTTGTTTCCTATGTTTGCGCCATTTTTTATCTCTCAGTACTTTTTCGCTTTCATTTTTATTTGTCACTACTCCAAGGAACTCGAAGAAACTTCGGAATCCATTCCTTCTCTTCTCCAAGAATCTAATTTTTTTTTGTTTTGTTTTGCTTCAGTTAGATGCGCAACATTTGCAGCCTTTGCTTATTTTTTCTTGTAATTTGTTTTTTCTTGCCCGCCTTAAAAATGATGCTCCCTTTATTTGCATATTTACAAAGCTCAACCCCGCGGCATACTTCATTCTCCCCACCCCCAACAGACAGCATTTCACCCCTTACATTTTAAGGAGGGGGATCACAGTCGATTCCTCGGTCGTTCCAATAAAGAACTGCCAAGAGAGACTGAGTAATTTTGTCCTCTACCCCGACCCCGTATATACCCGTGGTAGGGGTGTCCGCTTGTTAAACCGATTTGGTGTCAAATTTACCCTCTTGCCGCGGCAGATAAATAAATTAATAAAATATTATTTTCAATTTCTCAGTTGTAACATTTGCTTAATTAGCCTCAAGCATTAGTTTCTCAGTAATTCATATTACGCGTACAAGCTAAATGTCTAAATTTAAATTAAATTTATTTAATGATTCTCATTTTTTTTTTAATTAAACTGTTGCACAAGACTCCAGCATTCATTGACAGTGCCTCCACATGAATTCACACCGTTCAGTCAACAAATTACTTTTCATGGCGTTCTATGATTTTCAGCTAAGAGGAAGATGTTTGTTTTCATTCAATGAATTCTTCCAGCAATTTTTCTTTTAGGCTAGATTGGGTTGGGTTATTTCATGTAAAAATCTGTTATTTATTTTTTTTTAAATTATATTTGAATTTATAAGCAAGCATTGGTTAGGATTATGCTTGAATATATACATAATCATTAGTCGGGTTTATCATTGCAACTTTAGGTAAATATTGATTGTGTTCATACTTGAGACAATAGGTATCAGTTGATCGAATTTATAATTGAGTCTACAGAAAGACACTGGTCATATTCATACTTCAGACTATAAGTACACATTGGTTGAGTTTATACTTCAGTCCACAAGAAGATACTGGTTGTGTTTATAATTGAGACTATAGGTAATATTGGTCAAGTTTATACTTGAGTTTACAGGAAGTCACTGGTCGTGTTCTTACTTGATGCTATAGGTAAACATTGTCCGAGTTTATACTTGTGTCTACAAGGATACACTGGTCATGTTCATACTTGAGAGTATAGGTACATTGGTCAAGTTTATACTTGTGTCTACAGGAAAACACTATTCATGTTCATACGTGAGACTATAGATAAACATTTGTGGTGTTTATTCCTGAATCTAGGTAAACGTTGTTCGTGTTCATACCTTAGTCTTTGAGTAAACATTGATTCCGTTTGTATTTTTGTCTCTAAGCAAATATTAGTCATATTATAAAAAATATAATAAAAAAATAAACAGACCTACGATGTGGTTGAATTTAACGGGGAATAGCGGGTCCCAGCTGCAAAGGTCAAGGCTGGTGGAACAAAGGAATGTAGCTTGTCAGAAGACTTGCAATGGAAATAGCGATAGAGTAGCAAGAGATTTGCGACGTTTTGTCTGTGAAAAATGAGTTGTAGAGTTGAAAATAATTCATCACCCACAAGGCCGCGCAGACGTATTTGAACTCTGTGAAGTCAGGCAAGGGAAGACCGTGCAGCACCAGGCGATATCTGGCAGGAATACTTCATATTTGGTCTAATCTGGCTTTTTTAAACATAGAGTATAGAAAAGGGGGAGGTCATAAACTTATTGGATTGGTAAAATGAACCGACCATTTTCCAGTATCTTTAGCAATAGATCGTATGAGTTCCAGAATTCAAATATGAAAAAAATGACGATGACATATATATATATATATATATATATATATATATATATATATATATATATATATTTGCAATTATATTTTCTTGATTATTAATCTAGGATTTTATGTTGTATAACTAAAATACTGCCGCACGCAAAATAGAATTCTGCTTTGTAAATCATTAAAAGTATAATTATCTAGTAGAAACTGACGCGAAACAAAAGAAATAAAAAGTAACATATTAGTAGCCTGAACTAACCTACTTACTAATGACATATCTGTTGCTATGGTAACACTAGAGGTGTTTAGTTATTGCTGTTGAATAGTATTTCATTTTCACGACGGAGACAAATAGTATTTAATTTTCATAACAATAAGAATACAATATATAAACATACATTGTGTTTTATAGTATAGACTAGCTATATAAGTACTAGTTTGTTGCATATTTCCAAGTTTGCCTTTTCATATGATGGCTAGTTAATCCCTGTTTCAGACTCCTGATCGGCATCTCACACAGAGCTATAGAGTTTTTACGGCAACTTCGCTCAACGTGTTGTACGGATACAAACGGCGATTGTCTCCCTTTCGTTGATATAGTCCCGACGGTCACGCGACGACTGGTGAATGTCGTCGGGAGATACAGTGACGAAGGGCAGTTATGATGTAGAGCCTGCAGAAGAAGGCCGTCCCTCGTCCACAGCGATAGTTCTTACATATAATATGGAGATAGATCTGTATCTGGAGAAGCCATGTTTAGGACTGCATATTCAAACAGGCTGAATTCATCTTCTGTGTCCCACGAACACAAACAGGAAACAGTGAGTGTTTTCCCAAATTGAGGACTGCGATATATTCCCGAAAGGAAACGCCGCCATGGACTTGTAAGTTGTTGGAGAAGCAGATTTAGTCTCTCTCCGAGCCAGTTGGTGGGAAGCTAAAGAAAGTAACCTCTCGGTTTGGTTACTATAAACTGAACGAAACTGACTGTATCTGTATAGAGTGATGTTACTAAGCAATCCGTCACGTGATCCATGTGACTCACCTCCACCAAAGGGAGATAATTGTCTTCTGTATCCCTACAGTGTTTTAGTTACGGCTTGTGGCGTGCTCCACAGTTTAGAACAAACCAGTACATGACTTGTGACTTCGTTCTAGCACAAATATCAACGATTTCTTTTATACATTTTCACCCGTAAAACCAATATTATTAAGAAGTCATGGTGAGATTATTGTTTGATATCTTTTTTATAGCTTCCCAAACCATTGGGAGGATATCTAAAAGCTCAAACGTGTTTTTTGATCGTGAGAATAATTCTTTTCCTTATTCTTTTTTTTTTAGAATTACAATGATTTTTTTTTCCGATTCAATCCCTAACTGGACGTGGGGGAAGTAGATTGATTCATACTTTGAAATCGAATCCCTTATTTCTCATTCCAAGAGGCTATCCATTATAGCACCTGCACGTCCCATATTTTATATGTTGTGTCCCTTCAGGCTCTATACTTCCCCCTATCCCTTGTAATTCTCAATATTATTTGTTCCTTTGCTACTCCTCCCAGGCCCTGTTCTGCCATCCACTTGCTTAAGCCTGCTAAGTATGTAATGCGTTGTTTTCACTTGTCTCTCCTTTTTATTTTATTCTCCCATCTTACTAACTCTGCCGCACTGACCTTTTATTCGCAGACAGATCAGGGGAACTCCTTATATTGGTTAGGTATTCCACAGTGGGAATATAGATGACTAACCCGGCTACCCCACTCCAAGTTCTTGCGAGAGGTGACTTTTTATGTATATGTATTTTTTTTTTTAGTGAGCCAGTAGGACGGAAAATGAGACCTAACATCGGGAGGAAGAACCCTCGATGAGTCAACGGCCAGCTAACTAGATATTTACTAAGATTCCCCACTAAGGCGAGTTGTGACACAAGGTCTTTTTTAAGGTGGGTACCCGAGCGGGTACACCCGGGCTAGGAACAAAAATTGCCGGCAGCCCCCGCAACCGTCGGTTGCACTGGCCTTTTGTGCGTGCACCGATCCTTCTCTCTGATGCAATGAGAGGCCGCGACCTCTGAAAGCTGTTCCCCGGGGCTGGGCACGTCTCAGTATAATTTTCCTCAGTTGCACTCTGCCCAAAGACAGAGACGCAACTGAGAGATGATAAATAGCTGTGTTACAAACTACGAGAGAGAGAGAGAGTAATTTATACACTAACGGCCAGCTAACTATATGTCTCCAATAACCACCGTGGAGAAAGCAACAGGAAACCACTCTGCTATTAATCTCAAGAAATATCATGCATGGCATATCCCATCTCATAGTTGGAAAGCGAACGTTCTAAGCACCTTTTATGAATACATATTATGAATACACATATATAATATTTGATCTCTGAGCATCTGTCAGTTTGTTTAGTGGTTTGCCCGCGAGTGTAGGTGAAACGTTACGTAGTGAGTTAGAAACTTCTATATTTATGGCCTTTTGCAAGGCTGAACTAACCTTGGGGTCACAGCGGAGAAATGGACAGCGGCTCGGACTCAGAGCCAAGTTCGAATTTCACTGCATTCACTTACGTGCTAATAACCTTGGGAAAGGTATGAAGTCCCAGAAGCCTTTCTTAGCAACCAGTCTAGGACAAAGAAAACTCTGAATTCAAACCACCTACTGCCTTGTAGGTCTGCCTCTCTAACTTCTGAGACGAGGAACGGGGTAACCTTCGCACTCCCGACGGAAAAAAATAAAATTGTTTTCTATGAGTTATTTTATTTAAAAATATATCATATATCTGCTTTCTTAATTTGCCTCTTACCTGTGAAACTAGAATATATATAGGTTCTTCGATTCAGACCCAATCCGATTTGAGAGGTCAGATTTTGAAGAAATAACCTTGGAAAAAGTATGAAGTCATACTATGAGTAAAATAGTAGGGCAGACTGAGCCCTATAAGCCTTGGTTAGCAACCAGTCTAGAAGGAAAACTCTGACTTCAAACCACCTGCTACCTTGTATGTCTGCCTCTCCAACTTCTTAGAGGAAGGACCGGATAATCGCAACATGCCCGGCTATAAAAAAACAAATTGTTTCAGTGAATTATTTTATTTTGGAATATATCATATATCTGCTTTTAATGTGCGTCTTACTTGTGAAACTCGAATATATATAGATTCCAAGGCCGAAATTCTTTGATTCAGACCCAGTCTGATTGATGTGGGGGCATTGGGGAGGCAGGGTTTGGAGGCAGGTTGTGGGACAGATTTGAAGAAATGACAGAGCATTTTTATATGCTTCAAAATATAAATTTAATTTGTTCCTAAAGGCCGTTCGTAAACCGAAACTTTTTTTACAATAGGAATCACTGTAGAGAAAAATGTCACAGTACAATGAAATTGGAAAAGAAAAGCACGGCACAGCACACGAATATATACAACACGGCGGTCGACTCAGAAATTATTCTATTCGAATCAACTCAGTTCGGCAATGTTGTTCGAGAACCGAAATTTTGTTAGATAACCGAGGCATTTGTGAGATGTTCGATAACCGAGGTTCCTCTGTAAAACACTTATTTTTTCAAAGTAATGCCAAGGATGTTCTGGAAATGCCAAAAATTGAAACTGAGCATTTTACAAATAAGTCGAACGAGACGCTATAATTCAATGGTTATTTTCTTTATTTATTTCATTTATTCATTCTTTCTTTTTTCCTGTTTCTCTTTCTTTCATTCTTTCATTCAATTTTATTCTTCTTTTCGCTCGTTCTCTCTCTCTCTCTCTCTCTCTTTCAAGTCCAGTAGCTGTTATCGCTCTTTCCAGTACTAATGGTGGTTTCCTCCCTAACCATTTATTTGAAGCCGTGTGGAATGTCAGCACTTTGATTCAGTCATTATTTTCTCTTCGAGTTACATATGTCATCCATTTTAGCTGTTATTTTTGTTGAAAATTCTCAAGTTGTGTGGTTTCTGTTATTTGGTACAGTTCTTTGTTTGGAATTCTTTAGCACCAGCCCCGAAGTTTCGAAGAAGCCTCGTTTTCACCAAGACGCATAGGCTTAAAGCCATTTTTTCACCATTGAGCTTAGTAAGCTTTTGTATACAACTTACATGTTAGACATTTCTGAACGGGTTTGGTGCAATGCATGATATCCATATGAATGTTTCGATTTGACGAGGCGATTTAAGAACATGTTTCGTGTTTTCGGGTTAATGTTTTGGCTTTGTGGCAATGTGCGGTGTTTGGCGAAACTACCTCTCACGCTGCCTTTTCTGTTTCCTGTTTCCTTATCTCCAATACTAAATGTTATAATTGATCCATATGCTGAGGTATTTGAACTGTTTAGTATTTGCCATCCAAAGAAAGAACACCGACAAGAAAAAGAAGGGAAAACGGAAATAAAGAACAGGATAAGGAAATAAATAAGACTCGCATAAAAAGAAGAAATGATAACATTTGGAAACATTTGGCATTCATTGGCCGAGCAGCCAATACTGTTTTCCGTTGAAATTTATAAAACGTTTCAGGAAATAGGTTTCTCATGTAAAGTAGCTGTTATCGCTCTTTCCAGTACTGATGCACGTTTCGTTCCTCACCTTTTGTTTAAAGTAGTGTGGAATGTCAACTGGCGAAACTACCTCTCACGCTGCCTATTTTATGTTTAGTTTCTTTATCTCCAATACTTAATGTGTTATAACTGATCCATACGCCAATCTATTTGAAGTCTTTAGTATCTACCATCCACAGAAAGAACGTCCACAGAAGAGGAAGAGAAGCAGAAAGAAAGAAAGAACAGGGAAAGTAAAGAACCAAAACTGAGAGGAATAAAATATATCATAATGGTAATTGTAGTATTAACCGTTTCCCTATAAGGAAACATTTGGCATTCATTGACCGAGCAGTCAGTACGGCTTTTTGTAGGAGTTTATAAACATTTTTATCTTGAAATACTTTTCTTGAAAATAGGTTTCTCAAGTCCAGTAGTTGTTATCGCTTTTTTTTAGTATTAATGGGGGTTTCCTTCCTAACCTTTTATTTAACGTAGTGTGGAATGTCAACATTTTGATTATGTCATCATTTTCTCTTCCGGTTACATGTGCAAACCAGTTTAGTTGTTGCTGCTGTTGGTAATCCTCAAGTAATGTGGTTTCTGTGATTTGGTACAATTCTTTGTCTGTGATTCTGTATCGCCAGTCCACGTTGTTCAAAGAAGGATAATCTTTGTCTAAACCCACTGGCTTCACTCGCCGGAAGCCTTAGTAGAAAGTAAGAAATGTGAAAAGAAAGAACACAAGCAGGAAAGAGTGGAAAACAGTAAGAAAAAAACAAACAAAACGAAATAAAAGAGATCGAGAGAAGAAAGAAAAGAATTTTTTAAAAACGGAAATCTGTTGCTAACGTCTCGATGAATGGGATTCGGAAAATTATTTTTAGCAACACCCGAAACATTAGCAATAAACGACAGAAATTGTTCAGGCAATTACAAGAAGATATTGAATTTAATTGGTTCAATTAACGAATCATTACTAAACAGATCCTTGTGTGTTGAATACATGAAAGCATTTGTTCATCATTTACTGAATTAAGCTACACTTGGATATTGTATTTGCTCGCTTCAGATAACATAAGACCACATCTGCTTACGCCTGTCAGTGTGAGCGCGCGATCGTGTGCATGACTGCGAAACTAGAGTTATTTCTCTTTTTCTTCTTATTTACAAGCCATTCATCCAACGGCCAGAGAATGAACTAGAAAAATATGGACTTGGGATGATAGTGTTACGCCAGTTTTATACGCGAGACAAACTTGTCTGCCTTAAAAGCAAAAGCAAAATAAAAAAAAATATCAGCGACCGGAATCTGATATTTTTATTAGCTCCGAAGGCTTAATGGCCGTATTGCGTTAAAACACCGCTTCTCGTACGATCAACGAAAGTTAAGCAACGTCGAGTCTGGTCATTAGCTAGATCAGTGACCGCTTGAAAATACCAGGTGCCGTAAGCTTCGATATGCGGTAGTGTAATGAATAACAGCTCGGAACTGGATATCGGGGAGTCGTGTTCAAATCCCAGTCAGGTTTGTTATATTTACGTTGTTATATTTACTTATAACCTTGCGAAAATGTATGATTCTAACTCTTCTTCCCCAGCTATGGGTTAATTAGTAGGACTGATAACAGTAAATCATGCTTATCTCCAAAAAATGGAAAATTGAAAACTCAAGGCCGATTGTATGTAAGCATTTGTTGGATCCAGTTGTGCGTTCAATACCTGGCTATGGCAGTGGTGGACAAAATCTTGGAGTGTTGAGTTAAAAGGATATAAGTGAGACATCCGGGAGAGGTATGGCACGTGGAACTAGAACAATCTACTTCAGTGGACGAAATAAATGGTTCAGTCCAGAATTCCAATTTCCTGAAGAAGACCAGAGCGTACAACGGCTAAAACGTCGTAAACATGACAATAAAGATGACAACAGTCCGAACAATGTAAATAATTTAAATAAGACCGAAAGCCATTTCAATAAATTCTTCTTTAAGGAAAATGTCTAAATTTGAAATTTCTATCTCTTCAGCAGATGTAAAAAAAACTTTTCCGTTCAAGAATTTCCTGGTTTAGTAAACCCTACAGATAGGCAAATCAGTATGCAACTTTTGTTTTTCTTCTCATTGCCCCATGGGAGAAAAAATTTGTAAAATATTGAAATTACGTTGGTTAAATCCAGCCCATTGTGGATCCCTAAGGTTTTATTCCCCAACTGCAAAAATATTATTTCATCAAAGGAGTCTACTGCATATACTCGTGTATGAGTGGACCTCATGTATAGCGCGACCCCTGAATTTTTTTTGCATGAATTTTAACCTCCCTAGAAATAATTTACCTGTATTTAATGGCACCTGTATTTAATGATTTTTGACTAATTGATTCGTTTACTACGGGTTATCAACCCATTGCAGGTTATTTAAAGCCGGAAAATATTTTTAGAGTGTAAGAATTTTTTTTGGAGGGGGGAAGATAATAAGTATTCAGTAAAACAATTCTCTTACTAATTAACACATAACTGCGGGGAGAAGAGGTGGATTTGTGCCTTTACCAATGTTATTTGCGTGTATAAGCGAATATAACGAACCCAACGGGAATTGGAATTATAATAACAATTCGGAGCCGATATCCATTAAACTAGGTGCACATCCAATCGCACAGCACCTGGTTTGCCCAAGCAGTCACCCATCTAGGTTCTGATCTGGCATCTCGTCTACAGTCACCTTCTCACAGACGTGCTGTGGCTTCCCAGTGTCTTTTCTACAAATATTTTCAAGGCAACTGCCCTGACGAGCAACTTTTACTGGTACCCCAACTGCATGAATTTAAGCGTGCTACTAGTTTGGCATCTCGGTCCATCACTTTCCCTGTCGTAACAGTTAAATGTAACCGCCTCTTCTACGCCAACAGCTTCTTCTCTCGCACTTGTCGACAGTAGAACTCCCTTCCTTCTGCGTGCTTCCCTGGTATCTATAATGTTCAAATATTCAAATGTAATGTCAATCGACTTCTTCAGATGCCTTGACTCTGATCCTTTTGCCCTTTCCTCAAATACCTCTCTTGTTCTCACTCTCTGTAACCCCATGCATGCTAGTGGCTCTCCCACCTTGCTTGGGGTGAAATGCTTTAAAAAGGCACTGACCAGGCTTGACGTTGCTTAAATTCGGTGATCTACGGATAACCGGTGTTTCAACGTGATGTGGTCGAAAGCGCATGATTTTTTTTTTAACCTCTCCAAAATCAAATGCCTGTGTATAGTACGACACCCCTGTTTTGTTGCGCAATATACTCAAGATATATTCGGTATGATGAGGTTGAGAAGCCTTGAATTAGATCAATAAAAGACAGGAAGGTTGTATAGAGCCAGCATCGGCGACGTTCTGAAACGACTTGAAGAGAGACAAGGGATCAAAAATAGACGGGCGCCTGTTACCAAATGCAGGCATATTTCTAACAGTCTCAAGTCAATTTTGAAAACTAGGATTCATGTCAAATCATCGCCAGCAAATGGAAGTTCTTATCTCCACTTTGCAGATTATTCAAGTATAGAAGGAATGAAGCCTTAGTTGCAAGTGTTTTGGTATTAGCAGTATCAATAGTAGCAGTTGGATGTTGTATTAAGGGTTCCGTTATCTTACTAGTCTATCAGACACACACAAGATAGTGCTTTCCCTATGAACCTGACCCAAGCTGCCTAATCTAAAAAAGCAACAGATTCCAGATGTGGGCACTGAAAAACCAGCAATAAATATATTTCTTATCTGCTAAATATTCAAGCTTGCTATTATATAGAGTGAACGGAGCCTTTTGCGTGGTACTCCTCAGGGCAGCGGTTGTGGGGGTGAAGCTACAGGGGTAAGGAACGAGCAAGTTGCGAGTCCAGTGCAATTATGCGAGATTGTGTCTCGATTCAGAAACAGAAACGGGAACAACGAATATCTCGCATTTCACAATCGAATTATTGTCTTACGTAAACCAAAAATAAGTAATCTGTAAGTTGTGGATCCTAGCAAATCATCATCACATCATTAATATAATCTGTACACGTATGTTATAATATAGTGGTTTACGACTGATTTGGGTTTTTTTTCGGGTTTTTTTATCGTATTTAACGATGTCATTACCTGCACCCGACTTTGGTAATCCCCGATGGATTCTATTACGATGTTTACTAGCTAAAAATCAATTTGAAACTCATTCCAACTAAGTTGTGAATTATGGAATTTCTAGGATGAAGAGTTATCATCATTTACATTATCTGTCTTCTGACTATTGTCAACTTTGTTTTTTTATTATGACATCAAAGGTTAGGACAACAGTCCGAGTGTACATAATTTAAATATTAAACTATGCATTTATTGAATCATATCTTGTTCGGGAGTCATCATCGTGAACTCTTGGGTCACATTCTATTTAAATATCTCGCAAAAGTTTCACAAAAGATTTCAAGTAACGACAATATTCAAAAGTATAACGGCAAACAGTGTTTTATTCATTCTCCTTGGCTACTTGCAAACCACAGCTAGAAAGCCCAATCTGCCTTGCCAGTTAACCCATGGTTGGAGGAATAGATTCATTCCATTATCAAGGATATTATTGTGAAGTTGAATGTAATGAAGTCGATCGGAGTTCGAACACGGCTCACCGAACACTTTCGGCGAGCACATTTTCTTTATTGAGATTTCTCGATTGAGAAAGCTTATAGACAATAGTCACTGGTTAAAATAAAAATGTGGCGTCTATTTCATACACGAGTATCCACTATAATAACGTTTACAGTAATAGAAAAGTCGGATTAGAAATAAATTCACCATTTCTGGATAGATAGATAGATAGATAGATAGATAGATAGATAAAGATTGAAGAATATAATAGTTCAAAAGTAAAGCAAATATTTTCATATAGTGCTCAATAATAAAAAATATTAAAATAACCCCTTGAAGAATGGGCAATTCCAAGAAACTTCGAAGTCGGGGAAACAACATCAAAAATTGATATTTACAGTTAAATAACTTTATCATATTATATTATATATATATATATATATATATATATATATATATATATATATATATAATGTGTGTGTATGTGTTTATATGAAGTAACTATATGTGTACACACGCACACACACAATTGTATATGTATATATCTATAGATAGATAGACAGATATATATATATATATATATATATATATATATATATATATATATATAGGCAGCATATATTCATTCAAACATGTTTCGTTACGTAATATAGACATACTGTGTCTACCTATATTTATACTGATCCTTTCCAGTTCTATAATCAGTTGGTTGATGTTGATGAAATTCATCAAAGAAGGTGCCGTAGTATTTTTTAATCCAATTAGTTTCGACCTTTTCTAAGATCATCTTCAGGGGTAAGTTACAATGACAAACAAGCTATTGCAACTGTGATAACATCGCCATTCCGTTATCATAGCGATTTTTAAAAATGCGCGTGAACGCGCTTAGTTATAGCTAATTTTAGAAGTTTAAGATTTATCCGTTGTACTTATGGAATTTTATACAAAAAAAAACATTTCAATAAAATGGAGCTGGCCAGGAATTTGTAGAAATGTAAAATGATATTAGCATATGAATGTTATATGCATTTTAATATGTTGTTGCTATATTCGTAACACATTTTGTTAGATTTTGGTTAGTTCATTTTGATATAGAGAGCCTCAAGAATTTGTAGTTTTTGCTTATTTTCGAGGCTTATTCAAAACTTTATGGGCTTTTTAATCATTTCACCCCATACAAGGCGACAATGCCACTAAGTTGCAAGGGGTTACTGGGAGTAAAAAAAAATAAGAAGATTTTACAAGGAACCGGAAACCTGATTCTAAAAAGGAAACAAGAGATAAACTTCTACTCATGTTCAAAAGTCAGAGAAGGAGTGAAGGTGCCGTGCTTAAAACTTGTCAACATGGCCAAGAAGGAATAATAAAATAAAAAAACAGATTAGAATTAAGTTGGTTGGGCTAAGATATTTCACCACTAGGAACTATTTTATCAAACCGGTACTAATTTTGTGGCCCTTATGAAAGACCAGCGTCTCCATTTACTTGTTCCGAAGGACAAATGAAAACTTTTCGGCCCACTCAAAGAAGTATTCAGATATAATTCTGGTGTTAGTTCATTTGATTAGATTCTGAGAAGTGGGTCAAGCCGAAAACCTTTCAACGCTACCTCACATTACAGCTTACCTGATACATAGTACTATTTATAGGCTGTAAGTATAAGATGTCGGTATTTTTGTGATATTACAAATTGGATAGAATCTTTTTCTCATTGGGATTCATGAAAATTTCAGGAAACTTGGCACTACAAGAAAGTCATGTATGCAAGTGAATGCATCTTAAGAGTTCGTATTCTTCCACTGCAATTTCTTGAGAGGAACTTTCTTAAATCTTGAAAAAAATTTTCTACAACTCGTAATCTTTACTATTCCTTCTCTTAGTGTATTCTTTATGGCGGCTAAATTTTTCATCATTTTTGTTTGTCTTCCTCTTTTTGCTACTCTCTTTTTTCACTTTGTTTTTCTGATTTCTTTTCCTTTTTCTTCTTTTTATGATATATTTCTATCGCTTTTTAACTTTCTTATTTCACTTCTTAATTTTCTTTTTTATAGCTCTTTCGATTCACATCCTTCTTTTTCATTCCACTTCTCGATTTCTTTCTTCTTCTTCTTCTTCTTCTTCTTCTTATTATTATTATTATTATTATTATTATTATTATTATTATTATTATTATTATTCCCTTTTTTCTTTTTCTGCTTCTGAAATTTCTTCTTTGTTTTCATTTCATCATTCCCCCGTCTTGATTTCTTATCTGTTTTCTTTACTTGTTCTTCTTCTCTCCTTTCTTTTTTCTTGTTCTCCTTTCTTATCACGACTCTTCTTCTTCTTCTTAAATTTCTTCTTCTTCTTCTTAAATTTCTTCTTCTTTGTTTTCATTTCATCATTCTCCCGTCTTGATTTCTTTTCTGTTTTCTTCTTCTTCTTCTTCTTCTTCTTCTTCTTCTTCTTCTTCTTCTTCTTCTTCTTCTTCTTCTTCTTCTTCTTCTTCTTCTCTCTTTCTTTCTTTCTTTATTTCTTTATTTATTTCTTCTTCGCGTGGTTTCTCTTCATTTTTCCCTTCCAATATACCAATATTCACCCAACAAAGAACCAATTATAACTGTCCAATGCTTCTAGACTCAAATATAAAACCTATCCCCGAGCTATGTAAATGTTTATTGACTCACATATTTTTATCTGCCCTATTCCTTCAGGATGTAGCCGATGATGGCTCTCCGCAAATTATTCCCTTTATTGCCTAGGAAAGGCTATAACTTAATGTAAAAATAATATCGTGGCTTGACTTTGCCTTCTGTACTGTTTTGAATTCAGAGTAGTTCTACTCGAAGAATGTTTACCACTCAAAGCTAGAGCGACCACTCTTACCTGTTATTTAATCTATAGCTAGCTTAGACGAGAATAGATGTAGTTACACAATCTATGCCAACACTCAGATACTCGACTTTAAATAATCCATCAAGTGTCGGTGTCGCAAAACCAACCAACGCAACTAATTTTCTTGGTTTAATTAATGTCAATTTTTCTCTTAGTTCCATGTATATTTTTCAGCAAATAATTCGGTCAAGAATCATATAATTCCACGTATTCCTTCGTTTCTTAATCAGCCAGTTAGAGAACCGGTGTTTTTACGTGATACGGCCTAAAGCCGAATAATGAACTGAGGAGAGCGAGCAAGTGTATAATGATTCAATATAGCCTACCACGATTTTCTCTCCGAAGATTGTCCCTTCAGTACTACCTTTCATAGTCCCCTATAAACTTCCAACAATGTTATAGTGTTTAAACTAACCGTATAATTATCATACGGTAGTATAAAATAACATAGTCACTTTAATTGTGCTTATACATTCCTTGGTTGCTTAACTGGCACGTACGTACGTTACGCCCTGCTAATACCTCATAAATAATGGACTATTCCGTTTTGATTGTTTGGGAAGCCAGAAAAGACATATAAGAACACTGTCTGGTTTCAGTGAAAAAACGAACAAAAGAAAGAGTTGGCGATAGCGCACACATTTGTTTAACGTCTACTTCTTTTCCTGATCCTTCTTCTTCTTCTTCTTCTTCTTCTTATTATTATTATTATTATTATTGATTGTTTTTCCTTTTCTTCTTTTTCTGCTGCCGATTCTTCTTCTGCCTCTTCGTCAGCATTCTACTTTTTGACTGTTTTCTTTTCTTCTTTTTTCTGCTCACGATTCTTCTTCTTTTTCTTCTTCGTCCTCATTCTACATTTTGATTGTTTTCTTGTGGCATTTCTTCTTTTTCTGCTTAGCACAGTTGGGTTGGGGAGAGACTTTCGGCTCGGGAAACCCTTCCGACTGCCCTCATACAGTTTAGTCGCCCGGTCGATGCAGTTGACCAGGATGTGGCCGTCTCAGTGTCCATGCGACTCCTTGGAGCCTGGTGTGAAAGTTGGATGCAGGCCGTGGACCAGTACAGTTTCGCATCCTAATTCACATTAGTAAAGCAAGGTTGACCTCTTCGCTGCCGATACAACCCATACACCTCTCTTTCTTTTACACTGTGGATTAAAAACACTGTTTTTATTATTATTGAGAGCAGCCGTCAACAAACTGACACTAGAATACAAACATAAAACAGCTTACAGCCATATCACGTTAAAACACCGGTTCTCGTCCGATCACCGAAGTTAAGCAACACAGAACCTGGTTAATGCCATTATGAGTGACCTTTTGGGAATACCAAATTCTGTAAGCTTGGATATGCGAATGGTTTAATGGATAACGGCTTGGAATTGGAAAGTGTTCCAGCTCCGCTTTGGTTTGTTATATTTATTTACGGGCAAATACCCTTGCGAAATGTACGATTCCACATATTCTCCCTGACTTCCAGCTAATGATTAATTAGTAGGACTTGTATCAGTAGATTATTATTAGTTCTACCTCAAAAACATCTTACAATCTAAAAATATTTTCTGGCTTTAAATAACTTGCAAAAGGTTGATAAGCCGTAAAAAAATCAATATATGTACTTGTATGCATATACCGGACGTACAATCATATGCTTATGACGAAGACTTACATTGCATCTCCCGCATCATAGCGATATGGTGATGTTTTTATAAAAAAAACAGCAGATTACCTTGCAAGTCGGTCCCAGTTAGAAATACGTAGAGGTCGGGTAACTTATAAGAATATTAAAAATAACATATACTATATATGGCAATGTTCTTAATCCTCTTCCATCTACTATTCTTAAAACCTTCCACATCATCCAAGATGTTATTCTACCATTTATAAATAAAAACAGACTACAATCTTATTATTTGATATCTCATCAACAATATGGATTCTCCCGTTCAAGAGCGATTTCAGCTCAGAAAAGGATCAGCGGGAAGTCAAACATGAACTGTACGGTATCTGACAGATTTAAATAAAGTTATATTTTGCCTAAAATTAAAAATAAATAATGTACGAGACGTCATTGTAAATATGTCTGTCGCACAGAAAACGACCACAGTTAATGGCGTCTCACTGCTAATTAGGTAACACCATAGGAGGATGACTATACACGCATGCGCATTGGTACGGGTCACTGTGATTGGTTGCCACGTTACATCAGCATTCAAAATAGTAGGATGATTTACCGACAGAGATAATATCAACGCGAAGACATTTATTATAGACGGAAAAGGAATCTGAAAAATCACCGTGAAAAGAATTCATAATTGATGAACACATCAAATAATATTTCAGAAGGGGTTTCTTTCTTTATATACTCAGTTACACTACACCGGTTTGTATCCTTTTCCTCTTTTTTATCTGTACAAAACTGCAAAAAACAATGTGTGTGGATACGATGCGGCAAACTCCATGGGCACCGAAATATACTTGCTCATTAGAGCCTTTTATTGATCTCCTTTTGAACATATCAGTAAAAGTAGTTTAGTATGTGAAGATAATTAATACACATATATATATATATATATATATATATATATATATATATATATATATGTCATGTTGAGACAGATGCATGTGAGCAGACATAGATAGATAGATAGATAGATAGATAGATAGATAGATATTAACATGTTGAGACAGATATATGTGAGTAGACACAGACAGATAGAAAAAACAGACATAGATATATATAGAGATACATAGATAGATAGATGGATAGATAGATAGATGGATAGATAGATAGATAGATAGATAGATAGATAGATAGATAGATAGATAGATAGATATTAACATGTTGAGACAGATACACGTGAGCAGACATAGATAAATAGAAAAAACACAGATATAATTTTATAATATGGACAATCAACAGAATAGACCGGTTTGTGTTAACTATTGTCTTTTCATGTCAGAAATTCAGATAAAAAATTAGCACAAAATTATTCGTATAATTTGGTAATAATAATAATAATAATACGTATTATTGTTATTGCTATTGGTGTACACTTACCGATTGGACTTCATATGTTTCAATTTCAGCATCGCATTGTTGGTGCTCACTGCTCTCTCACTCATTAGTAGTAAT
>OZ038485.1:86137179-86192179 GCA_964036315.1 Acanthosepion esculentum
CACGGCACATAGAAGAAGGCCACAACAGTCAGACAGGCAAGCTTATTTCCACGAATGATTGCCTCGCATAATCTTTGAAACAACCCGGCCGTTTCAAACAGGAATTTCGGCCGCCCTGGAATCTATTCGATGTCTAAATGTGATCACTTGAAGACCAACAATGCTGAACGCCTCGAACGAGACAGACACAAACAGGAAACGATATTTATCAAGTTCACGCTCGATAAATCATTATCATAGAATATTTAAGCGTTGGTTTGTATAAAATGAATCCAATTTTATTTTATTTTCACCAGTTCTCTCATCTTAAAAGAGGACAGGTTTACAAAAGGTTGGCCAAACTATGAAAGATTCTAAGAAACTATGAAACATTTGTTGCAAGCGCGGTAAAAGGAAAGTAAAATGAAAATAAGAAAAAAATTCTACTGTAATTTAAGAACAGGTCATCTCGGCCACTAAGAAAGTTTGTACGCTGTCTATCTCCATAGCAACGTTTAACAACAACAACAACAACAACAACGTCATATCTGTTGGCTTTTGTCTTCATCACATCTTGCAGTTCTGCTATTTGGTTTGCCTTAATATCAAATGCAACCTCCATTTCTCCTTTGCCCTCCTTTCTCACCCTATCTCATTCTCTCTCACTTCATATATATATATATATATATATATATATATATATATATATATATATATATATAAATATATTCTCTTACCTTCACTTACTACCACCTCCTCTTTAACTCATATCACATCTCATTCATCATAACGATTTTAAGAGTAAATCTTCACCTTAAAAGGTTCTTTTATTGCATAAATTCACGCTCTCTCATTTCCCATTCTCTCTCTCTCACACACACACACACACTACCCATATATATATACATACATACATACATACATATATATATATATATATATATATATATATATATATATATATATATATATATATATATATGTATACGTGGAGGGTAAATGTATATGATGTTTGTTGAAAAAGATCTCATCTTCACAAAAACACGATTCTGATGTTTGATCATGGAAATACTGATTTGCTCGAAAGTTTTCATCAACTCCATGCGTTTGTATATATATATATATATATATATATATATATATATATATATATATATATATATAGAGAGAGAGAGAGAGAGAGAGATAGGAGTGAGAGAGAGAGTGATTGAGTGAGAGAGACAGACAGAGACTGGGAGCGAGGGAAAGAAGTACAACTACTATTGATCACGTCATATAATACAATCTCTCCCAGAAACTATAAATAATGTCCCCTTCAGCGTAGTTGCAGTATAAACCTAAAACACAGGTTGGCTCTGTGAGTGTTGGATAAACACAAATGTACCTGAGTAGGCGTCTGCAACAGGAATGGGCTAAACATCCTTTCCGTCTGGTGTGCTTGAAAACGCGTAGCCAGACATCATATATATATATATATATATATATATATATATATATATATATATATATATATAGTAATCATTTCACACCAACAAGGCGATAAGGCCACTAAGACGCATGGGATAAGAAGGAGTGGGAAGAGAATGAGAAACATTTAGTAAAAAGCAGAAAGCCTATCCTAAACAAGGAACATGAGATAAATTTCTACTCCTATTCAATTGATATAGTAGGAATATTAGGTTTATACGCGAGAAAGTAAAAAATGTGTGGATAATTTTTGACTGTTAATTACTGTGGAAACGGTGAAACCAATTATTTTAATAAGGGACGTAAGGGTTTACTTTTTCACTGACAAACGAAAACTTATTAAATCATAAAGATGAGTTAACGGTTTTTTGCCGACATCAACAAATTTTCGCCTTAAATAACTAGGTTAAATTTTTTAAATTTCATAGTCTATAAACAATTTCAATTAAAGCAATAGATTTGAAAACTTAACCCAATCATAAGATAAAAAAAAACTTTATGAAATCGTCAAAAAACAACTTGTAGTTCAATAGGACGTATTTTTATATACAAACAGTCCTTATACACATACACACATATATATATATATATATATATATATATATATATATATATATATATATATTATTTATTTTAGGATATTAAAATGTGTTAAGAATCGCTACATAATTGCAATTGTTTGAACACTACAAATGTCTCTCATCGGGTGATGATAACAGCAATATACAGGGTGTCCATAAAGTTCGTATGCACTTTAATAAATTTATAACTTTATTTGTATTTGCAATAGAAATAATCTGCAAAAAATATTGTAAAGTTTAATGTACCTAGTTTTAAGTATAGCTAAAATAACTAATGTGATTTCAGACATTACTGTAAATCAGTTGGCAAATGTTTTCCGTGAACTGCAAAATCGTATTACCCTTTGTATTGCTAATGATGGAAGACATGTGGAAACTTAAATAAAGTTTCAATAAAACCTTTAAAAATATAGATTTACTTCTTTCTAATCCTTTTTACAAATTATTTCTATCGCAAATACAAATAAAGTTATAATTTTTTAAAAGTGAACACGAACTTTATGGACACCCAGTATTTTATGACCAACAGTGTCTATTTATAGTAAAATGGTTAATGAGGAGTGACAAAACGTGTGGAACTCCTGCCCAAACAATAAACTATTCAAAATTGAACTAATCATAGGAGAATGGCATCAGAAACGCCAAACTAGAAGAGAAGTGATTATGTCCAGGTTCTATATTAGACATATTACAATAACCCATTCGTGTATCCTAAAAAATGAAAATACTCCGCTATGTGTGGCATACCAAGAACCATTCACCGTAAAATACACATTGACAAACGGCAGCAATTTTAATTCAGTCCGCTTAAAATACTTCCAAAGAACAAACTTAAAGGGGCTTTTTCAAAATACTGATTCATTTTACATATTCCAGTGTCTAAAATAGATTAAAATGATGAAAAAATATATAATTAAATGAAAAAAATATGAACATAATCATGTAAAATAAATTTTTCTTTGACTGTTTAAATACAAGATTTTGTTTCGGAAATATTAAATTTCGTCATTAAATGACCTATTGAGGTTAATAGGCCTTAAAAAAAAATCGAAACCAAACCAAACTAGGGAATACGATTCTATGTGCCCCCAAGTCGCAGCTTGGGCGTAAAACTAAGCTAGGGTAATATAAAATTTTGAATAGGACAGAGAGATCGAATACACTTTCTGTCAGTTATGTGTCATGCGTGATACACGCTTAGGCGATCATGTATCTTTTGATACATAACCGACGAGGCAGATTTTTTTTTCCCGCAATAGGTTCCGTAACCCAAGCCGCTATCCATTTTTCCACCGTGGTTTTATGAATACAGTATACAGTAGTAATTATGAGAAACATGAGCATGTTAGGCATTTCTCCACAGCGTTCGGCCACACATGTAAAACGATTTAGAATCAATATTTAGCTTGCCTATATTACGTTAAGTATATCTAGACACGTTCTTATAAATTCGTGTTAAAAGTGTGTAAGTGGGAGTGTATGTTTTAAACTTGTGTTTTATGTTTCTATCTTTATATGCGTGTATGTACAGATAGAGATGGCAGAGAGAATCCACATATGGCACCCTTCTAAATTCGCATGCCTTTAAAATAAAAGACGTTCTTAAAGAAGTAAGACTATCGCATTGTTCGTCATGATTTTTTTTCTGTGCGATTTGCGGCCAAAGAAAGATAGGTTGGCCGACGAAGATATATATCACATAACGCCGTGTTTGCCATAGGTAACTCGTCACGTTGACTTGCTCGCTTACAGAGTGCCTCCGGTCGTAAGCATATTACTTAGAGTAAGGTACACATACGCACACACACACACCTTCATACACATACAGAGAGAGAGGGGGGTAAAGACGGATTCAAGCAAATATACGCGCCTGCACACACACGAACAACATCCAATACATAGAAGAACTGTTTCATTTAAGTAATCTTATCATTTTCGAGACTGTCTAAATTGATGACGCCTCTCAGAGAATTCCTGGCGGTAATTTTTGACCAGTTCGTTCCGGTCATCTGACCCAGAGTCTAAACTCAAAAACTTTCTGATGCGTCCAATTTAGGAAAAAAAAACTACGTAACTTCAATGCATTTCCAATATAAAGAAATCCCGAAAGCTTTTTTTTAAAGTAATCAATCGACTTTTATTTGCTAAACAAAATATAAAATGAAGAAGTTAATACTAAGAAATAACATCGTTAACTCACATTTTAACTCTCAAATTATATTTTCAACCCGTTCTATAGATAGATAGATAGATAGATAGATAGATAGATAGATAGATAGATAGATATAGTAAAAGAGATAACAATATATATTTTTGTATATCAAGAACAATATTGGAGAAAAATGTATGACAGAGTGTCAAAAGTTTACTTGACACGCGTTTCGTCCTTTAGGACTTCAACTCATTATCTCTCTCTCTCTCTCTCTCTCTCTCTCTCTCTCTCACTAAATATATATATATATATATATATATATATATATATATATATATATATATATATATGTGTGTGTGTGTGTGTGTAATTTGGCAGCAACTTTTATTTTAAACATGTAGTATTGAATGTTAAAGACAACATAGTCTTGCATATTTTCTTTTGAATTTTCTCATATTTTCTAATGAGACTTTTTATTTGAAAATGATTTCGAAATAAGTATTGTCCGTACGATAACCTAGCGCTTTCGAACATCATTGTTCATCTTCATATATATATATATATATATATATATATATATATATATATATATATATATATATATATATATATATATATATGTATATATATATCATAAAAATATAGTTTTAAGGTGTGCTATAGTTATGTGTGCAAGTGCTAGATATCAAGGATAGAGAGTAAATAAATACAAAAGTGAACATTGAGATCAACACCCAACGACGATAGTCTGTCTTATGATTGCCTTTAAACATGAAACAGACTATCACCGTTTGGTGTTGATTTCAATGTCAACTTATATATATATATATATAATTAATTGACCTCAAGCAAAGTGATAATGCAACTACGATACAATGCGCTATTGGGAGTGAAAAAGAATTTTTAAAAACTTTAGAAACGGCCAGAAACACAACCCTAAATAAGGGACAAGAGATAAACTTCTACTCCTGTTAAAATAAAAACGGAAGATAGTCGAACCAATCTACTGTGATTGTGGAGAAAAGAATAAAATAATTATTAAATAACCTTTTCGAATTATACAGTTGAAGTAGACTCTAGAATGAACCGGAAACCCAATCCTAAACAAGAAACAAGGGATGATCCTCTACTTCGGTTCAAAAGATCGGGGAAGAATGTGAATCAGACGATAGGCAAACCTATTTACTCCTATTGAGGAGAAAAATAAATAAATAGTAATTAATATTTTTCGGTTCAAGCGAAAAATATAGAATTGAAGTAGACGTTAGGAGAAACCAGAATATATATGTGTGTGTATGTGTGTGTGTTTTCGTTTAGGTATTCACACGCCATACACCGTGATCCTCGTAAATCAGCAGGTAAATGCACGTTCATCGTGACAGGCTTTGCTGGGAAGGCCATGCCGTTCGTCTTGGAGACAATAGAAAATCCCAAACAATTGCTGACAAGTTACTCTACGGCACTTTACACCAGCAAAAAAGAGTGTCAAGGACGGTTTAAAAGACTATCTTATTGCCTGTCATATAGATGATCCTGCTGTTTGTGATCAAAAGAACATGCAATGAGTTGAACAAATGTCAAACGTGCAGCTAGGTAATGTTAATTCGTCGATCCAGTAATTTAAATGTGATGAATACGTCAGTTTGCCTCTCCGGTGCTGGCCTCATTAGTCATAATGGTAGGCCCTTCACAAATTTGTACTACGCCCCATGTAACTTAGCATCTAAGGTTTATTAGAAAACCTACAGGAACCGCTCCGGTCTCAACCGTCATATGAAAACGCACGAGCAAGCAGAACAGAATGTACAAAACAAGCCAGGCGCTGTACAAAACAACTTAATATGGCATATCTGCAATTATCCTTGCAAGTCAAGATCAGTTGTCGTTCTCACATTCATCAAACTTGTTGGTCATACTCGTTCTACGAGCCGACAGCTATCATGCACACACACACACACACACACACACACACACACACAAGCACGCATATTATAATTATTTTCTATTTTTAAAAATATAGCTCTATCGCTACTCGGGAATTACGATGTTTCAAAACAGAAACTAAAATTTTAAATTTAATTATAAAATTAAATTTAAACTCTATAGCTCCGTTCCATTCTCAAGCGATATTTTGGAATAAACTATTAACAAATTTACTTCATTTATAAGCACAGATAATCTTAATATTTTAAATTGTTATGGTTACCGAAAATTCCATTATATTGATAAGGGATGGTTGGGTTTTAATTTCCCTAGACAACTTTTGTATCAAATATAATTTACTTTAAAATTAAGATTAAGTTAAGGTGGGGTAGGAATGCCTGCTCCACAAACAATGACATCCGTTTTTCGTGTGTCGTCTCGGTAAAAAATGTTAAAGATTTTTGGCATTTATAATTTATAATTTTATAATTTTTATATTTATAATTTATAATTTTATACACCAAGATGCTCTACTGTTTTGAATCAAGCACTGTTTTTTAAAAATAAAAATAATTACTAAGAACAACGGATTGTAAATTTTACTGTTCTTTCTTATTATTTTAATATATATATATATATATATATATATATATATATATATATATATATATATATATATATATACTGTAAGTAATTCTAATACATTTACTTGGTTTTAAAAGGAAATATAGTATATTAAATATTAAAAATTAAATTTTTTTAGAAATGTAGTTAAAACATATTCTAGCCTAAGCAACCCCCAAAATCTTTAAATATACAAATAGAAAAAAATACCGTAAGAATTTTTGCCGTTAAAAATAAAATTTTTATAAAAAAAAACCAGACGACATGCATTTATCGGATGTCAGAATTTGTTGAAAAATACATCCCTACCCATCCCTAAACATAACCCCGCTTTCGAATGTAACTATTAACTGATACAACGAAAATTAAAAAATTTAACACCCTACCAACCCTTGTCTAGATGAATGGATTTCTCGGTATCCTTGGAAACCCTCAATTATTAATCTTTGCCCTGCCTTTAAAATCGTAAATTTAAAAAAAATAAGTTACTCCAAAATTCTCTTGACGAGGAAATGGAACTAATGTCTTTAGTTTAATAACAAAATTAAATTCGAAGGCTTTAGCTTCCATTTTTGAAACATGGTTATCACTGTGTAGCGAAAAAAAACATATTTTAAATCAATTAATTTATAATATTAATGCTCTGTAAATTTACATTGAGCACTATTGTGTAAAAATAAAAATATCTATAAGAACACCGGATTTTATATCTTACTGTTCTATCTTTTTATTTATTTATATATACATATATATATATATATATATATATATATATATATATATATATATATATAGGGGGGGTAGAGAAAATGGTATAAAAATGTTTATATGCGGGAACAATTTTAGGAAATTTAATGACAAAGTGGAAAAATTTTCTCGTGTGACGCGTTTCATCCGTTAGAACATCATCAAATAAAATGGATGTTTGCATTGATGTAATTATAATTACGCACGAGGGAGCGGAGACGCTGAAAAATTTTGCTTGTATTTTTATCGCTTTCATCATTAAGTATCCCATATTGTGATAATAGAAGTTCTGCCATAATATGCGAAATGTAAGAACCTGAACACAAAAATTTAATTACTTTCTATTCACTCTCGTCTTATAAGTTGCTTTCGCTTTTCGTTAGAATACAGATACAGATCCAACTATTTAACCCATATCTGGGGGAGATGTATTCATACATTTACAAAGGGTATTAATGCGTAAGTGAGGTGTTGTTAAGAAGTAGAAGTAATTCTAAGCTGTTTTGTATCGGGATAGTAATAATTCTATTTTTGGGGTGGTCTCAAAACGTTCCCAAAGTGTTTTCGTACTCGTTTCAAGGAAAAGTGATGTTGAGAAATTTAAACTTACGTTCAACACCATTGTGTTTTTCTTTTTGAAACGAGACAAAAAAGTGTTGGAACTGGATTGAAGGAATTGGTATAACATATAAACATCTTTGAAGACAAACCTCCTGAGAAATGTCTAGAAATAGTCTAAAAACAACGAACCCCATTGAAAATGGCTCGGTATTGACAGTTTCGTTCTCATAAGAGAAAAACTTTAAGAGCACTCGAAAAAGTGAATAACAAAACTTTTGAAATTTTCCTTGTGTCACATTCTCACAGACACAAACTATTATTATTATTTCTTTGATTTCTGTCGTATATACATTTCCTTCCGGGTGTCAACCAGAGACTTAAGGTCATGACATTTTCCATTTTTATGAAAAACAAGACAAAAGAACTAAAATCCCACACATTTTACATAGATAAAGCTCTAAAGTGATATGTGAGCTATTTAAGGCATAGGCTACCAGGAATCCCTTTAAATCAGTCTATCGGAACCCGAGAGGTTCAAATACAACTGAAATTATTGATGTCCTCATGTGCCACATATATGAGATTTTCACTTTTATTTTGAAATTATTTTTTTTTTTTTGAGATCTTCAAAGATACACTACAATCGACAGGGACTACTACTACTACTATTATCATTATTATTATTATTATTATCCATACTATTATTATTGTTACTAATACTACTATTACTACTGCTTATTCAAACTTTATTTTTAGTGGCTATCCGTATTTGTGTAGGGCACCCCATTTTTTAAACAGTGTTGATTTCGTCTACCGACCTACGCCGGGACATTCTACTCAAATACGGGTATCAACTAAAAATAACCTTTGATATAATAATATATATGAAGGTAACAATAGTCAGCTAAATGATAAACTTTTACTGGCATTAATCCTATATATATATATATATATATATATATATATATATATATATATATATATATATATATATATAATTGTAGATAAGCGGAAGTTTGGTCGAAATGAATAATTAAAACAGCTTGAGTTATAGTTTGCCAAAAATAAAACTAAATATCTATGGCCGTACTTTGCGAAGAAGAAATTGGCATGGAAGACAGAGAGAGAAAAACATGACTCATGAGTTGTGGGTCTGAACGTCTCTTGGTTTTCATCTTTTCCTTGTAGTCAAATGGGAGTAAACAAACAAACAAACAAACAAACAAAAAAGCCCTCTATAAAACCACACCACCAATTCCACTTCCACCCCGAAGAAAAAAGACAGCTCGGGGGAGTGGGAAACCTTGATTTAAAAAAAAAACAGCAACCTTATTTTGGTAGATAGTAGAAAACTTTTAAACACACTACGCATAGTGTTGCTTTCGGGCAAAGTCAATCGCAAAATGTTCGTGCGTGAATGTTGCTGATAGCGGCTCAGATACGAGAATATTTAGAGCAACGTGTACAACACATTCTCTGTGTGTTGACTGAAGTCGACGAAAGAGTTCGTGGACAGAGACTTGAAGGAGAAGCTAACGCGGGCGATATCAGTCGCATTCGTGACCGGTAAGAGTACAGACATCAATGACTTCATTGTATGATAAAATGACTGAGATTGTGGCCCTTTGAATGGCCTCACTGTTCACTGAGAAAGTAACTGGCGTGAACATCAGTATGGCAAGAATTTCGGAGTGAATTCTGCGTAAGAGTTTCAAATGATTTCCTAAATAACATACCGAGAGAGATGTTGACGGATGTTGTTGCTGTTCGAATTAAGCCGAATATTAAAGAAATGAAAAAGCTGCAAAGTTCTAACAAGTCAGTTCGATTTCGTTACTCTTCCATTTTTTTCTCTTTGACTGAAGAAAAAGGAGATTATATTCATTAGAAATTCACGGAATGGAAAACAGAGAGCCAACTGGAAACGCCTTCTGATTGGATGCTATTTATGCAGGGAACCTTCTTAATGGTTTTAAACAGACGCCTAGTGTATACGATTGCTGTAAACAAAATATACGCCCGCCCACCGAGAGACACACTCTTTTTTGCCCACCTAGAGACACATTCATTTTTCCATCACGCTATTTCTTTTCATATGTTTACACACGTACACACATACATAATCACGTATACATTATTTTTTTCCATAAATGCACAGCAAATAATATAAAAATGTCTGTCCCTAAAAAGAATCCTACGTTGGAATTTTTACAAGGAGAGATATAGGCTATTATATGAGAGAATGTTGCCATTCAAATATTTTTGTCATGCATAAAATTACATTATTTTGAAAACATTCATAATTAGAAAGAAATATAATTATAAAACAATTATTTAAAAGAAAATTAACACCGAAACAATGCAAAAGAAATACTGTGTCCCATAATAAATGATATATTTCGTCTTTAAACTACGTAAACACATTGTTATTACTTCAAATGTTATTATAGTGCAGGGGTGGCCAAACTTGGTTAATGTAAGAGCTACATACTATAAAGTTCACATGTATGAGAGCCTCATGACATGAACAAAATTTACTTATAGGTTTTTGTTACTTACACATGTAACTTACGTTTTAATCTAATGGGGTCTCAATTCATACTCAGTAAATAATTATAAAGCTTGAAATTTGTCTTATCTACTGTGATAAAAAAAGGAGCCCAGTCAACATATTTCTACGAGCCACATATTAAAGATCAAAGAGCCGCATGTATCTCGCAAGCCACCCCTATTATAGTGGATACTCGTATTTGAAATAGACGTCCAATTTAATTAATTTAATGTTAGTCTTTATCGAAAAAATATAAAGAATAAATATTTTTAAATTTAATTTTGTTTACCAAAAAGTGATATATTACAATATAAATAGAAACAAAAAATATAAATAAAGCTTCTACTAAAACTATTAAAACTGCTAGTAAGTAAAAAAAATGACAAATTATAATAAGTAAAATGGATTAAAATCAATATAGTTAATATTAAAACTCTAACCTTGTATATATGTTAGTTCCCGCGAAACAGTTTAAACGATACATAATAGCCCAAATAAGTTAAGAGAATATTGTATTTCAACTCTTGCTGGGTAGAGCGCCAATTTTTATTAAAATTGGACAAGAGCTTTTTGTTCTTCGGCCTTTTTTTTCTGTTTTTACGGCATTTTAATAGGAAATTCAGTAGTTTTCTTTAAACATCTTATATCAATCTGCTTATATAAACAAACACATGCGTATTATATTCCAACTAGTATGTGTGTGGAAAATAATAAACATTCATCATACATTGTACCAAAATTATTAAATAAATTTAAATATGCATAACACAACATATATTATTCATAAAACTCACTACACGAGATTGGAACATTTTTATGAACAAATATCTCTGGTGTTAGTTTCTTCACCTACGTGCGTGTATCATTGTAAAACGTTGTCCGTAAGGCTGGAAAATTGCCTGGCATGACATGATGGTAAATAAATAAATAAATAGATATATGTTGGTTTGGCGCCGTTACGTATTTTGAAATAAATGTGAGAAAGAAACAAAAATGCATAATAAAAAACATGTCATTATTATTTTGGAAAAAATTGCCTATAGCTAATGAAACTAAGTGCACAAAAAGGAGGCATACATACTTTATGTTATATCAATAAATATTAATCTCCCCACGCAAACGATTGCTGTTTGTTCGTGCTTTTTGCTTGTTTGTTTTATAATGGCCTTCACCTTTGAAAGCTATAATATAGTAAATACTAAAATTAATATAAATTGTCACCCCGGAGCTAACTATTATTTTATTTGGTGAGATATCAGTTTGCAATTATATTCTTTAAAAAGTACAATTTTTCTTATTAATTTCTTATTGCATTTGAGCTAAGTAATATTGTATGATATGAGTAATAACTATTATTACAATAAATTATATTGCAAATACAAATTCAAATAGGCTGAATGAAAAATGCCTAGATGCAACCGTAAGTTCTATGCTAGCAGTTTCTTCTATCGCACTTCTTGCTTGGGGAACTCTCTTTCAGCGTTTTTCTCCCCAGTTATCTTTTATCTTCAAAAGTTTTAATGCAATGTCAATCGTTATCTTCCATTTTCTTATTTCGTATTCTTTTATTGTCCCCTCTCCTTAATAGTAGTTTTTTTCTCATATTCTCTAACACTCAGTTACTTCTTGCGTCCTAGTGGCTTTATTGCATTGTTTGGAGTTTGGATTAAAAACAAGGTGTAATTAATAACATTGATAATATTGTTACCTGGTCATTTTGAATTATGAACTGCTTTTAAAAGAAATCCAACACGTTTATGGGTGGTCTAGTAATAAATATAGCCACGTTTCACAAACAGAAGGTGAACCGACTTCTTTTGTGTCATCCAATCTGGGTTCAAATGAAAACAACGCTACACGCAATTTTTTTAAAGTTTTCACCCCAGGCAAGGCTGGAAGCCACTAGCACGCAAGGGGTTACAGAAGATTTGGAGCGAGAGCAAATAGGAGTGCTAGAGGAAAGGATGTGAAGAAGGATAGAGGATAGATCAAGGCAACTGGAGATGTCGATTGACGTTACATTTGAATAGTTGGAGATCATAGTCATCAGGGAAACAAGAATGAGGAAGAGAGTTCCATAGGCGCGAGGTGCGAGATATGAAGCTATTGGAGTAGAAGTGACGTCTACATTTAACAGTTTCAACAGTGAAAGGGTGGGAAGAGGATGCCAGCCTAAGAATGAACCTGTACCTTATCTGAATGGCTCTCCTGGCTGAGAATCCAACCTCACAGAATTTTGCTTACTGGGACGGTAGAAAGTTCTTCAAAGCACTTTCAGCAACCTGTCTCCATTCTGCTTTAACGTCTATCTAAAAGAAACTTAAACCTGCTCTATTTTCAAGTATCATCTTTCATCTTTCTTCTACAGCCGCGATACCGGCAGCCTATGGTTCGCGTACGGGCAAAGGTACACGTACCACACTTCGAGTAGCATTGCTTCAGATTATATATAATTCCAGATTCAAAAATCTTGAAGCATGTCAGATGGCTTTGTCATTAACAATAAAAGATCACAATCCCACTCTGCCCGTATCCTTTTGTCAACACAACCACTATTTAGTTTCTAAGTTTCACTCATCGACGGTAACAATAATAAATCAGTAAACACTCTGGTATTTTTTTGTAATTTGAGAGTGTCTGTGTGATCCAACTAGGGAGTTGGGGCCCCGACTAGCGCATAAAAATATCCCTTGACTCAAAAGCTATAAAATTTCTGCTGATTTCATGGGAGCCCATGACAAGTCAGTTGTCATTGTGAAAGCAAACGGGGTTATCAAAGAGACTCTTTGAGGTTATCTCTCTGTCCTACATCTGCTGTGATAGTTATTCAGAAACAGAAAATCTACGCTTCCTTGAAATGGAAATTGACAACCATTCTTGAAAAATGTGGTATTTGACATTTACTGTAAATACGTCTTTTTAATTCGTTTTTGTAATGTTGTTTTGAAGGTTTCCTGAACATAACGTTTAAGTAAAAATAGGTGAAATATCGTTACTTATAAATATAATCGATTCACGATACCTAAGGACTAAAATGATTTTTTAAAAAATGGAAAATCTTTCTTTGAGCTTTTATTTTAGTTTTATTTTCAAAATAACAGAGTAAATAAGTAAAATCTTTGCTGCATTTCCAAACTAATTTAAATTGAATGGAAGGATTTTTTTATCTTGAACTCACGAACTGTTGCTGATTTTAGCGCCATTTGTCATCACAATGTAATTTTCTTTATTAAAAATATTTCAAAAATAAAATATACTTTTCTGACATTTTATTAGCTGATTTAACAGGGACATTAGCAGATTTAAATTTAAATTTAAAGTTTAATTAATCTGAGTTGAAACAAATATTACCTACTTTAAGTTTAAAATCTCGTAGAAATGCATTTTTAGCATGGTGGTAGCTGTTTATTTTAGATATTGGTAGGTTGAAAACGTCAATGACAGACGGAGTATTATCTAATATTTCCTACATATGCCATAGCTGTAAAATGTATTTGAAGAATATAACGTGAGTGCCTTTTTAATATAGTTTTTAACTCCTCAGTTATCTTTAAAAATTAGGAAAATATTATCCATAATTTAATGTTTATTGATATTTAAATACTTTGGTTTTAAATTTACCATATTTATCGCTCTTATTTTGTAATAATGTCCTGTATGAACGTCCTTCTTTCCAAAAATCGACACGTTTATACATATACAAAAAATCAATTATTTTTAAATATTGGGCGTCGCTAAATTGTACTAAGCTTTTCCATTTATGATTAGTAAATATAGTTTTTACTTAATAAGAATATCACCTAAACTCTACAAAGTAAGATAGCATTTTAAAACATTTAAAACTTTATAAATCCTTATAATTAAAATTTTTGAAAAATGAAAACAGTTTTTGTAAAAATTCATTATTCATCGATTTTTTCTCCTTAAAAATTGTCCATCTTATTCATATAAGCAATTAAAAGCTTTTCTAAATAAATAATGTTTTAGTTTTATGGATTTTTTAATTTTACGATTCCGAGCAGATATTCGGTAAGTGGGCGTCCTATTTTACAAAAATAAATTGATTTAAATTGTTCAAGGAGTTCTGCTTTTAACTAATATAAACATTAAGCTCTACAAAATGTAATTCATTGGAAGTACATAAAATTAAATAAGTGTGGTGGAAAAGATGTAAAAAATATTTTTACCAGGATTTTCTATAAAAGAAACATTTTTATAATTTAATTGATTTCTAAATAAGTCCTGAAAGTGTAATTAAAATCCGACAATGTTTTTGCAAGAATTACCAAATCAATTTGTTTTTCGATGAAAAAAAAAAAACGTTAAAATCTCCTATACTGATCTTTGAGCTACCCACCCCCCACACACACCTCATTGGCGCAAGAAAAACAAGTTTTTTAACCAAAATTGTGAACTTTCTAAGAAGAATCAAAAATAATTTAACCCTTTGTTCTTTCCTCTTAATAATAACATAAAAAGTTTGACGATAAAATTATGTTTTTATTAAGTTTGGGGCGTTTTTTAACCATGATACGCTATTTTTTTTACCAAATCAGTGGAGGTACCTAATTATAAACAATTTCATTTTTTAAATTGATAGCCTATCACCATTATCTATTTCAGAGGTAGGTATTTCTATCCTCATTGAGTACTCCATAGTTATACTTCTAAGTCAGATTAATATACGTACGCATTACTATTGAATAGTGAGTACGATTATCACTTAGTGGCATGCACTTCGGTTCTTCTATCTGCTGTATGCATTTAGGATGGAGACGAGTATGGCTCTCCACAATTGCCTACTATTTGTAGCGCCTAGTAACGTTTGTCTTTTCACTGCCCTTAAAACCCCTGTTCCGCTACATATATTTAAGCTTGTTAGGTTACTCGCTGTTTCATTTTGTCTGCGAACCGTCTAGCAGAAAATTAATACTATTTTATGGTTCAAGTCTCACCGAGAACAATACATGTGCGATAAAAATTTCTATTCAAGAAGTAAGCAGTTATGTCTCGCCACAGTTTCCATTTCGTTAGATTTAAACATAGTAACACGAATTGGTTGAAGGAAACATATTTTATTTGTTTGTTGATTGCTAAGTTCTTTTCGATGCGGGATTGATCGGCGCGGAAAGTGAGGTCTGCGAGCCAAGTTCAAATTACGGTCTATTCTCTTTCTTTCACTTCGGGTTAGTGCCTTTGGAAAACTCATGAATCCAGTATCCTCCAGCTATGGGTTAAATAGCAGGCCGGACTGGGCTATCATGGTTTGGGGTGGTAACCTGCAGAAAAGAAAGAAAACGCTGAATTCAAAACCAGTCCGAAGAGGGATGGGCTCTATCAGGTTATCTTGCTGTAGGCATACCACTGCTGCAATGGCCAATGTAGGTGTGGTACCTTTCAGGAGGTAGGCGATCATGGCTCTCTACATTTTCCTTTATTTATTATCTGTGAACTGCCACGACTTCTTTTGTAAGATACTGGAATGACTTCACATTGCCTACACAGTTTTGAATTTCAGAGTTGTTTTCGCAAACTGGCTGACAATCAAGGCTAAAGATCCAAATCTACTATTTAAACAATAGATGAAGGAAAAGGAAATGGGTTAATGGCTTTTCAAAATATGTTAGTGGGAAGTGAACGCTACAGAATAGCCTATAATTTGAATGCGGCTCCATGTGTCATTCAATCGAACCAACTGCTCATTGTAGGTTTGCCCAGGATCCAGCAATTAAAAAAAGCATTTCTTTTGAAACACACCAAACATCAAAAAGTTTGTTTTTTTTTTACTTAGAATCCGTTTAGACTAAGATGCTTAAGATTTACCTGTATGTACATACGATACTAGTTAAATACAGTGGTCTACATTGAAAAAAATAAGGAACATATATGGTTGTGTCTGCAGATAGGAATTATGCTTCTTTGGTGCTTTTTTTAGTATCTCATCTTCACGAAAGCTCAGAAAAGATTGAACAATTTATGATCAAATTCTACCGAGAGACAAAAAAAAATGGTCCGGACTGAATAAAAAATTGTTTTATTAAGCAATTCACCCGAAACAAGGCAATAATGTCACTAAGACGTAAGAGCCTACTAGGAGTGAAAAATAATTGGAAAAATTTCGAAGGCACCTGAAAAGCTATCCTAAACAGGAAACAAGGGATAAAGCTCTACTCCTGTTCAGCACACAGGTTATCAAGATAACCAAGATCAACCAAGATAATGGACTTCTGATTCTGTTGCGCTGAATCTTTCTGTCTGGCAATAACTATCAAAGTTGAGGAAATTAAATCAGATATATTAATGTATAAATGATAGACGTTTACGAAGGTTCTTATTCAAATCTTTGTGGGATTTTTTTAATCATTTCACCCCAAGCATGACGACAATGCCACTAAGGTGCAAAGGGTTACTGGGTGTGAAAGAAAATGGGAATACTTTAGGTGAAGGGATTGGAAACACAATCTTAAAGAGAAAGCAAGGGGTAAACCTCTACTCCTGTTCAAAAGACCTACCGGACGAGAGCTGAACCATAATAAATAAATTTAAACAAAGAACTTCCGTTGGACTTTGCCCGAATCTTCATATTTTTAATCCTTAAATTCTAATACGCCATATATATATATATATATATATATATATATATATATATATATATATATATATATATATATATATATATATATATATATATATATGTATATATGTATGTGTGTGTGTGTGTGTGTGTGTGTAACAGTTGGAGGGCAAAAGACCTCATTCTCCTCCATACGCCAAAAGATAACTACAAAGCAGCACACTTCTTTCCCTCTCTCTTCGCAAAAATTGGCGAGGGAGGGTGCGGTGTACTACAAATTGAACAGCTCCCTAGGGCGACACAGTTCACATTTTCCAAGCGGAGCTTAAATGTGGCACAAGGCCGAAAGTATGCCGCACCCATTGAGGATCGAACTCACTACTCAGTCGTAATAATTCTAGCAAGACAAGCCCAACACAGTTCACAGTAAGAACTAAATTGTATCAAATTTCGACACTCAGAATTTTGACATTTAATAAAAAAAAAACGAGTAGAATGATGGACAGCTTTATGTCATTGCTTTGGGATCTTTTGCAGTAAATAATTTTTTTTTTTTGGGCTGTAAATATGCAACATTTATCAGGATAAAATACGGATATCTTTCCAGGGGTGTTTATAAATTGTACACTGTTCTATGGACATGTAAACGAAAATTAATTACAATATTATACATATTATAATACATTATTTCTTATCATCAATTTTGACTTTACGGGTACACTAGTAATATATAATTGCATATAAGTTTGAGTTTTAATACCGGAAGCGACTGATGTCTTTTGCAGGTAATCAACTGATAACAGGTTTTCTCAATACTCCAGCACTTTCCTCAGTATTATATCTGATTTTATTCATGTTACAGTTTGAATAGTCTCGATTCTTGAACGTGGATCTTCTAGACTAAAACTTATTTACTCCTCCCCATTTTTTCCCTATTTTTACGTTGTGACCAGTACCCTAGTAACGATATTTTTTGTTTTGCATTCTCGAATTCAAACTATTTCTCTTGTCAAAGAGATTTTTCCTGTTTCAAGTAAAATGAGAAAGGCGTCAAGTGTTTGAACTTTAATTGATGTTCGGGTTTCCTAGCGAAGATGAAGACCGAGAGACAATGGAAACAAAAAGAACTATTATACTTAACCCCAAGAAGAGACATTTCAAAATTCTAGGGCACATAATGAGGAAAGAGGGCAAGGAAAATTTGATACTCGCAGAACATATTGAAGTGAAACAACGCACCGACCACCTGTCGGGCTTTAGTGAAATGATGGCGGAGCAGGGCTTGGGAGAAAATCGGTCAGTTATATGACATCGGTGATACACACTTAGGCGATCATGTATCGAAAGATACATGACTGATGAGACAGATTTTTTCCCGCAGTAGGTTGCTATTTCTTTCTGCGGTAGACCAGTCGCCATCTAAGGCTATAGAACCCGGTCTGACTTGCTATTTACCCATAGCTGGGGAGAGAAGAAGAGGATTCATACCTTTCCCAAGGGTTTTAGCACGTAAGTGAATGTAATCGATTTGACTAGAATTGAAACTCGGCTCTCCGATTCCTCAATCCGAGCCGCTATCCATTAAAAATCTATTAAGAGCTACAAAGGAAATGAAACTGTGGAGAACCATGATCGCCAAAGTTCCGAAGGGACACGACATATAAAAGTAGATTATATTTTTAATTTGTCTTTTCTTTTTTTTTTCTAAGGCTTGGAAAATTGTCCGGTTAGCGCGCAAAACTTGAGTAAACTTGAATACTCTTTTCTGCACACATAAGCGTTACTCACACATCCAGTGGCAATGCTTATATTCAGTAGCTAGAAAACGTAGGTACTGTATTTATTCAAAACATTATATTCATAACAAGGGCTTCAAAGGAGTGTTTGTTTTGTTTTTTCGTAAGGAGTGAGCCCTCGTATATCAGTAATTCAAACTCTATTTGCTCGGGGTGAAAACGTGGGTTGAAAATAACAGCAAATAATACGCATTCACCACCAACAGCGAGGGCAAGTTTCAAGACGATATTTTCGGACTGGAGCAATGGCAGCTTCGCTTCAAAATGTAAAGTTGGGGGACATGTTCAAGCAAGTGTTTGCCAAGGAAGTTTTCCATCATTTTGAATTGCCTTCCCTGCTGGCCGAGGTAGTTCGGACGTAAATTAGAAAGGCTGAGAGGTCACTTTTCCTTGACGCTATGGGGAACGGAAGAAATTCAAGAATTTATTGGCAATCTTAGCCTACTGATTTAACTTTCTTTATTTCTTTTCCTTTTTTTAATCATTTCGTCCTAAGGAAGGTGACAATGCCACTAGAACGCAAGGAGTTACGGGAAGTAAAAGTGAATGAGAATGAAAAGATTGAAAATGGGGAGGAGTGAAGAAAGAGCAAAAAGGAAACGGCTTCAAGAAGACAGACGATGGCGATTGACATGGCATTTAAATTTTTGAAGATTGTAATTACCAGGGAAGCAAGAAACCGGAAAGGAGTTCTACAGGTGGAAAGTGCGAGAAAAAATCGACGGTTACATCTAGCTAGTTGAACAGTAAAACGATGAGACCTAATTGCCAATCTAGTAGCACAGTTAGCGGCTTGAATAGATGAATCGGAGAGTCAAGTTCGAATTCCAGTCGAATCCATTACATTCACTTACGTGCTAATAACCTTGGGAAAGGTATGAATCCTCTTCTTCTCCCCCCAGCTATGGGTAAATAGCAGGACAGACCGGGTTCTATAGCCTTGGGTGGCAATTGGTCTACCGCAGAAAGAAATGGCAACCTACTGAGGGAAAATCCGCCTCGTCAGTAATGTATCGAAAGATACATGATCGACTAAGCGTGTATTACGTATGGCATATAACTGACTGACCCTTGCTAAAGGTATGAATCCTCTTCTTCCCCCCCAGCTATGGGTAAATAGCTGGACAGACCGGGTTCTATAGCCCTGGATGGCAATTGGTCTACCTCAAAAAGAAATGGCAACATACTAAGGGGAAAAATCTGCCTCATCAGTAATGTATCGAAAGATATATGATCGTCTAAGTGTGCATCACGTATGGCCTATAACTGAAAATACTAAACACTTCACACATTACGGTGTATGGATCAGTTATAACAATTTTAATATAGGATATAAAGAAATTAAAGCATAGAATAGGCCTCACTAGGGGTAGTTTCACCCAACACTACTATAAAACTAAAACATTAGCCTAAAAAAAATAGCCATGTTCTTAAATCGTCTCGTCAGATCGAAACTTTCGTGTGATTGCCATGCATCGGGCCAAACTTGTTCAGAAACTATTTGAGAACATTCATCGGCAGCAACAAATAAAATGGTTAGCGCATGTCCTAAATATGGCGATAAACTTCATCCGGCAACAAGTCCTCTAAGCGGGAGATTGTAGTTTTTGAGGTGCGTGCCTCTTAATTGCTGTTGTTCTCACATCCACCCTGACCCTTGGTGATAGCACCTGTTACAAATAGTGACAATAAAAACAAAACGCTATGAAAGCATAAAAATACAATTTTATAGAATGACCAACAATACATTTTATCTGTGGTTGAAGACAAATAATTACGTTTAAAATAAATTTAGTTGGAGCCATTACTTCAGAACATTGGCGGTCATGGCTCTCCGTCATTCCATGTCCCTTTTAGCTCTTACTAATGAGATATTTGTGTTCAAATATTTAGATTTCGCCATTAAATAATCCCTAGAGGTTAATATGTCACGAAACAAAATTAACAAACCAACTTGAAAGAACTCTTTCATGACATTAGTCCATATAATATCCGATAATTTCTTAAAGAAATCAAACTGTATTTCAAAATATAATTTCAACAAAACTCCAACATAAAACACACCTATCACTTCCCTCTCTATCATGTTCCCGAAAACAATTATATGCACAAAAGCTGAGTATCATCTACTATGTATTCAACTGTGAAAGCAGAATAACATTACTTTTATTACTTCAAAGCTCTCCAAAAACTTAAATGTCGGTATTAAATGACCCATAAGGAGTTGATGTGCCGTTAAACAAACATATAAATACAACGTTCAACACTATTTCAAACAAAAAGGCAAGTAAGGAAATCCCTGTCAATAAGCAATGGAAGTGATATTGATGGTTAGACAGTAGCTGCCTTTTGTGTGCAACCCCTATTTAGAACCTAGATGAAGTTTAAATCCGTAGGGAAGGTTTATTCATTTAGTCATTTTGTCATTCTTCCCTTCGTTCTAGCCGCCTATCTGTTTATCACTTCCTGTCTTGGTGATCTATCTATCAATCTATCTATCTATCTATCTACAACTATCTATCTTTCTATCTATCTCAAACTGCTAATATCTATCTATCTCTTTCTGCATCTCAATCTACTAATATCTATCTATCTATCTATCTATCTATCTATGTATCTATCTATCTGTTTGTCTGTCTGTGTAACTGCCTGTCTCCCCCCCCCCTCTCTCTCTCTCTCTCTCTCTTCTCTCTCACTCTATCAAAAAATATAATGCGAATCGAAATATGTTTTTTGAAATGTGTTATTGATAACCTTAGCGTTCCTACTGCACACTCCACAAGTTTGTATCCGTTATCAATAACACATTTCAAAAAAACTTATTTCGATTAGCATTATATTTTTTCGTCTCGGATGCAACCTGCATTTTACCAAGAACAAAATAATTTCCATGCTTGATGATGACTGGACGAACCGTCGAAAGTACTTGCGTATTTAAGGAAGACCTAATACAGTTTATAATTTTACTACGTTACTTAAAAAGCAAAAACTGAAAATAAACAAATTAAATAAAATAAACAATTAAAATAAGTTAATCCAAATAAATAAGAAAATAAATAATAAACAAATTAACAAACCGCGCCCATTAAAATAACCGTTAGAATAATACAATAGAAAACCCACAATGCATCACTAACCTATATATATAAAAGTCGAGTAAAAACACAACGCACATGTACCGACGATTGCGTTTAGCATGAACCAGATTGCCGCGCTGACTGCAATATCCACTTTTATTTATTTACATGCACTCTATCCCTAATATTGAGTACTTTAACCCCTAACCATAAATATTGCATGCCTTAAAACTATATATATATATATATATATATATATATATATATATATATATATATATATATATATATATACAGAGAGAAAGAGAGAGTCCGCCAAAAATGTATGCAGACTTCAGGAAAGGAAAAACTTCTTTCGTAGTGTTATCAGATTGCGATAACACTGTTTATTGTAGTACGACATATTACTCTCAGGACCTAGCATCAACTCGTCCTAAATGATGCTGTGTATCGCAGAAAACCGACATGACTGACGACCCTTAGACAAGAAATTAGAAATGCGTATGCAGCAATCCCACTGAACACTTTGCACAACGTTGCCCAAGCAGTAGTTAGCCGTACTAATAAATGTCTGAAAGCTAAAGGCCGCCATTTTGAGTATCTCTTGTGATTCGAGAGACCAAAGGTAATTTGTTTTAATCTCGTGATGTCTGAATAAATTTAGTTTTTCCTTTCCAAAAATGTGTATTCATTTTTGGCCTGACTCTCTCTCTCTCTCGCGCGCGCGCTATATATATATATATATATATATATATATATATATATATATATATATATATATATATATATATATATATATAAGCTAAAAACATAAACTATTAAATAAACCTAGAATTCCATAACCATTAACATAGCTATAATACAATATATAATTATATAAATAAATCTTCTATATAACGTGTCATATAGCCTGACTTGCTATACCATTTACCAACAGTGGAAGAGTCTGATTAGCAAGTTCAAATTACTGTTTTAAACTACAAATTTCTCATGATTTCTCTAGAACGCTCATGTCTGCTCGAAGCGCATGTTAACATAAACAGATGATATCGTATATTATGAAATGCACTAAGTCCGACAATTATTTTAATATATTTGTTGTTTATAAGTTATTTTTATAGATAACCAGACGCTTCCTTTGTGGCTAAATGGTATAGCACGTCAGGCTATATGACGGTTCCGTGTGGGATACAGGTTCGATTTCTGTCGGAGGACACATATTTTCTATGTAATCTCTCGGATGTTCAGGCCATAAATGTTGTCAATACTGTTTATTATAAACAGCATTTACTTAAAAACATTATCTATAAAAAAATAACGTATAAACAGAAAATATATATATGTGTGTGTATGTTTTTTGTATATATACATATATATATATGTGTGTGTGTGTGTGTGTGTGTGTGTGTGTGTGTGTGTGTGTGTGTTCATACAATATATTTATAAAAAATCCAAATTTACCTAGTATGGGGAATAGACCTATTTCAATCGACGATAACTTCGTCAGTCTTATTCATCCCGGTATATAGATTGAGTTCGTGTCGGAGTTAGAAATTTAACTGCGACAGCTGTCGAAAAACTAATACAGAATTTAGCCATTTCAATGTTTCAGTCAGACGTAAGGCACGAGGCAGTAGTCAGGGGAGGGTGGAAGGTATTAGCCTTAAAGGGATGTGGTTTTATACCTTATGGCATTAAATTGGGATTATATGAGGAATGAAGTGTTAATTTGAAACTCAGAGAGAAACGAAAAGTTTTTTTTTAATTTAAATAGATCAGTTTATATTTTGAAATACAAATCCCCACTTAAAAATACTCTTCCAAAAACAAGTTATATTTAAAAATAAGATGTATTTAAACAAATTAAAAATAAGTTATATTTAGATAATTTATATTAAAATTAAGTAAAATTATATTTTAAAAAATCTATAATTAATATGGAAACAATAGGTTATATCAAAATATAAAAAGTATTTAAAAATAAAAATATAATAAGATAAAATAAATTATATATTAAAAAACAATTACCTTAAATATAACTTAAATCAAAACCAAATTATATTTTTTAAAAATTAAAAAAATTATACATGAAAAATACATAAAACTACAAATTTATATGTAAAAAATAACCTAAACTATATAGATAAAGTGATGTAAATGCAAAGCAGAGAGTTCTTAGAACAGGGGACAATTATAAAATATAATTAATGTAGTGTAAAAATGGAAATATAGAAATTAGAGTTAATTATACATTCGACATTTGAAGAGTTAGAGAAATATAGTAGCTAATAAAGTAAAATCTACACTACGGAAATTTGAATTTGTTTTTAAATTTGATTTGTAACATCAATATTATTTGAATTTGATTTGTAAAATCTATATTATGGAAATTGGAATGTGTTTTTATGTCGAATTTGAATTTGTTTTATATATATAATTTTAGTTTATGCTATATTTAAGGGATAAAGTGCTAAATATCAGAGATAGAGCGTATGTAGAGGCGACAGACTGTTTCATGCTAAACGCAGTCATAAAGCCTGATGATTGCGTTTAGCGTGGAACTGTCTGTTGACTCTGAGTTTTGACTTCAATGTTCACTTTTATATGTATATGTGTGTGTGTGTCTGTGTCTCTGTGTGTGTGTCTGTATGTGTGTTTCCGATCGATCTTGATGTGTCCAACATGTTGATTAAAAACTGAACCGCCAAACAACTGACAGGGAAGATTTGATTTTGATAGCACTTCATAGTTAATGACCGTTTGTGTAGAATAGCGATTTAATAGGAACAATTAAAATAAATTAATAGCAACAAATAAGCTTAGATAATAAGATTAATGTAAATATATAAACATTAATAGAAAATAAATAAAATAGATTAATTAAATAGATTCATATGTTGAAGGTTTAAATTTATTCTTACGATAGATATACACATGGGAACAACTGAGATAGATAGATAGATAGATAGATAGATAGATAGATAGATAGAAACTGAGATAGATAGATAGATAGATAGATAGATAGATAGATAGATAGATAGATAGATAGATAGATAGATAGATAGATAGAAACAAACTGAGATAGATAGATAGATAGATAGATAGATAGAAACAAACTGAGATAGATAGATAGATAGATAGATAGATAGAAACAAACAAACAAACAAACAATCTGAGATAGATAGATAGATAGATAGATAGATAGAAACAAACAAACTGAGATAGATAGATAGAAACAAACAAACAAACAAACAATCTGAGATAGATAGAAACAATCTGAAACAGATAGATAGATAGATAGATAGATAGATAGATAGATAGATAGATAGATACATACATACATACATACATACATACATACATACATACATACATACAAATTGAGATAGATTCAAATGAATTGTTATTTCAGAAGATGAGAACAAATTACCTATAAAAGATTCTATCCAGATTTCTAATATTATTCCTTTGGTTAGACTTTTGGGAAACAGCCAGACGACCCACTCATATGATTTGATTATAGTCCTGAAGCCTTGTACAGAACCAACCACACAAGATATATATATATATATATATATATATATATATATATATATATATATATATATATATATATATATATATATATATATATATATATATATATTTAATTTATGAAAGTAAGAAATTGGGTTGCTATAAAAAATTTATGTATTTTGTTTTCATTTTCCATAGAGCTCTTTCATTTCTCTGTTGTCTCAAGTTTTCTTTTCATTAGTCCTGGGTATAACGATAAACTACATCTGGCAACAATGCCCCCGATCGCGAGATTAGAGCTTTTGAGGAGTGTGGAACCACCTCTTATCTGCTGTTGTTCCCGGTTCACCTTCACCCGTGGGTTAGCCTCTGTTAGGTTTCCAGCCATGGTCAACTAGTGAACCCCTAAACACTATGAAAGTATGAAAATACATTTTTATAGCAAAAATACCAGCAATACATTTTTATATAGTAAAATGTCCAACGGTACCTGTTCATCGTAAAATGCTTAGACACGAGTGGCAAACAGCAAACCCCAAACAAAAATCAACAGTACATTTTTAGAATAAAATGAGCAACAATACAACTTTATAGCAAAGTGACAATCAATCGAACACTAAAAGAATATAAAATAATACATTTTTATAGTAAAATTACCAACAATACATTTTATGACCTACAAACTATATACAGTGTAACCCGGATATAAGAGAGTTGTCGTGACCGGAGAAGAAGTCTCTTATATCCGGTTTTGGTCTATTATATATACATTAACACAGGCTCTAATTTGAGACCAGATAAAATCTCTCTTATATCCGGGTTTCTCTTATATCCGGGTATCTTATATCCGGGTTACACTGTATATAAAATCATACTTTTACTCTGAACGTATAAAATTATGTACAAAATATTTAGATTCCGGCATTAAATAACTCATAGAGGTGTTGATATGCCGCTAAAGAAAATCAATCAACCAACCAACTGCTCTTAGTCTTTTTCTTGGAATCAGTACTTGGAATCTGAAATATTGAAACGTATATTCCTTCATTATTATACATTCAGAAATTATATAAATACGCACATATTTTCTTATATACATACAAGTGCACACACATATATATAACCATTCACACAAAGGATGAAAACGTATAGATGCACATTTGTTTGAATGGTTATATATATATATGTGTGTGCACTCTTAAAACCTATTGAAAAGACCCTCAGGAGCGAGCAGTACAAGAGAATTTTAGAGTCTTGTCTGCTCCCTTCTGCTGAAAGGGTGCAAATCGACCCCACCAAGCTCATTTTTATGCAGGGTAATGCATCCTGTCACAAATCAAAATTGATGAAGGAATACTTTGATGAGAAGCAGGTGAGTGTTATGACATGGACGCCCCAATCTCCTGACCTCAAACCCATAGAAAACTTATGGAGTATTATAAAGTACAGGCTCTCGAGAAAGCAGTTGAGCAACAAAGAGGATTTCACTGTGAATTTCATATCCGAATGGAATTCAATGCTTGGAGATGAGATTTGCCAGAACCTAATCAAGTCAATGCCAAAAAGGGTGGAAAAGGTTATTCAAAATAAAAGAGAACCCATAGATTATTAAATATTTTGAACTATATTACCTATTATAAATAAATTATACCTTTATTATTCTTGTTAGGGTGAGTAAACTTTTTTACTAGGTGGTCGGGAATGGGTCTTTATATTAGTAAGATTAAAAATTAGTTTGACCCCAAAAACAATAGGCGAAAAAATTTTTAAGTAAAAAAAATCAGTTGAGTCACTTTTATCGAACAGCACTGTATATGTATATATATATATATATATATATATATATATGTGTGTGTGTGTGTGTGTGTATGTATGTATGTATAAGTATAATGGATATATATATATATATATATATATGCAATTTTAATATAAATTATTAATATATTATATATACGCGGTACTTATTTGAAAGCGCTCAATATCAGTGATAGAGCTAACATATTTAGTTGGATTGATGTGAGTTTGGGACCCTGGGTTTCACGCCCTTTGCGATCGTCAGACAAAGGTCATGAAACCCAGGATCACAAACATACATCGATCCAACTATATATATATATATATATATATATATATATATATAGAAGGCATCATTTTATCTTGAAGGAAACCCTTTCGGTCATGACTTTATCAAAAGGTGGACGTTGGCAAATAGAACAAAATTATCGCCGACACAAGTGCGGAAATAGCGAATGATGAGGCGAAATTGGAACACGATTAAAATAGATTTTAATTGTAAACAAATTGACGATTAAAAGTAGATAATAAAAGGTTCCAAAAAAGAGTATAAAATAGAAAAAAATAATCATTTACCCCTGAACAAACACAAGTAACGAATGATTTTTCCTTCTGTTGATGAAATGTAATGTATACAGCCACGAGAACTCTAAGATGGGGGACAGAGCGAGCTCTATGTAAAATAGAGAAAATATGTCATTATAATCGGCGGCACAGTCAGGATAGTTTACTAAATGTTGCCCAATGATCCAGTCGTGAATAGATTGCATGGTTGTATTTAAATTTGTATATAACAGAACTATTCTAAAAATAGGATAACCGATCCATAACTACAACGAATAAATTTAAAATCTAAAATAACTATGACAGAACGTTCGCACCTGTTTTTAAAATCACTATGACAACGGAATGTAGATTTTATCGCAGTTACAATAAGTTTGTCTTTATAATTTATCCCTGAAGATATTCTTAGATAAGATCGAAAGTACTTGGGTTAAGAAAAAGAACTACAGCTTCTTCCATGATGAATTTCAACTTAATATCAAGAAACTGATTAAACAACTGGAAAGGATCAGCATAAAAATAAATAGACAGAATATATCTATATTACAGAATGAAACATGTTTGAATGAAGATATGCTGCCTAAATATATATATATATATATATATATATATATATATATATATATATATATATATATATATATATATATATATATATATGCCATCACACACAGGGTTACTCGATTCCCATACACATGTATATCTATAAATGATCAGAGATATATGCCGACATGGTTATTGCTCGAAAAAAAGTAATTTAATGAGATATGAAATGGAATCGTATGCGAGGGTTACATCTGTGGTATTTCATTAACTTCTGGAAAGTAGAGGCTACCTGAATCTGATGAGATTTATCTTGCTTTTCAAGGCAGAGATCTAAATGAATTCTACGCAACCCAGTCAACCGTTACCATATGAACGGAACACGATATAAGCTCCGCATGTATATACAAAACCGATCCCCTATGCTTTGCTGCCTCCATAACTCGATAAGCTTAAAACACGTTCTTCGTTTTTAGCAAATATTTTTTGAACATATCAAATTATCCTATGACTTAATAAATCGTTCTGATACCAAGCTGGATCATTCCTGACAATTCTCGGACTAATGCAGCTGCTTGCTCGTCTCCTATGCTTAAAGCATGTGACAGGCTGCGATAATATATTCATCAACATGCCTTGGCCAAACAAGGCAGTATCTGGTTTGATCAAAAGACACGTCTCTCAGATTAAAGTTATAACCCCAATTAAATTCACGGAATCACATGACGAAGTACACGTCATTAGGTTTTGATGTGGATGTGACTAGAAACCGAACAGATAAATGCGACCAGTAAAGCATTCGTTAAAATGCTTTTTTTGATTGGGGGGGAGTGGTATTAAATTCACACTGTTTAAACTGATCAAACGATTAAAATTCAGCTAAGTATGTTAATATTTCTCTTTCGTCAAGCATTCTACGTCCAAAATACTGAAAAAAGTCGTTTCTTACACTACTTGAATACATATTACTCGCAACTAGTCATCTCTGATATGATATGATCTACTGAACGAAGTGGATTAGTATCTTTATCAAGGGCATTCGTTCAAAACGAGCACAAATTAGTCCAGATTCCGGGCCGATATCTGTTTTTCCAATTCTCCATCTTCTAATAATATTAATTTTGCATTGGTGCTTATGTGATCTGTGAAGTTTTCTATACTATAATACAAAACAATGTGACACAGAAATCTGAAGGAAGATTAGAATAGTGAAAGATGCCACCTAAATACTAATATATATATATATATATATATCATAATTCATCGAGCCAGAATAATTTTCAACAGAATGCAGAAAGCACTGTAAGGCCATTTCGACCTATTTGGGACTCAGCAGCAGTGCGCATCCACTAGCAAGAATCGAACACGGTCCATTTCGATACAACGCAAACGTCATACCAACTGTACCACGGGCCTCGGTGATGAAGAAGACAGAAACTAGACTTGATATAGCGCCGCTACTCACTCAGTTCCGCAGCGATACTCATCCAATTATACGGATAACCACGGAACAATGACCCAAGAGCCACGTCTTCTTATTAACACTTAGCCGCTCCTCGCGATGATTAGCTGGGTCAAGCAAGGATCAATACTAAGCAAATAGTACATAATACTCCTTCTACTAATCTCAAACATATTAATCTCCTATATCGTAATCAAATGCATACTAATTATAAACAAGATGAAAATATACTAAAAAAATTAGTAAATATTAACATATCTACAACAGATCCTAGCAAAAAAATTAAGTTAATTATATACTACACTAAATCTAGTATATCCAACTCAATTATTCGCAATGATTCTTCTCCCCCGGTTAGCGATTTGAAAAAAACCAACATAGTTTAAAATTCAGGTGCCCTTTGGGAGATTGTATCTCCAACGAATTAAATAATATCTATGTTGGTCACACCACAAACTAGCTTTCACGACGCTTGACACTACATTTGAATGTTAACTCTAACATTTTTAGGCATTTAAAACAACATGCCTGGCCGCATACCCAATTCCAGAAAATCCTCGTCGAAAACACAACTATACTTAAACATGAAAACAATAAACAAAAACTAAAAATTCTTGAAGCTATATACATAAAACAGTTGAAACCTAACCTGAACAAAATAAACTATGAAATCTCCACAAATATCCTTAAATGCCTATAATTAGTAACAGAAGCCATTGGTTCATACCAACGGCTTTCCATACTCAATACTCATCGGATTCACTCTTGCGCGGTCATGTGTGACGTCATGAGCTGTTGTGCGATTTTCACTTTCAGCGTCTTATATGCTTGGAAATCATCCATGTAAACAAAAACAGACTATCATCAATTTCTTGTTCGTGTATTGCTTAATATATTGTGTAATTGTCATCTTTGATAATGGCTTATGTAAGCCGAAAGCTTAGATTGGATAACAAAATATGTATCAATATTGTGATTTTCTTTCTTCGTTTAATGATAATGTTATTAACCTTATCAGACGATATGAAAAGAACTTACATAAAATAAATAGACAACACTTGTCTATATTATTTAATGAAACATATATATATATATGTATATATATATATATATATATATATATATATGCTTGTTTCATTAAAAACGACAGACATGGCCAAGGCATGTTGATGAATATATTATCGCAGCCTGTCACATGCTTTAAGCATATGAGACAAGCTTTTCATTTAATTTTTCTTGTGCTCGAACAAATGTTTTCTTTTTTGGACACAGAGTGTGTAGAAACTTAAGGAACTGTGTTCCTAATCATACCGAATTCATAAATAATTACATTGCTCACACGGCTACATGCCTATCCAAAGCCTAACATTACACCTATCCGACCAAAGCTCTATTAGGACCCATTTAGACACACACATAGACACTTACCAGTCTCCATCCGAAACATACTAGTAGAAAATACAAATATAATAACCTCATCCACATGTAAAAAAAAAAAGATTAAAAATAATAGAAAAGAAAAAGCCAATACTCAATAATATTAACTACGAACACGGTAACAATGTGTTGCGTTCGAAAAATAAAACCTCTGTATAATACTAAAGACATAGACACAACGCACACACCCAATTAAATTGAAAAAATAAAATCATCATTGATAATGGCTAAAAGTACAGCCGAAAGCGCTCGGAATTATAGAATATTTGGACAGTTTCTACATACTCTGTGCCCAAAAATAAAAACACTTGTTCGAACACAAAAAATTAAATAAAAAGCTTAATCGCAGTATCTTGCCTGTCGTTTTTAATGAAACATGCATAAATGAAGGATTGCTGCCTAAATACACTATATATATATATATATATATATATATATATATATATATATATATATATATATGAATTCAGTCTCCGCTTTTTCGCTAACTGCAAAATGATAAAATTTCAAATTAAATTTACTTGCCCATTTAAAATACTACATTGAATATAAAATAGATTCAGTTTAAATGCACTGAGTTTTTGAATGAACGAGAAAATTAACTTTTCCTCTCCGTTTTCTTCTTAATGCAAATCGTAGACTCTTTTTAATTGAGAAAACTATTGAATTATTATTTTATATTATTTTAACAAACACGTTTAGTATAGGAAGAGAAATAGCAACTGAAAAAAAGGGAATAACGAAACGTAAAACTAACAGGGATCTTTTTCTAGAAACAATAATAAAGAAAAAGGGCAAAAGGATTTATACCCTTAAAAAAAACATAATTATTTTTTGCATTCCTGGGTCTCTTTGTGGGATCAAGAATTCCATAAAGGGGTCTATGGTAAAAAATAATTCGGTTTCTTTAGGCTAATTGATAGTCAAAAGTATAGAACATCGTCTGTGAAGAAAACTCACTAGCATCGCTATCTTCTTCTGTATATTGGTGATAATGGCTCTCAACTACCATCATCATCTTTCTTCTTCTTCTTCTTCTTCTTCTTCTTCTTCTTCTTCTTCTTCTTCTTCTTCTTCTTCTTCTTCTTCTTCTTCTTCTTCTTCACGCTAGTTTTCATGGATTTCCACCATTATTATTATTATTATTACATTATAATTGTGCTTCTCCATGCCTTCGTTAGTTCACATAGCCTTCCAATACCTCATAAATAATGGACTATTCCGTTTTGTTCGCGTAGAAAGAGGGGGAAAGACACTACTTGGTTTCAGTGAGAAAATGCAAGACAAAAAAAATTGTCCTTTACTTACCACATCGTCTTGTATGTATGATTTGTTTGTTTTTTTACGGTTTATTATTCTGAGAATAACAATGATTCTATTCAAGTCGAATTATTTAACCCATAACAAGGGTAAGGGGATGGATTCTTACTCTTCTCAAAGTTATTTGGGCGTAAGTAAATCCATCCAACCCGGTTGGAACTCGAACTCGGCTCTTCAATTTCTCATTCAGAGCCGGTATCGCATATATGCAAAGCAAATCTGAAAATTATTGTCCTAACCAAGATGGAATGTAATGAAAAATGATGTCATTTTGGAGATGGGGCTGAGCTGAGAACTTTCTAGTATGCCTTTATCCGGACCCCAAATCTAACCAATTACCAAAACATCTTTTAATGAATTGGAAATATATTTCACGTATATATATATATATATATATATATATATATATATATATATATATATATATATATTGTCATTCACAGACAGCTCAACCGAAATAATTTTTTCAGGAGCATGTATATTGTCATCCACAGACTGTTTCGCTTTATCACAACTCATCAGCTAGTTAGGATCGAAACACGGCTGAACTGGCGCCAGTCAGATATTCTATCCCTAAGCCGTTGGCACACGGGAGTGAAGGAGGCGAATTTGAGCATATTTTTATTTTTAGATAAACACACAGTGACTGAGAGAACTCGATTCGCGTTACCGAAGAGTCTTGCATTATTAGCAGTAATAGTATTTTGTTACAAACTCACACTTCCTCCTTAGAGAGCTCAACCGAAATAAATTTTTCAGGGCATATATATTGTCATCCACAGACAGACTATACATATATATATATATATAGAGAGAGAGAGAGAGAGAGAGAGAGAAAGAGAAAGAGAGAGAGAGTTAGCTGTCCGCCGCTGAGTCTTGACGTTGTGAAGAGTTTTTGATTTGTGTAGAGAGTCTTAGGGGTTGAGCAATTTGCTGCGTAGGTAAGTGTCTGCCCTTTGGTCATTTTTGTTTCCTAGTTCGGGATTTTTTTCTTGTTTAAGGTTTTAGGGCATTTGGCAAGTTGTCTGTTGGTTACACCAACATTTTTGGAGTATACATATATATATTTTTTTTTCACCTTTTTCAACAAAGCCATCTTGGTAGTCCTAACTGTTTTTGTTTTTTTGTTTTTTTCTGCATTCCTAGTTGGGAGGGGAGAGAGGAGGGGTAAAGAAGGAAGGAAGAAATAATAGTGGTGGGAAAAGAAAGCGAGAAACGTTTCTGATCATAATTCCTATGACCTACGAACGTGTTAAATATTTTTTTTCTGGTTAAGTAACACTTCATATGAAAGGAAAATTTTCTTGTCATTACTTACCTGTTATGTCAAACTGTTCGTTGAAGATGAGGGTTGTTCCGCGTGGTCAACCTAAGATGAAGGAAAAAGACGAGCTCGCCGTCGATTCTTTTTTGTATCGTCTTAGCTGAGGAGGAAGTAACGTAAGTCGGTGGTGATTGGTCAGCAGTGGCATTTATTTGAGGAGTCCATTTGTTGCGTGCTTTACGTATTTTCTTTTTGTTGTTGTTTCAGGATCGCCTGCCGGAATAGTACTGTTTCGGTAGGGTCTCTTGGGCGAGCAAGTATGATGTTGGAAGACCCGAAACTTGCCATGACCCCAAGTCATAACATCACTGACGAGGCGATCCTGAGCACTCATGGAAGTGTTTTCATAACATATATATATATATATATATATATATATATATATATATATATATATATATATATATATATATTGCGATAAAGGTATTCAGCTTAATATTACTAGACATATTAAAACGCGCGAAGCAACCGGTTTCGCTCCCGCTCATCAGGCTTGCAACGGGAGATTTTAATTCAAAATTTTAATTTAAAATCTCCCGTTGCAAGCCTGATGAGCGGGAGCGAAACCGGTTGCTTCGGGCGTTTTAATATGTCTAGTAATATTAAGCTGAATACCTTTATCGCCATAATAAAATTTTGTACCTTTAAAAATATCTTCAAATATATATATATATATATATATATATATATATATATATATATATATATATATATATATTGAGAGAAAGAGACAGAGACAGAGAGAGAGCGTGCGTGTGCGTGTGTGCAAATATGGATCAGTCAAGTCTCTGCTGACAGTAATTTCATAACCTGAGTATTGACATGCAATCTTCACTGTTAGATTTATGGAATTAATCCATACCAGTGATTACAGTGCATAAACAGAACAGATGTTAAGGTTGAAAATAAGTATTTACATTATGTTGATTGAATGTACGATGCTTAAAGCCACGTTGATATTTTTTTTTTTTGTTTTTTGGTCTAATTTTTACCTGGGACAACCAGTTAGGTTCAAACTCACTACTTAGTACTAAAGGTCAACCAGGCTTACTTCGCTGGCCCATACCCCCACGACGTCCAGTCGTATTTGTTGCGTATAATAGAGGAATCTTTTCGCAATTATACTTCGGATTTATTGATCTGTCTGTTATTAACATATTGATATGCCTACGAAGGTGACATTTGTAGACTTCTCTCACTTACACACTTTCATGAATTAACGTTACCGTACTACATACACCTACACACACAGCGTTTCTTACGCACTCTTAAACGATCACACACTTTAATATCCTAAATATTCCTTACACATATTTATATATTATCGATTGCGTTTATACACGTGACGCGTGTCTGATAAATAAGAACTACGAAAAATCATAGCATTCGATTAGTCAATCTCTTTGCTTTTTCTTTTCTATTCTCGATCTCTGGCGAGGCCTTAATAAACATGAAATATGCTAGATTGAGAATCGCTTCCAACATTGTTCTTTATTTCATTTTGTCAGATTCCTATCCGTAACTGATATATATATATATATATATATATATATATATATGTATGATGGACTCTCCCGTCGAACTCGACGTATGAGGGTCAGGCAGATCAGTTCCCAGAAACTGAAAGCCCGACACCGACACATGAGATTTGATTATAGTGGTGAAGGCTTTGTGCAGGACCCTCCACACTTTTTGGAGGAACGAATACAGGGACCTGGTGCAGCGAATGCCACAAGGTCCCCAAACGACCATCCGCAGGTTTTGAATTCAGAGTTGTCCTTCTCCTAGACCAGTTGCCATCCAAGGCTATAGAAGCCAGTCTGTCCTGCTATTTACCCATAGTTGGAGGGAGAAAAAGAGGATTCACACATTTCCCAAGGGTATTAGCACGTAAGTGAATGTAATGGATTCGACTGGAATTCGAACTCGGCTCTCCGATTCCTCAATCCAAGCTGTTATCCATTACTCCACCGTGCCTTATGTATTATATGTATGTAATATGACAAATTGGTAAAAAGTTTTTGTGACGCGTTTCATCCGTTAGGATCTCATCGGACTGGGATTTGCTGATGTTGCCAGGTGTACACATATGGACGAAACGAGACATTTATCATACTGCTTTTAGAAATACTTTTTGATAATATATAAAATTCTACAATATCTTATATATATAGTTCATATATATATATATATATATATATATATATATATATATATATATATAGTTCATATATATATTTATAATGAATATTTGGGCAGCAACTTTTCTTTCAAACATGTTTCTTCGAATATGACAGACAGAAAATTTGAGTACTTTTTTATTTAGCTATTCTAATATTCTTACATTTTTTTCTGTTTGTTGGAGATAAGAGCGTGTAATATATGAAAACATTATGAAAACTTTATTTTTTAAATGTTAAAAGACATTGAACTTTCTATGACCTTCAAATAAGGCGAAGATAATGGCAATTGTTACTGCCTGCGAATTCCTTTCTCTAAAATATATAAGAAAATAAAAACACAATATTAACTTTCCATTTAGCTGAAATGTGAAATACACGAAAAATGATCCAATTTGTATTTAAGACTCCATTTTGATTCGTTTCTTGCTATTGCAGTGAAAGAGGATTTTAAACGGATTTCTTTTCTAAAATACTCACATGATCGTTAATCCGCAAACATAAATGACAGGTCGCATGTGTACTATATATATATATATATATATATATATATATATATATATATATATATATATATATATATATATATATATACATACGTCTTACAAGCTTGTGACTGGAAGGGATGATTCCGAGGAGGATATAAATCCAGGGAGAGCACAATGTGGGAACTACTATAACGTCTTCCCTTTATTCATATATATATATATATATATATATATATATGTATATATATAAATATATATATAGATATAGATATAGATATATATATATTTATATATATATATATACATATATATATATGTGTGTGTGTGTGTGTGTGTGTGTGTGCGTGTGTAACCAAATAAGAGAAAGTACTGATGGAGTAAAAATCCAGTTATTCACAGTTCATAATTTTCCCTAATAAATCATTTTTATCACAAGTTATCTACCATCGCCTGAGGAACTAAAATCATAGTGTTGAAACTTGAAAGCTTTTGTGTAGCGATGTTAAATGTTTTTATTATTATTATTATTATATATATATATATATATATATATATATATATATATATATATATATATATATATATATATATATATGGCAATTTTAGACATCACATCACTAGTCATCAAAATATCCATCACTAGATGTCTTAATATATTAAGAAACCAGCTCAAAAAAATCCAAGGAGACGCTTCCTCTACCCGTCCACAAAATTATAAAAATATGCAAATTGTTTACCAATCACTGTTTCTTTTGTTTCAGTAAAATATTCTACAATCAAAAATTCAGTTTACCCAACTGATCACCTATGAGTAGTGTTCGCATTTGCCTCTTTCTAGAATTCTCAGAATCCGCACCATTTAAAACCTATGATACCTAACAGCTCTACTTACCTGAGATACATAGATGACGTTCTCTTACATTATCCCCAAGATGAAAACCTTTTAAACATGATAACAAAACACAATAAGGTTGAATCCACCATCGAATTCACACACGAACTTGAAACAAACAACTCTCTAGCTTTCCTCGCCATCTTATTAATACACAACAATAATAAATTAGATTTTAATGTTTACCAAAAACCCACAAACGAAAATGACCTAATCAATTTCTATTCCCACCATAACCAGAGAATAAGATCTGAACTGATCATAGGATTTTGCTTCAGATCCTTTAGGATATGTAGCCGTGAATACCTACATGACGAAGAGGAATACATTAAGAAAACATTAAAACTTCTCCACTACCCACGCCATTTCATCCACAACGCAAAAAAGACGAGCTCACAAAATCCATATAACCAAAAGAACAGATACTTCCCAAAATTACACAAAATCCATAGTCTTGCCTTCCAACACCCTTTCAACTAAACTCACAAACGAATTAGCAATCTCTAACACTAGGACCGTTACCACCAACTCCAAAACAATCGAGGATATAATCTGGACGAAAAATAGACCATACACCATCTCAAATGCCGGAACTTATCAGATAAAGTGTCTACAGTGCAAAAAAATTGACGTGGGTGAGACATCATGTGATCTAAAAATGCGTATCTATGAACACAAGAGAGACATGCGTTTAGACAGACATTCTCTCTCGTCTTACACCGAAACAACGTGGTACATAACTTTGATTTCACTAATTCCAGCCTAATTAAAAAAAACAAAAACATAACCTTTTAAGGAGAAAATATGAGGAAAATATATTTATAGCATTACTACTAACTATAAATACTCGCTTAAAACGTTACATCACATCACCATCTTTCTACAGATCCATTATTCATGAATCTAATTTATGTCTATCTAGTACAAAAAATAATGAAAATATACAAATCTAATACATAAGAATAAGGAAAATATACAAATCCTTTTTTAAAAAATAGGCATGAGAAATGCTTTAATGATAAATCCGACCAAAATATGATTATCACAATATCTAGCTGCCTCTCACCACCCACACGGAGGTGACGACAACGGACATTTCCCACACACACGATAACATAAAAATCCAACCAAATACAAATTTTTGCAACATTCCGCTACGTTTTCCCCGATATTCGGGGGTGACATCTATAGACATTCCTCACAAACACATACACATTTACATGAATTAACGTTATCGTTCAACATATAGCTAGACATAGAAGACTTTCCTTACATACACATGCATACACAATTACACACTTTAATGTCCAAAATGTTCCACAGACATATTTAAATTTTATCTACTGTGCTAATGCACGTGACACGTATCTGACCAATAGGAGCTAACCATGACCATAGCATACCAGTGTTCTGTGTCTCTTTGCTGTTTTCATTTCTATCTCCACCTCTGGCGAAGCTTTAATAAAAGTGAGACCTGTTAGATTGGGATTCGTTTCCTACATGTTCTTCGTTTTATTTTATCTTATACACACACACGCACATATATATATATATATATTTGCGTGTGTGTGTGTGTGTGTACGGATGGAACTAGAGAACCAAGTTCGAATTCTATTCGAGTTTGTTACATTCACTTTTGCGTAGATACCACTGGAAAAGTTTTGAACCCATCTCTTACCTCCAGTAAATGTCTCGGACGAACTATCAAGTCATCCCATAAGTTCTGTCCGAATTTTGAATAAAGAAAACAAGTGGCCAAATGTTACATTTAATTACAGATTCAATCAACAATGCATTTTCCCTGATTATCTATGATTTCCTTCCATCTATTAACAAGCTTACTAATTACATTACTGTAAAATTCTTTTGGCTTTGATTCGAAGAACTCACAAATGTCAGTTTTAATTTCTTCCTGTGTTACAAAAGCTGTTTCTTCCAAATGATTCTGTAAGCTACGAAACAAATGGTAGTCTGAAGGAGCAAGATCGGGAGAATAAGATGGATGAGGAATTTTCTCCCAACCAAGTTCTTCGATCTTTTGTGACGTGATTCTTGCTGTGTGTGGTCGCGCATTGTCCTGATGAAACATCACCCGTTTTCGATTCACTAGAGCAGGTCTTTTTTCCTCAAAGCTTGGTTCAAACGCTCTAATTGCTGACAGTATATTTGAGCATTAATTGTTGCATTAGGTGGTAAGAATTCAAAGTGGATTATTCCTTGGCAATCCCACCAGATTGAAAGAAGAACCTTTTGCCCATGAAGTTCCCTTCTCGGCTGTGGCTGGGGTCCTTCCCCTTTACCAAGCCACTGTCTACGACGCTTCGATAAAAATTCCATTTTTCGTCGCCAGTCACAAGTCTATCCAAAAAAGGTAAAACAAGTTGGCGAGAATGGAGAGAAGAGCAGATGTCAACTCGGGATTTGAGGTTGTTTTCAGACAATTCATGAGGCACCCATTTTCCAAGTTTATGAACTTTTCCAAGTTGTTGAAGATGACGATGAACAGTTGTATGATTTGAACTGAGAACCACTGCCAATTCCTCAACTGATAAAGCAGGATTTTCTTCAAGGGCTGCTTCAAGAAGCTTTTCATCAAATTCAACTGGACGTTCGTTTCGATCTTAATCTTCAAGGGTGAAATCTCCACCTCTGAATTTTGTAAACCATCTTCTGCAAGTTCTTTCATTCACACATTCCTCTCCATAAACTGAGTGAATGTTTCTAGCCGATTCGTCTTCTGAGTTTCCTTACTTGAACTCATAAAGCATTATGTGCCTCAAATGATTCTTGGGTACTTCCATGTTAGCAGGGTTTTAATCAAACAAAATTTTATTTTATTTTTCTCTGAAATAAAGTTTGATCAGTTTAGATGCATCTAAACATAAAAATAATGTTCAGCTCCATTAGACATTATAAAATACTCTTTAAATTTCATTCAATTTAACAAAAAGTTAAAATTCGGACAGAAATTATGGGATGACATAATACATTCCTTGGTTCCGCCCGTCCTGGCCTTCACTGCTAGGATCCGCCATGCCATGCAAATTGTAGCAAACTACCCACATTCCCTCCGTATTCCATCGGTGAGAAGTAAGTTCCATTCTAACAACTTCGCGCGAACCACTGCTCTGTGGAACCGACTTCCAACAGGACGTTTCTCCGATCACTACAATCTTAACCTGTTTAAGTCTGGGGCTTTAGCGTTATCTTCTCCTCATATCCGTACAAACTGTCTATTAACGTAACCTTCTACCTCGAGTGACCTCCGGGTCTTGTAACAAATGAACCTTACTGTAAAACAAAAAACTTCAGACAGGGCATTGGTGCTTATTTTCTCGAACACATCTGCAATGCATCTACGTCTGTTAAAACCCCAGTCTGCTCATATCTATCTTTCTATCTGTTTATTTATCTTTCTATCTTAATCTGTTCATATCTATCTATCTATTCCATACTCTTATTTGTCTATCTATCTTAATCTGTTCATATATCTCTCTATCAATATATATATATATATATATATATATATATATATATATATATATATATATATATATATATATAAAAGGCACAAACACTAATATTCCATGGTTATAATTTATTACATTGGAATCGTAATCGCGATTCATCAGCTTGACATTGAGTTCTACCTGGATTCTATCCTCTTGGGAATTTATGTATATATATATATATATATATATATATATATATATATATATATATATATATATATATATATATATTGACCACTAATATTATCAATACACACACACACACACACATATATATATATATATATATATATATATATATATATATATATATATATATATATAGATAGATATATATCTTCCATCTATCTATCTACATAGATCTCTTTCTATCTATCTGTTTATATATCTATCTTAATCTGTTCATATATAACTATCTATCGCAATCTCTTTCTTTTTCTATCTATCTATCTCAGTTTATTCCCATCTATCTATCTATCTATCTATCTATCTATCTCTCTATCTATCTATCTATCTATCTATCTATGTGTATGTCGACATAAATTATATTCCCAGTTTAACATCAAAGAAATGCCGTCTCCGCTCTCTTCGTACTTGAGACCGGACGAAAACAGCATTTTCCCAAAATATCTCCTGAATGTGCTTGTCCTGAGATTATAACAAAACAAGTGAATAGCCATCTCCTTGATTTAGAAATCTTCATGACGCGCTGTCAGTGAAGCAAATTAAGACACAGAGAAGGCTGCCTCAATTATTCGGTGTTTTTCTATCCGCCCGATTTAATGTATCTGTCGAACTTACGAGAGAATTATCAATTACAATTACAAGGACATTTACATCTGCGCCCCAGTGGTCAATAATTGGCGTTTGCAAGGCAAGACCGCTTTCACCGATATCGTGCAGTAGGCAGGACAGAAGTAATGACGAGATGGGCGCTTTGCCAGTCATTGTGATAAGCTTTTATTTTGTCCACTCTAATCTACAAACTTAAGCCTCAGATCAGTAGGGACACACAGACTGGACAGATCTGCAATAGGGTCAAGAGGTCGGTGTACGCTGTTATTTTATTCTTATGCTAATACGAAGGTCACGCTGATTTGACCAGTAGAAATTGTCTAAGCTTTGGATATAGAGTGAGTGTTTTAAGCCACTGTAGACTGATTACTACTACTACTACTACTACTACTACTACTACTACTACTACCATCATTATTATTATTATTATTATTATTATTATTTCTTACATAATGTACTTTAATGTCTGTTATTATTGTATTGGGTGTCGACTCTGGTGTTATATAACCGGAAGCATTAGTGGTTTCGTGTCTGCAAACCCTTTTTCACCAGCCATCATGGATATGACGATAAACTACATCCGGCTGATTCAGAGGTTTTGCGGAACCTTTTAATTGATGTTGTTCCCAGGTCCAACCCAACTCGGAGTGGTAGCATCTGTTAGGGCCCCATCTATGGACAAAAAGTTTACCCCAAAACTTGGGTCATAACTCTATGAAAGTATAAAAATATATTTTTATAGTAAAAATACCAGCAGTACATTTAAAAAAAAAATATTTCCAGCAATACATTTTTTGGAAAAAAAAAAATTTATATACCATCGACTCTCAAAAAAAAACCTCTTTACAAAAATACGTCAATGAAACCTGGTCTACAAACTGATTTCTTTCAAAGAATATATATTCTATTCATACGAACCTATCCTAAAATTAATTAACCCATTGAGGCTGATATGCCGTAAAGCAAAATAAACCAAAACAAACTTAACTTATGTGACCCAATCAGGATTGATAGGACCTTCATCGAACTTTTCCTAACTGGATACCACTCTACCCACACACACACACACACGCACACACACACACACACACACATATATATATATATATATATATATATATATATATATATATATATACGGTTTAAACCTGCATCTTCCTTACATAGAAGAAAACGCCGTACTTTAGACAGACTCAGTCATTGACATGAAGGGAAGCACAACTCTCGTTAATGTCTTTCGAATCACGTATCTGATGGCGTTATTTTCGTATCCTAAACGTTAATAAGGTAATTTTTATTTTAAGGAATTAATGGATCTAGAATACGACTTTATTTGTTATTAATAACGCCTCCAAAATAAAACTGTTTTTATTTGACCACCATAGTGAACCTTTTCTGCCTGCCATCAGCATGGCTAACGCTAGACTCCAGGAGAGCAACACACTGCGCATCTCGGCCTCACGTTTTCCACTGACTTGAAGTGGAACAAGTACATCTAATCAATAGCTGCTTCTACTGCAAAAAAATTGGATCACTGTCCCGTGCCAAAAAAAGGTTCTCGTCAGAATCAATCGTGCATATTCGTCCGTCCATTGAAGACTGTTGCAATATATGGTCTACTGATCCTGATGTACATCTCGAGATTCTTGACAATATCCAAAGATGGATCTGTAATGTAATCGATCCTGAACAGGCATCTTGACTTCAATTACTTTCTCACAGATGTCACGTGGCTTCTCTCTGTCTTTTCTACAAATATTTTCATGGTAACTGCTCTGGTGACCTTTTTTTTTCTGGTGTCGACAACATGAATTTAAGCGTGCTACTAGATTATCATCTAGGTCCCACTCATTTATTTTTGAAATAGCTAAATGTAACCGCCACTTCTACCTCAGCAGCTACGTTTCTCGTACTTCCCACCTGTGGAACTTCCTTCTGTTTACTTGCTTCCCTGATAAATACAATCATTAAAACTTTAAATGCAACATCAATCGCTATATTCTGTCTTCTTTAATCCCGTTCATCTTTTGTCTTTTGTCTTTTCCTCAATCCTCCCTATTCTCAGACCTCTCTTCACTTTCACTCCCTGTAACCCCCCGCGTAGTAGTGACATTCTTGCCTTGATTGGGGTGAAATGATTGGAAAAAGATGCCGGGTTATTGATTAATATCCATTTAATTCCTTAAATAAAAAATAACTTTCTTTACGTTTCGAATACGAAACTCAAATTAGTAAATATGGTTTCGAATGACCTTAACGGTCTGATATGTAAAGTTTTATATCGTATCTTGCACAAATGTTGTGGAACTAAACGACGCGTAGTAAGGAAATTCCTGCCTCTTGAACGAGTCAAACGATTTGATTTTTTTTTTAATACCTGTCGTTAAACAATTTTATTTCCTGTACATGTCCTATGTCCAACGTCATGAAAAAACTAGTCATTTTTTATGACACTGTACTAAATTGCTTATTGCTTTGCCTCAGGTTTTAGGTATCGCCTTAGTTGGGTATGAATCTTGCTTTTCAAAATGGCATTCGTCCGAAGTGGAATATTTACTGTTTTTTTCTTCTTCTTTTGTCTTTGTAGAGTAATTGGCCATGGTTTAAATGTAATTCGGAGAAATGCATAACAAATAGACTTGTCCAAGTTTATAATAAACAATAACAAGAGAAAGAAAAGAACAAGGCAAAAAATAAATTGAGCAAGCTAATAGTATATGAAAAGCAAAGCAACAGTATTATGGCAAAAAGGCCACAAGCTAGGAATGGTGTCAACACACAAAAGAGAATACAGATAAGCGATCGCAGTGTTTTGGCTTCAAGACAAATAAAGCCCGGAACTGAGACTGTTAAAACCGAGAAGTGTCTTATCTCATCGGCTAAGAAAAACTCCCAGCATGTATCTGTGTGTTGTTTATAAATTCAGAAGTCTTTTGCAATGTTACCTATTGTGGATTAGGACAAACCATTTTAATTTTTTTTCGGCGTTTTTATCATCCGTTTCAGTTAACAGTGCAAAAAATGGAATAAGAACTCCGGGATCAAATTCTGGCTGAGAAAGTCTGCGTATACTTTGCAAAGCACGAATCTATCTCTTCTACTTCCCAACTATAGGTTAAACAGCAGGGCTCCCCAGGCCCTATAGCCACGGCTGGCCGCAAATGTAGAAGAAAAACGTTCTAAATTAAGGTACATGCAGTCACTTACCAACTGACGCAACATTACAATCCCATCACTACTCTGTCGCTTGTTTCCATAACAAATATTTAGTTCCAGCAATTTCTGTTATTTTTTTATATCTTTTTTAATATATTTTTAATAATTTTAAGTTTAAAATAACAGATAAATGAAGTTTTAAAAGAAACACTAGCGGTGATTACGTGCTAGTTATCGTTCGTCAATCACGTAACAAGTGTTGATAAAAGGGTTGACGGATTTATTGTTGTTCTACGGAGACTTTATCTGTTAAAACATAATTTAAGAAAATGACGAGTAAGCCCCTTTTTTTATATAAGTTTTAATCCTAAAAAATGTTGAAAAACATTCTCCGTAATCTTATCTGAGTAATGTGGACTTAAAATTTACTATAGCCATCTCTCTAATTTTCTGATAATGTCGTGTATAGTCGACCATACTTTCAAACATGAGCATGTTACATAATATTTAGATTAGCTAAATATCTAGTTCCACCAGCTTCTGATATCTGACTCCGATCAACTAATTTGCAGTAATGCCAAATGGCAGACAACTGTTGTTACTATGAACGCTGCAGGAAATTTACAGCTCGAACGCATCATGCTATGTCTACGGAGTCGAATCAACCACATTTCTTCCGTTTTTTGTTTGTTTTCTTCTTTTTACAATAATATCCCCACTGTACAAGCCCCAAGAGCCACTCGAGGTAGAGGGTTACAGTGTGAGAGGAACCGTTTTTTTTATATATATATATATATGAGGAAGATAACGGTTAGCCCTAAACTTGAACAGGTTACGATTGTAGCGATCTGAGAAGTATCCCCTTGGGAGTTGGTTCCAAAAGCAAAGGTCCGTATTTTATTTGTAAGGAGGAAGTTCAACTCAGACATCTTTTTTCTCGATAACTGCTATTTTCTGGAACAAACTCCCTCGTGGGTGCTTCCTTGAAAACTACAACCTTAACCTCTTCTATTCAAAGGCCAATCGCTATCTACCCCACCTTATGCTCATAATCTTCCCTTTCTTCTGCCTCCTCTTATGTTCATATCGCACACCTCATTCAGCACCTATCGCTATTTCTATGGCGAGTGTTCTGACTAGGTGTAGTCCTCAGTATCACCACTCCTGACATTTGCTGCTGGGACTCGCCATGTCATGTTCACGTGGAGGAATCGTCCTCATTCTCTTTGTATTCCATGAGTAAGCAGGAATTTCCACTGGGATAATTTATTTCCAAGAGCTGCTGCTTTTTTGGAACAAACTCATGACATAATGTTTTCCTTGATTACTACAATCTGAACCACTTCAAGTTAACCGTTTTCTTTCCAGTATAACTACATAAACTGTATTTCTTGCCTTCTCTTAGGTTCATACAATAACATGCCGTAGCCCTTTACTTGGGTGGCTCTTAGGCCTTGTATTGGGTGAACATTAGTATAAAAAACGTGGAAAGCAACAGGAAACTTATCCATTATCTATCTTGAAGATATACATTTTCCAGATATTAACAGAGGAAGCTTTAAAGAGCTAGGGTCACCTTCATTGTTGAAAGAAATTAGCATCTTTTTTATTATATTATACCGGCAGCGGAGAGTAATCCATGACCTAAAGGTAGAAATGGATTCGTGCCTTACCCATTTAAAGTAATCTCAGACGAAGATTTACGCTTTTTTAAATCTTATTTTATTTCTGGAGCTTTTATCCCAACGCTGGGGCGTATTTTTTTCTTTTTCTTTTTTTCCTGTGATCTTTTCTTTTTTTTTTCATTCTACGATTTCATCTAATTTATCTTGGAAATCCTGACAACTTAATACTATTAAAACTACTACTAGTTCTAAACAAGACTCGTATAAAATTAATAATGACAACATATCATTTAAGAAATTCGGAAAATTTATGACTGCTGAACAAATACCCGTCCTGGAGAGAGAGAAAAGAAAGTTGTAATAGGAGTTGTTTTACCTCCATAAAATATGCGTATAAACAACATTTTTAGCAAGACATCTATTATCTAAATTCATTTTTCGTTGGGCTAAGTCCATTTAATTTTCTCACTCTAGACATAGCTACATAGAGATGACTATGAGAGAATCTTTTGAATAATCTTATAATATTTGTATTAATAATGATAATAAAAATTAATTCAGCAAATTTTATATTTTTCACTTGTTTAAATAATTCGATATATTTTTAAGAGAATGTAATTAAACTGATTATTTTGACCTATTTAGACAATTCGGTAAAAGTTGGTTTTTGGCTCCGATCGACTAATTTGCAGTAATGGGAAATGGCAGACGACAACTATTGTTGCTATGAACACTGCAGGAAATAAGCCCATAATTAAGGTTGTCTGGCCTAAAATCATTGAATTCCATAAATATTTTTGAAATTAGTTACTTCATGTTCCATCCTTAAAAAATGCTATTTCTTGAAGACAATATTATGTCCATTTTATGTTTTCTTTAATTTTTCTGCTAACTTACGACTGAAATTTGATATAAATTCTTCCTACAAATAAACAATGAATAAAGTAGAAAATAATACTATCAACACTGATATTGATTACATATGCCATTTTTTAATTGAATTAAAAATAATACAGAGGATATTTATTAAAAATGCAATGTCAATTTCTATCTACTGTCCTCCTGATTCCTCTTCTTTTTTTCTCGCTCCTTGGTAATGTTTATGTTTTCTAATTCTTCCACACCATGGAACCTAAGAACCTCCATTAATTTTAGATACCTTGGATTAAAATGATTTTTTTTTAATTAAAAAGCTTTCTTGAAGCTTTCATTTTAACTTTAATTGAAAGTTAAAGGATTAAATCTACAATTTCCAGTAAGAAAATAATCTGGTGTATTTCAAACAGAAATTATATTGGTTGGAATCGTATTTTTTGTTTTGTTTTTTTGTTTTTTCTAAAATAGCTGATTAGCGACCTATTTTAGTCGTCTTTGTCGACATTCATCGCAATGTTATTCTTTGTACTAAAAATCTTCCAAAAATAAAATAAACTTTCTGAAACTTTATTTGAGTAATATTAGCTGATTTAAAGTATATTTAGTGGCAGTTCCTAGGTTAGATCAAAACGTTTATGTTATTAATAAGAGTAAAGACCTAAGTATTTTTAATGAGTTTATTAAACGTTTTAATCCTTTTTGCATGTTCGCCATTATGGTTAAAAATCTTTTTTTTTTCTTTTTTTTTTGCGCCAGCGTTCGGTGTAATATTTACGATTAGTATTCTTGCGCTTTTTTTCTGGTGAAAAATACATTGATTTGAAAATTCTTGCAAAAATCAAATAATCGTTGGATTTTAATGAAACTTTCAGGACTTTCACGTACAATTAATCTGACTTGAAAGCAATATTATTTACATTAAGTTGAAAACAACATAGAAATGTTTTTTAAAACAAAGAGTAGCGGTGATTACGCGCTTGTCATCGATACTTGCTTTTTTTATAAATGAAAAATATTCTTGAAGCTTTCATTTTAGCTTTAATTAAAATCTAAAGGATTAAATTTACTATTTCCACTAAGCAAAATACTCTGGTGTATCTCACACAGAAATTATATTGATTGGAATCGTTTTATTTCTAAAATAGCTGATTAGCGACTTTTTTTAGCCGTCTTTGTCGACATTTATCGCACTGTAATTCACTGTACTAAAAATCTTCCAAAAATAAAATATACTTTTCTGAAACCTTATTTAAGAAATATTAGCTGATTTAAAGTATAAATAATCTGATTTGACAAAAAATATTATTCACTTTAAGTTCAAAATAACAGAGAAATGTATTTTTAAAACAAACAGTAGCGGTGATTACGTAACAAGTGGTGATAAATGGGTTGACAGACTTACTGTTCTACGGAGAATTTATCTATTAAAACATAATTTAAGAAAATGATGGGTGAGCCTCTTTTTATATAAGTTTTTAAGTACTCAATAATCTTAAAAATCTCCGTAATCTAATCTGAGAAATGATTACTTTAAATTTAATCTAATCTGAGAAATGATTACTTTAAATTTACTATAGTCATCGGTTTTATTTTCTGAAAAAAAAGTTTTTCTAATTAAATAATGTCATAGTTTCATGACATTTTTTTATTTTACGATTTGGAGTAGATTTTCTCTGAAATGAGTACTTGTCTAAAAAAGTCGATCATTTATATTTTCCAAGCGGTATTGCTTTTAACTAATAAAATCTTTTCGGATGAAAATTTAATTTCTCAAAATTGCATGAAATTAATATAGTGCAGGGTAACATATATATATATATATATATATATATATATATATATATATATATATATATATATATTTACCTAGATTTTCTTTTAAAAGTCCCGACAATAATTTCATTCATTTGTGAATAAATCCTGAAAGTTTCATTAAAATCCGACAATTATTTGATTTTTGTAAGAATTTCCAAACCAATGTGTTTTTCACCTGGAAAAAAGGCACAAAAACATTAAATATTACGTCGATCGTTAACGAAAAAAAAAAAATTTTAACGAAAATTTCGAACGTGCTAGAATGGATTCAAAAATTTAGTAAAATAATAAAAAAAAATACCTAGGTCTTTCTTCTTAATAATAACATAAACATTTTGACGATACAACTTTGTTTTTATTAATTTTCGGGCCTTTTTTCATCATGTTATACTGTTTTTTCAGCAAAAAAGTGGAGGTACCAACTGTAACACCATGTATCATTGTGGCTTTACTGCCTTGCTTGCCGTAAACTCGATTAATATCTATCTATCTATCTATCTATCTATCTATCTATCTATCTATATATATATATATATATATATATATATATATATATATATATATATATATATATATAGTTAAACCTAATGAGCCAGACAAACCTACCAAGGTCCAGCTGACCCTGACGATCTGCCTAATTGAAACCTTGGTAGGTTTGTCTGGCTCATTAGGTTTGACTAGGTTTGCTCTACGTTTGTATCGAGCTCTTTATTTAGTTGTTTACTCGTATCGGGGTTTTTTCTTTGGGCCTTGAACCTATATCTGTGCGATTATTTTCGACAGACTTTCATGTTCCTGGCCCTTTCTTTTTTAAAACCTTTTTTTCCCTTCGAGATTGATTTGGCTATTGTTAAATCAAGAATTCGACGGTTTTTCGACACGAGTATAGTTACCTATATTCATATATATATATATATATATATATATATATATACTGAATGTAAAATAAGAATGATTTATTGTGATAACAATACCAGATGATTTATTCTACTGATGTAAAGTAGGGACACAGACAAAAGTTAGACAATTTTTGAAAGATTATGTCTACTTTTTTTTTTTAATCGTATCACCCCAAGCAAGGATGGAGGCCACTATCACGCAAGGTGTTAAAGAAGGGTTGGAGGAAGAGCAGATAGGAGTGGCAAGGGAGGGGATATGGTGAAAGAGAAAGACAGTGGGTCGATCAAGGCAAGGGGGCCACAGAAGATCCGGAGCGAGAGCAGATAGGAATGAAAAATGAAAGGATGTGGAGAAGGGAAGCGGATAGATCAAGGCAACTGGAGATGTCGATTGACGCTACACTTAAACGTTGGAGATTGTATTTGTCAGGGAAACAGTAATAGGGAAGGGAGTTCCATAGGCGAGATGTGCGAGACATGAAGCTATTGGAGTAGAAGAGACGTCTACATCTAACAGTTTCCACGGTGTAGGGGTGGGAGCGGGATTCCAGCCTCGTGGGGCGTTTAAATTCACGAGGCCTGGGGACAAGCGAACGCAACTCCTCAGAGCAATTACCGTGGAAGTACTTGTAAAAAAAAGGCAGAGCGAGGCAACATCGCGTCTGTGAGAGAACGACTGCAGACGAGTTGGACTGAGAATACGTCGACTCAATCATTTAGACAGTAATATCATTAAAACGTGTTTTTCTTTCGTTTATTGCAGATGTGTTTCATGAACAGAGCACTGGAAAATATCATCAATGAAACCGAGGCAATTGCCGAAGAAATCAAGTAAATATCGTTTTTGTTTTTATGTGATGACATTCACAAATATTTTCGTATAATTTAAAACACAACAATAATGTAATATTTCAGGGAACCACTGATATTACCGGCCCCCAACACGAATAAATCAGTTTTTATTAGCCAAAAAAAAAAAAATTCAAGTTCTCGGGAGACGTCAGTACTGGCCGATGACGATTCGTGGCTACGAAACAATGTCCATTAATCGTTTCTTCGTTGTACGCCATATTGGATTCTGTTGTCTTTATGAAAACTTTTTGCCCTTCGTTATCGCTCCCAAGCATAGTTTAACGTCTTCTGGTGGTGGTGTTTCGAAGAAAAGGAAAGCCATCACCATGGAAATTAAATTACGGGTACGTTCTCGCACTTCTCGTCTGTGGAACTTCCTTCCGTCTCCAACGTTAACCTGCAAAAATTTAAATACAAAGTCAATCGTCCGAATAATGTAAATAATGTACATAATACCTCATCTCAGAAATATAGACAGATATTAAAGTCAATCGCTATCTAGTGTGCTTCTGATTACTCTTTTCTCTTTCCGCTCATCATTAATGTTTCTGTTCCTAATTCTTCCACACCCTGTAACCCCTTGGTTTTCAGAGGCTTTATTGATGCCGATTAAAAAGATATATCATTTCTTTTAATGGATTTGGTATTATGGATGGGAACCTAACATCACAGGGGTGAGTGATACTGCGAGCAATATCAGTAGATGAGTAATGCCCGTAGGTGACGCAGTGTGAGGTCAATATTCGTTTAATATTCAATTTAAATGATTATTAAAAAAGAGGAAATGCAAACATAAAACATAGAACATAGCTATATATATATATATATATATATATATATATATATATATATATATATATATATATATATATCGCTGACTCGAGCAAGCATTATTCGTGATCTTATGTTTGCTGATGACGCTGCGACGATGGCCACCTCAATCGAAGAAGCTCAAGCACTCGTCGGTCGTTTTTCTACCTCTTGCAACGCATTCGGATTAACTATAAGTATAAAGAAAATTGAAGTTGTCCATCAACCAACGCCTACACCTAAGCAGATCAGGGGTGTACAACAAAAAACCCCTGTCCATACCTTTCCATTCGTTCCCATTACTGTTGGCAACAACAACCTGATGAATGTGAAATCATTCTCGTACTTAGGAAGCAAAGTCAATTCAAGTGCCTCTTTAGATGACGAGATAGTTAACCGAATATCAAAGGCAACCAATGCATTTGGAAAGCTTAAGCATCGCCTATGGGACGTTCGTGAAAATCAGTGTCTATCGAGCAGTCATTCTCCCTACACTTCTTTATGGGTCAGAATCGTGGACGCCATAAACGACGTCCATCAATCGACTTGATGCTTTTCATAAACGCTGTCGTCGTTCAATATGCACGGCAGGACAAAATCTCTAACCCTGATCTTTTCATTAAATGTGGCATCGGTGGTATCGAATCCTTTCTGATGCAATCATAGTCAGATAGGCTGCCCATGTCATCAAAATGAGTGATAATCGGATGCCGAAAACCTTCATGTATAGCCAACCTTTTCATGGCAAGCGTAACGTAGGCTGCCCGTGGTTGCGCTCCAAGGACAAACTTAAATACAATTTAAATCTGCAAACATCCTATAGAGGAGGTCGAACTTGCTGTTGAAAACGAGCAAACTGGAGAAACAGCTGCCACCAAGGTAAAACTAACTTTGAAAAGACTCGTCTCAACCATCTAAGAGAATTAAGAACCAATACTATATCTCGGGCTAATACAACAGCCCATATGACAGTCAACCCTTTAGCATGTCCCCTGTTTGGACTTGTTTGCAAATACCGTGCAGGATTGTTGTCTCATACGTGAACAGAAAAACTGAACTGAAAGACACTCATATGTCGAAAGCGATGGGAGAGCCCATCATCATCAGATAGATAGATAGATAGATAGATAGATAGATAGATAGATAGATAGATAGATATAAACGAACATAGAGAGAGAGTGAAAGGTATAAATATGGATAGATACTTAGATAGAGAGAGGGACATTTAGATATAAGCAAACGAATAGAGAAAAAAAGAGAGTGAGAGAGAGAAAGATAGATAGATAGATAGATAGATAGATAGATAGATAGATAGATAGATAGATAGATAGATAGATATAACCGAACATAGAGAGAGAGAGTGAAAGGGATAAATATGGATAGATACTTAGATAGAGAGAGAAGGACATTTAGGTATAAGCAAACGGATAGAGAAAAAAGAGAGAGTGAGAGAGAGAAAGGAATATAGATAGATAGATAGATAGATAGATAGATAGATATTGATGCCCTGATGATTGCATGAAATTGACTGTTGCCTCAGTGTCCACATTTATAGTTACACACGTTCTAATATTGTGTACTTTTACTTATAAATATAGAACCCTTATTACAACTATATTTTTGCCATATATATACAATACATACATAGATATTTGTACCAGAGTACTATTAGAATAGTATCAGAAATTTGGAAATCAAGCGTATTGACCGGATAAGAGACGAAAGACAACGGCAAAAAGCGTCAGCTAATATTCCTGTGGCTATGTCCCGAGATCCTCGCTGTTGAACAATATGTGGACTTGTATGCAGGTCACTAGCGGAACAGAAGTGTTACATACGATCCAAACATAAAAAACTGAAGGAGGTTGTCGTATCCTCATACGTCGAAATTCAGAGTCCATCATATATATATATATATATATATATATATATGTGTGTGTGTGTGTGTGTGTGTGTGTGTGTGTATAAAAGGGAACATTGAAGTCAACACTTAGAGACGACAAACTGTTTCATGCTACACGCAATCGTCAGGGTGGCCTGACGATGCGTCTAGCATGAAACAGACTGTCGCCTCTAAGTGTTGACTTCTATGTTCCCTTTTATATTTACACACGCTCTATCTCTGATATTGAGCACTTTATCCCATAAATATAGCACACCTTAAGACTATATTCTTTCATATATATATATATATATATATATATATATATATATATATATATATATACAGTAAGGTGTAACAAGTATTTGGACAGTAAAAAAATGGATTTAGAATCATATATTGAAAGAAAAGCATTGTCTTAAACTCACAATATATTCGTAAAAGAATTGTAAATGCGAATAAACAGCAAAAATAAATTATTTGACACGTATATATATTTTATATACAAATTATTAAAACAGTTAGTGAAAAAAGTATTTGGACAGTTCCGAAATTATGTTTAAAATTAATGTTTTGAGTATGTTTCATGCTCGAATGTGTTAGAATTTTATGGAATAGTCTAGAACATGCATTACTTAAAGGTGTTAGCTATCTTGATGGTCAGTTCATCCCAAGACGTCGCACTAACAGTACTGCAGGATGCCAAATCAAAGAGAGCTCTCGAAAGATCTTAAAGATCGAATTATTTCTGCACATAAAGAAAAAAAAACTATCGTAAGATTTCTAAAGACCTATGTATACCTGTGAGCACTGTTGGATACATAATTAAGAAATGGAAAGGGGGAGAGGAGAAAAAAGACATAAAGAGAAAAAGAGAGAAAGAAGTCATGAGAGAATGTGTCACTAACTTTCTTTGGAATGAAAGGCCCGAAATAGACGCTGTTGTTTTGTTTTCAGAGTTCATAAATATTATAATGTTTGATATAAATTTGAATGTTTAAACAGTCTATAAGGAATTTAATTTGATGTTTGTTAGCGATTTAAGTTTTTTTAATACTTTATTACAAAAAATTTGGGGATTTAATATGAAATAGACGATTAGAAAAATATTCATAGAATTTACATTAAAATACTAATATATATATATATATATATATATATATATATATATATTAATATTTTAATGTAAATTCTATGAATATATATATATATATATATATATATAT